>VZTG01007559.1:112339-159040 GCA_013397845.1 Melanocharis versteri
TCTGCTGAGTGATCCTCTGGGGCTAAACCCTTCTGCTGAGTGACCGTCTGGGGCTAAACCCTTCTGCTGAGTGACCCTCCTGGGGCTGCACCCCATTGTTGCGTGATCCTCCTGAGGGCTGCACCCCACTACTGCCTGACCGCTCCTGGGGCTGCACCCCACTGCTGCGAGACCCCCGGGAGCTGCACCCCACTTGTGCGAGACCCTCCCGGGGGCCGCCTCCCTTCAGAGCGTGCCTGAACCCTCTCCATCACAATCTCGCCTGGACCCCCTCCATCATCTCGCCTGGACCCNATCCCTCTCTGCCTCCATCCCTCCATCCCCGGCCGGGGGAGCGAGGCGCGGAGCGCGTCTCGGCGGGGGCTGCCAGCCGGGGATCATGCCGGGGGAGCTGCGCCTCGGCACCGCTTTCTCCTCGCCCTCCATGGAGCCCGGACTTTCTCTACAATGACTTTCCCCGAGCTGAGCAATGGCAGCTTGAGTGGGAACCGGACGGGACAAGGCGGCCAGAGCGCTGCCAACCGGTCCTGGGGGCTGCAAGGGGAGGAGACGCCCGAGGGCAACGGCACCACGCTGAGTTTCGCCTTGGATGTGCAGGCGGTGGGCGTCGGGGTCTTCCTGGCCGTCTTCATCCTCTCGGCCATCGTGGGGAACATCCTGGTCATCCTCTCGGTGGTTTGCAACCGGCACCTGCAGACGGTCACCAACTACTTCATCGTCAACCTGGCCATCGCCGACCTGCTGCTCAGCACCACCGTGCTGCCCTTCTCGGCCACCCTGGAGGTGTTGGGCTTCTGGGCGTTCGGGCGCATCTTCTGCAACATCTGGGCAGCGGTGGACGTGCTGTGCTGCTCTGCCTCCATCATGAGCCTGTGCATCATCTCCGTGGACAGGTACATCGGCGTCAAGTACTCCCTCAAGTACCCCACCATCATGACCGAGAGGAAGGCAGGGGTCATCCTCGTGGTGGTCTGGCTCTCCTCCATGGTCATCTCCATCGGGCCGCTGCTGGGCTGGAAGGAGCCGCCGCCGCCGGACGAGAGCATCTGCAGCATCACGGAGGAGCCGGGCTATGCCCTGTTCTCCTCCCTCTTCTCCTTCTACCTGCCCCTCATGGTCATCCTGGTGATGTACTTCAGGATTTACGTGGTGGCCAGGCGGACCACGCGCAGCCTGGAGGCAGGGGTCAAGAAGGAGAGGAACAAGTCCATGGAGGTGGTGCTGCGCATCCACTGCCGCAGCGTGCTGGAGGAGCCTCTCTCCAGCACCCGGAGCAAGGGGCACAACTTCAGGAGCTCCCTCTCCGTGCGGCTCCTCAAGTTCTCCCGGGAGAAAAAAGCGGCCAAGACTCTCGCCATCGTCGTGGGTGTTTTCATCCTCTGCTGGTTCCCCTTCTTCTTCATCCTGCCTTTTGGTAAGTGACCCCATCCCAGCCCCGCTGCCTGGGGCTGAACCCCTGGGGACCTGCTCCTTGGGACAAACTTCCCAGGACACAGCTCGTGCATGGAAATGAGGGATGGGTGACTGATAGGTGAATAAACCAGCGATGAATTAATTCAATTAATTAACAGTTATTCAATATTTATTAACCGAAATCATATAATCAGAGTAGATAGCAAACGAATAGAATTAGCATGCATAATAATTGCTTTAATTAATTCATTCTGCGTTCAGCATTTTAACTAACGAAGTTCAGGCTAAGGAGGAAGCAGCTCTGTTTCAAACAGGCTGTTTTTAGGGCACAGGGGTCTCCAAACAGCTTTGCTGTCTTCTCTTTCTCCCAATTTGGGAACTGCACCTGGATATGCCTCTGTGGGTCCAGGGCTCCCAGCTCTGCTGGAGATGAGCGAGGTTTTATCCCTCCAAGAAGTGTGTCAGAGCCTGAAGCACAAATCTTGACTTCCCGGGATGCTGTAGTTGTGCAGGGACCTGGAGCAGGACCGGGTATTATCCATAAGGGTGATGGGTGACGATCCCATGGGATTTTCCCGGACTGATCCACCTCCCCCAGGAGCTGTGGCCCTGCTGTAGTGCCCGTGTGCTCATTTAGGGTTGTCTCGCGAGTTGTGCTGTAAACTTTCGGAAAGTTGTTTGTGAAAAGGATGCTCCCCCCTGCGTGCAGGGGAGGCTGAGCAGGCACAGAGCCCACCAGGGACGTGTGAGGTCCAAAGCAACGTCCCCTTCCAGCACCAGGATGTGACCCAGGACGTGCAGGGAAACCAGTGCTCCTCATCCTGACAGCAGGCACCCAGCTCAGGGGACCTGATTACCCCTCTGGAACGCTGTAGCTAAGCCTGGAGAGGGGAAGAAAGAGATTAAAATAACTCCTGGGTGTCAGCAGCAGCCTTTGCACAGAGCTCAGCAAAGCAGAGAGGTCTGTCACTCCATCTGCCAGCTGGGAGCCGGGTGTCCCACAGCCCACGGGGGACTCGTGTCCCACCAGCCCTGCGGCCCGGGGAACGTTCATTGCAGCAGGGGCTGCACTTTTTCTCAGCGTTTTTCAAACCCTCTTGCTCGGGGCTGCCTCTCGAGTCAGCGGAAGCAGCGTCGTGGCTGCAGGACAGATTTTGACCTGCTGGGGTTTTGAGCTCCCTCCAGCAGTGGGGCTGTTCCCCAGGGCTGTGTCCCCAGGGACAGCTGGAGCCCAGGGATGTGGGACACTCTCCAGTGGGATAATTCACTGGGATCCATGGTGCCCCGGGAGCTGAGGTGTCCCTGGAGTGGGGAATCGGGGCTGTGCGTGTCTGCTCTCACCATGCTCCTCTCCGGTGCCTCTCTGCTCCCGTGTCTCCCTGTGGGTGAGGGTGATGTTCGAGGGGTTTGGCTCAGCTCTCCGCGGGGGTGAAATCACTGCTGTGAGGAATTTTCAGCCTGTGGGAGAGTTGCAGTTGATGGCATAACTCAGGCAGGGAGCAGTAAGGCTGCACTCAACTCCTCTCCCTGCAAGACCCGGGATGAATTATCCCATTTGACCGTGCCTCAGTTTCCCTTTCAGTGATCAGGTGTTTTAGGGGTGAGGGGGACGTGGCGTAACCTGCAAATAAACAGTTTGGGAACTGTGGGGCTCAGGGAGATGCCAGTACTTGAAGGCTGAGCTCTCTGGGCAGCCCCGTTCTGATACTCCCCTCCTTGGCCAACCAGGGTAGGAACCAGCTCTAAACCTCATTTACACCTTTACTCCTTAAAATCGCAGGATCACAGAATGGTTTGGGATGGAAGGGACCTTAAAGATTGTCTAGTTCCAACCACCGACAACCTTCCAGCTAATGAAGCTGGAAATCAGGATCCTGCTGCTCTGAGTTACTCCCAGTACTCTGAAATAGAGAAGGAACCTCAGGCAAATAGTTTTCAGTAGGAAAAAAATTTGTTTTGTTTTACCGTATCTGTTCTGCCTTGAAACCCTTGAGCCAGCTTCTCTGCTGATGTGAATCAGAGAAGTCAAAGGAGGCACACTGATTTCTACCAGCTAAAAATCCAAACTTCATTCTTTAGGTACCTCCCATAAGCCCATTTTCTTTCTCCGAGCACACAGCTGGCCAAGTCCTTTATAAACACGGCTTTGATCCTTATTTCCTGCCGTATTATATGTATAATATAAACACAGCAAAAGTTCATTTATTTTATGACTACAAAATATGCTGCCTCTAATTTCCCCCCATTTATTAATTGCAATTTCCTATTCAAATCTGAGAATCATTTCGTGCTGTCAAGAAGGGAACAGAAACTTCTAATCTTGGATTTTACGGCTCAGGAGACTGGTCTGAAACTTGCAGAAATCAGTAAATTTTACTGTAAATCCACAAACTGAAACATGCCAGGGCTAATTCTCCTAGAAAATAAGGTTATAAGTAGTAAAGGAGAAAGGTTTTATTTATTTCATTAGACAAAATTAGGTGAAAGAATTCGGGACCAACTGAAAAATTATATTGATGCACATTTTAAATGAAAGTGAAACTCCCGTGAAAAACAAAATAACTTTCAATTGAAGAGAAATGTATTGTTTCAAGAGTGAATGGGAAATTATTAAAATTCAGAGACATTTCAAATTGAGCCTTCACATTGCATCAAAGTGAAATGAATAAGTGATCTATTTTCTTCTGAAAATATCTAAATGTTTTGACCTTTTTTTTTCTTTTTTTGACATGAATTTGCGAGAAGTCATCATTGAGTCACACTGTTCACTGATGGCTGATGAAAATTTTTAGTAAAAGTAAATTTTTCGAGTGACGAAAGACTCTCAGCTCCACTTAAAAGTCCCTCAGCATTTGGAAACTTCCATACTCACGCCGTCCTTGGTGTCTCTGAGTCTGCACACATCCTTGCTGCTTTCTGCAGAGTAGCTCCCACATTAGTGACACAGGAGTAATATTCATCACATCAGTGCTGAAAAGCTGAAATAACCCAAAAATTTTAGATCACAGGAGCTGTGTATGTGCTAAATGCTGTCAGCCGCTTCTCCATGCTTGAATAATCTACAACGATTTTTCTTTAAATCAGCTCAAACTCCCCGATCCCGCCACAGTCTGTTTATCAGCTGAGTAATTTAACTCCCTCTTGGATGTGTGATCACAGTCCCTGAGCACGGGATGCTATCACCAGGAGTTTACAATTAACAATTAACAGCTTCTGTGGCTAATGAGGATCTTTAGGCGGCGGGTTGTCCAACCTGAGATGAAATCCTAGTTTGTAGCCAGTGTTTTAGGTTGTGTCTTTGCCGAGTGTAGAGAGCAGTGGAGCTCTCCCAGGCTGCTGTCTGGGGATGCTGGGGGTGGTTCTGGGGTTGGTGGCAGGGTTCCTGTTCCCTGAGCAAACACCTGCCAAGAGAATTTAACTAGAGACTTTTCAGAGATGTAGGGCCAGAAGTTAAAGGCTGATTTGTAGCACAGGGTTCATCTGCCTTTGGTTGTCTCAGGCCACAGAGATGCTCCAAGGGCTGGAGCCCCTCTGCTCTGGAGCCAGGCTGGGAGAGCTGGAAGTGTTCACCTCGAGAAGGGAAGGCTCCAGGGAGAGCTCAGAGCCCCTTCCAGGGCCTGAAGGAGGCTTATTAAAGGAGGCAGAAGGACTTCTGATATGGGCAGAAAGTGATAGGACAAGGGGCAGTGTTTTTAAACTGACAGAGGGCAGGTTTAGATGGGATTTTGGGAAGAAATTCCTCCCTGTGAGGGTGGTGAGGCCCTGGCACAGGTTGTCCTGAGAAGCTGTGGCTGCCTCATCCCTGGAAGTGTCCAAGGCCAGGTTGGAGCAACCTGGGATAGTGGGAGGTGTCCCTGCCCATGGCGTGCGTGGTGTTGCAGGTCTCTTCCAACCCAAACCATAGCATGATTCTATGGCTACAAAAACATCCGGGCACAACTAACGAGCTGATGGTGTCTGCACTGCAGGTATTGGCAGAAAAGTGGGATATATCCTGGTCTGGATTTTTTATTCGATGATCTCTGAGGGCTTTTTCGACTTTAACAATTCTGTGACTCTACAGAGGCTTCACTGGCTCTTCTGCTGATGGAAGATTATGTCAGAAATTAGGTGCTGGGTTTGTCCTTTCAGTAGGAGACCGATGCCAGGTGGTCAGGGAACCAGAACCCCCTATAGGTAGGTAGTCACCTGCTTTCTCAAACCTGATCCAAAAGGAAGTAAATACGAATAGGAGGAGGGATGGGGGCCTGATTCCCATCACTCTTCAGCTGGGGAGAACCTGAAGTCAGTGTGAGTCCTCGGACAGAGCCATCCCAGGAGTGGAGATCAAGACCTTCTCCATCAGCACCTCAGAAGGATCTAGGAGGAAACAACCATCCCTTGGGATCAAGGATGGGCTAGCTGGTACCCAGGATGGTGATTTATGAACCTCAGTGGCCTGTGTTTTTCAACTATGTTCTAGTCTGGGCTCGCAGGTTTGTTATTCTTTGGATTTGGTCAGAAATCAAGACTGGTGTGAGAAAGAAACACACACAGTGAGAAATGAGAAAGCATTTAATTAGTGCCACACGAGGGTGAAGGCCACAACCCGAGGCTCCCTTCACTCTGTCCATCCACAAGCAGCAGGTTACCCTGACAAGGAATGGCTGAAGAGATCCCTGAGTATGGATAAAACCCTCCAGACTGGCAGTCTGATGTTTGCCTTGGGTTGGTGACTTGCTGTGTTTGCAGTGGAAGCTGCTGCTCGTGTCTAGGTATGATCCAGAAGAACAGCGAACTGGCTTTTCCATCTGCACCCTGAAGGAAAGGCAGCTGCTACACCAGCCAGGCTCTGAAAGGTCTCCTTCAAGCCAAAATATAAATATATTTGTAGATGCTGTTTGACATAGGGCAGGAGCCCTTTTGCAAAGTGTTTTAGTGAGCCATAGCTGTGCTTCAACTTCAGGAAGTGCCACTTGTAAAATAAATGATGGGAAAAGCACGTTTCATGTGAGACCAGATCTGTTCTGGTAGAAATGGAGAATCTAATTCAACTCTGATAAAAGAGCATTTAGCATGGTTTCCTGATAGAAAAAGGGCTTTTGTTATCACTCTGTGCCTGTGATGAACTCACCACCTGATGAACTCTTTCGTGATAGAATCACAGAATGGTTTGGGTTGGGAGGGACCTGAAAGTTCATCTCATTCCACCCCCTGCCATGGGCAGGGACACCTTCCACTAGAGCAGGTGGCTCCAAGCCCCATCCCCTCTCCTGACCTGGTGGCACTGCTTAGGATGCAGCCCGTCATCAACCCCAGACACATTTGAAAAAGTGCCAAAAGTGCTCTAATATCCCAAGTTCCTACAAAAATGGACAGATGGGTGGAGGACTGAAAACTTCTCCCTCACAGAAGGAAGGTTCAGAGCGAGCTCAGCCCCTGGTTAGACATCAGAAAATGCTAAAAATCTACCACGTGACACAATCCCAGAAAAAACCCAAACTTCTCTAGTGTTGTTGTGCACAGGGGACCTGATAAAAAAAGGTGATTTGAAAGTAGGAGGAGAAAAGATAGAACATTTAACTACTTTGATTGTCAGGGCTGTTCCTTGTATCTCCTGAAATTTTCTGAGTTGTGGTTGAAGTGGCAGAACTGACGTGGAAAAAGGAATGCAAATTGCTCTGGAATAATTATCTATTGCCCAGAGCATCAGCTACAACTGGAACAAGAGCAATTGGGATGAACCATTCCGTCTGCCACATGTCCCCCACTGGTCCTGGTTCACAGGAACCATGCATTGACTAAAAACACCAGCAAAGACACGGGGCCTCAAAAGCTGCTGGTACCAAGCTCTGGTTGGATTTATTGAACATCATCCAGGCAAGAGGCACCACAGGATGCTCCCTTCAAATGGGCTCATGCCAAATTAGCATAAATTCATTAAATTATAGTGGATGGATGGATGGATGGATGGATGGATGGATGGATGGATGGATGGATCTTCCAGCCCATCTCCCTTTCTCAAGAAGAGAACACTTGTCCCCAAACCATTCCTGAACCATTTCAAGACTATTCTTTAATCCTTAAAATGAGGGGGAAATCCATTGCTTTCCCTGACAAATTTTGATTTTGCTTCAGCAGCCCTCAAATGTGATTTCTGCTTCTCTTTTTCCCACTCAGAGTGTCTGCAATAGCATCAGGGCTGTGTTGCAGCCTGCCAGAGTGTCATTCCTGGGGCATGGCAGCAGGGATGTGTGGAGTGGGAATGGCACAGGGACACGTGGGGGTGTGCAGCCCACTGGGATAGGGGATAGCACTGGGGGAACAGTGCATTCACCTGCAGTGATTGTGCCTGTCCAGAGAAACTCAGTGGAAAAACAACCTGGGAGCTGGGTTTCCCTCCTGGGAAAACACGTTCCCATCCTGCAGGAGGGCACAGGAGAGAATTACAAGTAGGCACACGGATAACGAGCCTGTAAGTAAATTGTGCAGCCAAAGCATGAGACAGTGTTGATTCCCTCCATGTGCCCAAGTGCAGAAGACACCAGGGTGCAGGAAAACAGGGGAACACTCTATGTTTGTTCGGAAATAATCAGCCAAAGCCCATCATTTGGAGCCCAGATAAGTGTTTGCTCCCCATTACCTGTGTGGGAAGCCAGAGGTGGACAGAGGGGCTCAGTGCATTTTTTGCTGTTATAACAGATGCCTCATTCTGGACCTTAATTAATGATTTGGACACCCAGATTTGAACATCTGCTCTGCTTCTGCCTGGCCAAAGCAATGCAGTAATTGGGAATAGGGCCCAGATATTCCATGGCTTGTGTATGGGATTATTCTGCTTTCAGTCCACCCTCTACACCACCAAATAAAACTATTTAAAGCCAAATGTCCATTTTTATACGGCAGAGTCCTGACGCATCTCAAGGCAGTTGCTATAAGGGATGTACCACGAACAGGGAAAAAATAGACCCTGGAAAACTTGAAAGTACTGGGATTCAGTGAGCAAAAATGTTACAAAATCTCTCAGCAGGGGTTTTGGAACCCATACCAGAATACACCATATAACATTAAATTCATCTATATTAAGCTGGGACCGATGGCTTTATTGTATTTGACAAAACACATGTATTTCCTTGGGAAAGCAACCTGAATTATCTTCTGGTTGATCAATAGGAGTTTTACCTGCTGTGATTAATGTGCTGTATTCTAGGTAGGGCTGATAGCACCTTTTAACATTATGGGACCCTTCTGGATTAAAGTCCCAGTTTCTGGTGTCAAACATTATCTTTAGGTGAAGTTTTCCATTCTGTGTCTCTGTAACAAGCTGCGTTTGTTCTGCCAAATGTGAGGCAACATGAGATGGACAAACCTGTGAAAGATGACAGGCAAAACACAGAGTTTGGTTCCTGGGGTCTCTGCCCTTGCAGGTACAAAGCAGGAGATTTATTTCCATCATTCCTTGTGAGATAACTTGCTGTATTGATTCTACGATTCTAGTGAATCAGCTTTGTTCACTGATTAGGATGGTGTTTAGGAAGAATTTCTTCATGGAAAAGGTTGTCAAACACCGGCAAAGGCTGCCCAGGGCAGTGGTGGAATTCCCACCCCTGGAGGGATTTAAAAGCCATGTGGATGTGGCACTTGGAATGGTTGGACTTCGTGATCTTAGAGGGCTTTTCTAACTTTAATGGCTCTGCGATTTCTCTGATTCTACTTCTGCCTGCCCTGCGTTCTCTCATTTGGTGCTCCATGAAACTGTCACATGGAAACATAAGACTGCAGTTCTCCCATAATTTATGGGTGAGATCAGCCCAGGCATGGATTAACTGGAGTGGCTGGAACAGGAGATGGTTTCTAGCTGCTCCTAATGAATAGCCTTTCTCCAAGAGGGCTTGTAGCTGATGCATTTGGAGCCAAGCCCAAGAACCACCAGATCTGGTGGCAGAAAACCAACTGCCAGCTTGATAAAGAGAGGGCATTTCCTTCTCCTCCTGGGCAGTTTCCAACCCGAGGCAGTTCAGAGCTCAGTCATTAAGGCCCCTGAAATGCAACTTTTATTTTTACCCCCTCCAGTAGCTGGAAAAAAAAATTAAAAAGAAATATTTACAAGGGATTCCTGCTGGGAGAAATCCCTGCACCGGACAAGTCCAAGCCGCCTCTCCCGTTGTTCACAGGGAGCACATTGATGGCATTCAGTTAAGGAGGATCAGCAGGAGATAAGGAATACAGGACTGGCCCCAGCCAGCTCTCTCCAACACAAATCTGCCCAAGAAGTGTGCCTGGAGCTGTAGGAACGTGGGATTGTTGGTGCCACTTGGTCTCAGGACCTGGAATCAAACCTGCTCCGTTTGTGTCCAGGAGTTTTTTTATTTGTCATGGTTAATGGGATCTGTATTTCTCCCTGTGAGTCAGAGGCTGGAGCAAATCACAGGGGTTTCCCTGTCTGATCCCTCCTGAATTAGAGAACTCCTGGCTGTATTCCTCTGCAAGGCTGTTGCAGTGCAAGGCTGCAAGAACGAAGCTGCAAACCTTCCAAAAAATTGCCCATGACAGGAGAAAAAAAAATAGCCATAAGGAAGGCCTGCAAGAGATCTCCAATTAAAGGATCAATTATGCAAACACTGAGCAGGGAGCAGCCCCCACTGCACAAGAATCCAGCCCCAGACTTTGCTGGAAGGGCTGTGCCAGAGCTCAGTCCAGGAGACGGGGGCAAAACCTTGGTGAAAGCATTTAGGTGGGGAAAAGATGAAAAAGAAACTTGTTTGGAATTAGGAAAAATCATATCCCAAGCCTCAAACTGATGGTTTGTAGCACAGAGATGGCAGAATGGGGGTATCTTTGTGGCAATGAGGCAAGAAGGGGTTAGGGCAGCAGGACCAGGAAAGGGACAGGAATCTCCCTGGAGCCAGGCATTGCTGAGGGGAGGATGTCACCAGCACAGTGGGCTTATGTCACATCTCACCCCTGGCTGTTTTCCAGCTCAAGTTTCCTCAAAGCAGCTCCACAAATCACTGAGAAACAGCTCATGAGTAATGACAGGGGTCATGGAGGGCACTGAGCCCAAAATCCAGGGACTCAGTTTTGAGCCCCTAGGTCACCAGATGAAGCTGGCAACGGTGTTGTTTCTTGCCCTGTCACCTGAGTGCCAGGCAGGGGACCTGACACCTGTATTCCCTCCCCAGCTGTGTTCTCAGAAGTGCAGTTTGGAAGGGCATGGGGCACACAGAGAACACAGCAGTGGTGGCACCATCAGCTGCCCCTTGTCCTGGTTTGAGCGCAGAGAGCAGAGGACTTGGGTTCAGAGCAGCTTCCAGCTCTTGAACCTCAGCCCTTGAAGCCAAGTTCTCTCGGAAGCACTTGCCAAACTGCACCAGAAAAGTTTTTCAGCCGTGGGCGCTTTCTGTTCCCAGGATCCCTTCCAGAGGAATTATCTGGAAAGCTGTGAGGATGCAATGTGAAGTCCAGTTGGCAGCCAGCCACGGGCTTGTGGGGATTTGGGGGAACAAAGCAGAGTGACTTTACATCACAGGGTTGGTTTTCTGTGTATTCCTCACTCAGAGATTATCATAGAATCACAGAATGGTTTGGGTTGGATCCCAAATACCATCCAATTCCAACCCCCTGCCAGGGTCAGGGACACCTTCCACTAGCCCAGGTTGCTCCCAGCCCCATCCAACCTGGCCTTGGACACTTCCAGGGATCCAGGGGCAGCCACAGCTTCTCTGGGCACCCTGTGCCAGGGCCTCACCACCTTCTCAGTAATGAGAGAGACAAAGAAGGAGCAAAGCACAGGATTTTCCAAACATTGCATCTCTCCCTTTCTTCTGCCTTGCAAAAACTGGATTATTTGGGATTAAATCATGCTGTGCTTCACTTCCGGTGACACCACACAGTTGCAGCACTCCTGGGCTCTTTGCAGACTGATCTATCCGAGATCCTTCATGATGCACGAGCCCATTAGTCACGTGCTTCAGCCTCTTCTGTGTCAGGGGCTGTACAAACAGTAGTGTTATTTCTAGACTGGAGCAGCTCAAACCAGTGGATCCAGATGGATGTGGGAGGCAGGAGAGCACCCCGTAGTATCTGCATGCAGGCAGACTGCAGTTTTGCCAGCATTTAGGCAAAGGAGCAGGGAGCAGTGGTGCAGATACTGGCAGACAGCTGCTGCTCTCCTGGGAGAGCCACCCAGGAGAAGGGAACAACTCCCATTGCATCTGATCACCTCCCTCACCACCACCCTCCCTCCCTGAACACCTCCTTAATCAGTGCTTCCCTGCTCATCTGTGGCTCTGATAGAGAAGGAATGTCATAATTTCTGCTGTGGACAAAGAAATTGGCACCAGACTCACAGGTGAAGATTTCTGTGGAGAGTTGTCTATGAGTGGGTGGATGTCTCGTCTCCCATTATTGTCCATGCCTACAGAGCCTTGACTGCTCACCAGGACTGGATTGCAATTTACTTCCCTGAAATATGCCCAGTGCCATCCCTAAGGCAGATGAGGAAACCACGTGAGGTTTTGGTTGCAAAACAGGGCCTAGAGAAGCTCCATGCTCTTCTGGAAGGACATCCAGAGTCCAGGAGGGACATCCCAGGGCATTCATCTCCAGTGGTACGAGACATGTAGGCAACCTCAGTGTCTGTTTTCACATGAGCTGGATTACACCTTGGATTGCTTTCCCAAGAAATTAAAAAGACAACCAGACACCCTCGTGGGAAATACATCCAGTAACCTCCCCACACAAGCATTTCATTCTCTATCCCATAAACTGGAGTTTAGGATGTGCCCTGCAGCTTGGTACCTTGGCACGTCAGCACCTTTCCCTCAGATGCACCTTTCCACAGGCGGATTCTGAAGCTGCGTCCTGAAAATTAAAATAAAGGGGTCACTGCTGCCTGCTCAGATGGCGTGAGAGGAGCCAACCTGGCTTCCTTCACATCGCTGCCAAGCACTGAAGGGCACTCCTTTGCTTCAGTGCAGAAAGAGTAGGAAATATATGTAAAAGTCTCTGAAGGAAGGGCTTAATTTTTGCTGACGGGCAGAGATAGCGAAGAAAAGTCATTTGTGTGATTTTACTGGTCTGACCTGACCATTTCTTCTGTAGTCTCCATCACTTGGCCTGTGCTCCAGGAAAGCAGGACCCCACTGACTTTCTCAGTAAATGGAAAACATGGATTTGTCTGCCAGTTTGGCCTCTCCATTTAGGACAGGCAGTGACAGTAAGGTGTTGGGCAGGGTGGTGGTGCACACAAAGCTTGTCCCATCACAGCTTTAGGTTTTTGCCCACCTGCTAATGCTGGGATGTGAGAACCAGAAACACACAAGGCCAGGTTTGATGGGGCTCAGAGAAAACTGGAAGGTATCCCTGTCCGTGGCAGAGGGTTGGAGCTGGATGATCTTAAGGTCCCTCCAACCCATACCACTCTGCAATTCCATGATTTTATAACACATGTGATGCTCAGACTCTTCCTGAGATTCATTAGCATCCCTTAACGACCCCAGTGGGCAGCATGGCTGCTGCTCTCCTACAGGAAGGATCCATGAACTTCCCCCAAAGGTCAGGGGAATGAGGACGTGGGCGGTTTCGTTTTCCTGCTGCAAGGACAGTTCAAGGGAAAGTATTTACATTCAAAACAGAACTTTCCCAGTGTCTGTGGCTGCTCGAGTCAAAGGCAGGGAGGGAAGGGGGCTGAGTGGAGAGTGTTTACATTAAATGGAGCCATCAGCCTGTCAGGATGAATTGCACACGTTCAGCTGGAAAAGGTCTGTTCCTTCCCTGTGTACTCTCGCTGCACACCCCTCAGCATGCACTCCGAGAAACCACAGGTGATTAAATTAACAGCCTGATGTATGGAACAAAAATAATTTGCTCCAAAGCCAAGCATTTACTGCTCAAAGCAGAGCTGGTGACTCACAGCACAATTCAGATCAGCCATTGGAGAGCAACACTGCAGAAATATGATCACGTCTACCATCCCACCAAGTGCACTGGCAATCCCTCAGTTGCCTTCTTCCTTTGTAGCTCTTCATCTTCTTCTCCCTTTTCCTGATTCCCCTCCTGTCTGTACCCCTCTGTGGCTCTGGTGGCAGTTGTCACATTTGGAGAAAGGACTGACTGCCACTGCAGATCCCCATGGATCAGCCATGATCCCATTCAAAATCACTTGGATCATTCATGGATCAGTGATCCCATTCAAAGTCACTTGGGCTTCATGTGTGTCCCAGTCCCAGAACCTCTGCTGCTGTGCCTTGGGAGAGGCCACTCTGGACCTTACTGCACCCAGTTCTTGGAAATGTTATTGTTTGCAGTGGGAACGTGTTCGTGTCTCCTCGCAAATTCATTAGTTTTGTGTCCATGTCATCTTCCTTGAGTAATTAGATTCTTTCCTTGGATTTCACCCTTCTGGCAAACAACTTCTTAGAGGTCTTCTTCCCCTGTAGCCTCTTTTTGTTGAATCCATCCCACCTAATGAATTGCTCATGCCTTTACCATCCATATTTTCCCCCACCGATCCATCTGGATTTACTCCCCTTTAGATCACTGATGGTTTGGCAGCTTTGGAAGACCATCCTTGTACTTTACACTCAAACTCTTGAAGATACACCAGAAAAATGGGTGTCTGGGCAAGCAGTTCTGTGTGGTAATAACCCTGATGTCCCCGTTAGCAGTGGTCCTGGCAGATCACACTTCCCACCTGGAGAAGAGATGGAGAAGAGAACCACCTGGACTGAGTTGGTGGATGTCCCCTGTGATTGCCTCTGTCCAGGCCATGCAGCTTTGGTGCTCAGCCTGTGAAGCTGGCACTGGGCTTGGACAATTCTGGGTCATGCCACTGGGATCTCCAAGGAGAAGTGTCTAAAACATAAATGGTTGCTCCCTGCCATGCCCAGGCTCATGCTTGGGGCTGTACCGCAGGTTCGTTTCATAATCCCGTCTTTTTCACTACTGTTTTGTTCCATAAGGGATTTTCCATAGGATCCTCCTTCCAAACTCAGCTGGAAACATCTCCCCAGGTCACTGGAGGGGTCACTCCTCGAAGCCCCGAGGTCACCATCTGGCAGTGCTGAAATGTGGATGAAGAAATGCTGCTCCCCTGCCAGGTGTGAGTCATCCTCCCTCTCCAGCGCTGCCTCATGGTCACCATGGGGACCGGGTCAACCACCTCAGGAAAATGGTCTGGGAAAGTCCGTTTTTTTATCCCCCTGTTTATTTCTTGACACTTCTAAACACCTTCCTCTCACTCTTCTCCTTCTCCAGCCCAGGAGTGACTGCAGTTCAGGTTCATAGGGGACCAAGGAACCTTTATTTTATTCCAAACTGCATCATCAAGGAGACAGTTCTACCACACACGTTTGAAAAAGGTGTCAGAGTCCATGAGAAATCACTTTGCTTGTGAAGAGACAGAGGGACTGAGGGACTCTTCAGGGTTTGGCAGGCACCCAGGCAATGCTGTGGGCACTTTTAAGGGCTCTGTAAAGCAAGACACCGAATTTAGGTGTCTGCATTGGTGTCACCACTGTTGCCACCCTGGTACCTGCAGAGATCTTTGTACCCAGAGATTGTTTTCTTCCTTCTCAAGGTTAGATCCTTCCTCCTTGATTGGCTGTGGGTCTCCACCCCACTCTGAATGTCTTTTTTGGCTCAATTCTGCTGGTGCTAGGCTGGTCACGCAGGAAAGTTTCAGCAGTAGCAAGTTTTCCCTTGTTTTCGTCCTCTCCCTGGTTATCCTGATTGCTTGTTGCTCCTTTTCATTCCCTGCAGGAAACAGAAACACTGTGGCAGGTTTTGATAGGTAAACTGGAGCTTGGGCCCTGTAAATTTCAGCAGAAACCACCAAAGCTGACATCAGTGCTAAGCCATCCATTCCCCAAAATACTGGCACGGAGTAAAACCCATCCCACTAGCCAGATGTTTCCATTAAATTTGGGAATGTCCGCAAAACCACTCAGAAAAGGCCCACAAATGAAAAGCAAATTGAGCTGTTTATTGCCATCAACAAACAGGAAAAAAAAAACAAAAACTCCAACCCAAACAAACAGCAAAACAACAGGGAATGCAAGAATGTGATCATTTGGGAACAATTCGTTATTTGTTATTCCTACTAATAAAATCTATTTGGACTGCAGTTGCGTCCAGGAACATGCGTGTAGGAGCTGGAATTCCTATTGTAAAGTGGTGATTCCTCCCTCCAAAGACTTCACTGCCTTGTTTTTGTGAGTTTAACTGTGCAAATTATTGACCTCTGGGCACCATTGGGTTGTGGGGCTACCACGAGTGCTCCACAGCAGATGCACGGAAGAATATCAAGCATTAAAATGTGTATGTTTTCAATGGAAAGTTGGATAATGAGGTTGTGGAAGCACCCAGGGGAGATCCAGAAGGCAGATAATGGTCCTTTATCAACAGATTTAGAATCTAGTGAGGGAAGAGTTGGGCCAAAAGAAAATTAGACTCTCTTTTTCAAAATGACCCATAATGTCCTATTTCCTCTTGAGTTTTGATTTGAGTGTTTGGTTTGGTTTGGTTTGTAAACTTAAATGTAACCAAATTTTATTATAAAGTACTTCAACATGTGTGTTCCTCCCTACCCCAAAAGAAAAGTTTTGCCTAGAAAAGTTCAATATTGAAACTTCGCCTTTGTTTTCCGAATTCTTTCTTTCTCTCTCATCTGCTTTGGCAGAAACAATTTGATGAGTTTTCTCCACATGAAAATTTGTTTCTGTCTCCTCCAATATGTGAGTGAGACAGGCAACCAGTAAATTTATGGCACCAGTTCAGGATCAGGCACAGGGACAAATCCCTCCTGGTGTTACCTCCAAATCCCTCTCTGGTGCTCTGGGCATGGATGGTGTCACCCAAACCTCCTCAGGCCGGCCAGAGCTGGGACAGCCGTGTCCCAGAAGAGCAGGAACAAGGGCAGGTTCATGACCTGGGAGATTCCCAGCCTGAGGACAGGCTGCAGGGCCAGCCCGTAACTTGGGCTGTTTCCTCTCTCTCAGTGGGAGCATCCAGGGATTTCTCAGTGCCAGGACATCAAAGAGGAGATTGTAACCAGCTGTCTCATAGGCCTAATTGATAGCAGGCCTCTCTACTCCACAAGGAGGTCTCTGAGGGAACCAAGGGAGGTTCCCTTCGAAGGGAATGAGCAAAGGATCATGGATGTTCCAGGGTGTGAGGAGGGCAGAGAGCACCTTCACCCCAGGGCCTCCTCCAGGGAGCAATCTCCCAGCTGCTCCCGCCCCTCTCCCTTCCCTGGGGGCAGAGTCCATCAGTGGCCTCCGGATTGATTTGTCACCCAGGGGAATATTTCATGTCACCCAACTTCCTCATCTTGTTTATGTAGCCCAGTGCAAGGGCAGGGCAGGATGTCAGTGCAGGCTGGGGGACGAAGGGAGAGCAGCTCTCGGGGTGCTGGTGGATGAACAGCTGGACGTGACCCAGCAATGTGTGTCCACAGCCAGGAAAGCCAACAGCATCCTGGGCTGATCCCAGCGTGGGCAGCAGGGGAGGGGAGATTCTGCCCCTGTGCCCCGTTCAGGTGAGACCCCACCTGCAGAGCTGCCTCCAGCCCTGGGTCCAACATCAGAAGGATGTGGAGCTGCTGGAGCAAATCCAGAGGAGGCCACGGAGATGCTCCAAGGGCAGGAGCCAGGCTGGGAGAGCTGGGGGTGTTCACCTGGAGAAGGGAAGGCTCCAAGAAGAGCTCAGAGCCCTTTCCAGTGCCTAAAGGGGTCTTTTAAGAAATATGGAGAGAGGCTTTTTACCGGGGCCTGTAGTGCCAGGACAAGGGGCAGCAGTTTTAAACTAAAAGAGAGTAGGCTGAGGTTGGATTTAAGGGCAAATATTTTTACAGTGAGGGGTGGTGAGACCCTGGCACAGGTTGCTCAGAAAAGCTGTGGCTGTCTCATCCCTGGAAGTGTCCATTTGTCAAGGCATGATTTGACCTTCTCCAATAACTGGAAGAGCTCTCTTCCAACAGAAGGTGAAATTGTCTGAGTAGAAGCATTTTGTCCTCCATTCTTATCAGACACCAAAAGAGTAAGAGACTCAATTTTCCATTTGCTTGCAGCATTTCTGTTCTTCCAAATCAGCAGCCAACTTGGTGCCCCATCCAGCAGGGCTGGGGAGGGAAGTGTTGGCTTTTCCAGCAGCCAGGAGTGCAGGGCTGAAATGTCTGGTGGCATCCACGCCGCTGCAAGCACAAACCTGCCCCTATTTGCATTTTCAAACCCTGAAAATGGCTACTCCAGATCCAAAATTGGCAGTTTAGCTGCCTGCAGGTGATTGATTGCATCTCTTGCATCAAATTGCTGGGAAATGATGCGTTACATATGTGGGGAAGGACTTAAAAAAAAAAAAAGAAAAGAAAACCATTAGGCAGAGGTTAAAGTGGGAGTGGAGAACAGTTCCATCTGTCCAACCTACCCCTTTCTCCTTCATTGATGAGTTATTCCAGAAGGTCCAGTGCTCCCCAGTGCCGATCCAGAGTCAGCAATGAATGCAAACCGGTCACGTTTGATCTTGTTGTAATATTTGGGGCATGGACTCAGCCTCCTGCACATCTGCAAAGCACTTGCCACTCTCCTGGGCGCAGTGGCCCAAAGTGAGTGGAACGTTTATGCAGAATTCACGAGATTCCCGGGTAGCTGCTCTGGATGCTGGCCGGCGGAGGAGGATTCCGTTGGGAAACGCCAGTTGGAAAACCAAGCGGAAACGTCCCAGGTTTAACAGCCTCCACTTCAATCACTCCTCGTAGCTCCAGGGCAGCCCTGCCATGCCAAGTTTCCATGGCTTTCTTACCATGCAGCCATCAGAGTGAAACCTTGGCAGCTCCGGGCTAACCCGGGATTGACTCCTGGATCCAGCGCCAGTAACCTGGAAGCGCTGAGCATCCTGGCTCCAGAAAGGATTTTCTTGTGCTTCAAGGCTTCCTGCTACAAGTATGTCAATTTGGAGGACTTTAGGACGCTCCAGAGAGCCAGATTCATAAATTCCAAGGATTGCAGGGTTTCCATTGCCTGGACTCCTGCGTGGCTCAGTCCAGGGAAAGCCCAGGGAATGTAGTTAGCCAAGAATTTTGCATTTTCTGCACCCTGTGGCTGTGGAAGCTTGGGAAAGAGGAGAGAGGAGGCTGTCCCACAGTGCAGATCCATCTAGTGGTGGTTGACTGTTGCCAGGGTTGTCTCCATGGATTAAAAAGTGTTTCCATGTCAGCTGCAGTTGTTGGGTTTCCAGGAATCCCTTTTAGACAACAGTGTGCACTGGAGGTTCTATGAATTCATTTTTTTAAAATTCATAGTTCCTCAGAAATTTTCATAATTTTTTTTAATTGTTGTTGGGGTTTTTCTTGAAAGAAAACAAATATCAAACACTGAAATTCCCCCCAAACCACACGTCTGGATTTCCACATAGCTCTGTTCCTGAGCATGGATTGATATGTTCTGCAAAAGAACAAAGTCTTAACAATTCCATCTCCTCACATTAAAATCATGGGGATTTGGGCCACTGGCTTTGTGGAAATGTAAATGATTGGGGATGGGAATTGTCTTAAGAGATGACCTTGTCCCTCCCTTTACCTCAGGTCAGAGGAAATAGGTCTATAAAATGAGCATGTGGTAGAATATTTCTGTTACATGGGAATTTCTGGCTGTCCTGGTGTTATGAAACGGATTCCAGTGTGCAAATCTGCTTTTGCTGCTTCGTGTAATCCAGGCAGAATCTGCATCACTACAAGTCAGTTCTGAATGGGTTATCACTGAGGGGAAAGCTCTTCCACTCTGCAGCAGTGCAAGTAGAGAGTGTGTGACATAAACTCCCCCAAAATCCAATTCCTGATTAATACTTCAGCCTTTGCTCCCTCCTCTTTCCCAACAGCTCCATTGCCCCTGTCTTGCAAGCAACTTTCTTTATCCCAGGCTCCCACACACACAACACACACCTTTCACCCTTCCAACATCCTCACCCTTCCAGCTGTCTAAGGACGTAACTGGGATCCCTGGAGCCTTTCCCTGTTTTAAATGGATCTGCTGTTATCAAGGCAGGACACTGAGCTGACATTCCCATTTCTTTACCAGGTCAGGGCTGACATGTCAGTCTTTTCATTTGTCCATGTTTTTCCCTATGCATGGATAAGGCCACGTCTGTTTGACAGCTTTGCTTTCCAGAAGAGATTTTATTTGGATCCAGGATCACTCCAGGCTCAATTTTATGCCTGGCAAGGAGCTCCTCCTTTTCTGCTCAGACATGGACCTAATGGTATTAGGCAGGGTATTGATGTATTGTAGCTATTTTGAAGAGGTATTAAAGATGTTATCAGATATCGGCAAGCACAGCTCAGCTAATCCGAGCCTTCAAGTTGGGAGGACAGTAGAAAATAAAGAACTCACCTCAAAATTCGTCGTTGGACAGCCACATGGGTGTGTGCAGTTTGGAATGAAAAAAGCCCCACGTTCATGGAGAATTAATCTGTGGAGTGGAGTGATTTGGGCCTTCCAAGTGTAACAGAGGGATCCAGAAGCACTCAGGGTGCAAGGGAAAGCATCACCTCCAGATATCCAAGGTTAAAGGCAGAGGTGCCAAGCCTCAAACACTCTCTGATTTGGGGCCTGTATAAAGGAAGAGGAGCCCAGACACCTTTTTCTTCACCCCAACACGCGCAGAGGCACATCCAGGTTTTAAGAGCTTGGTTCAATAGGAAAAGCAATGCTTATTTAAACAGCAGAGGAGTTGTGTGGCTGCAAGCAGTAATTACTGCCCTGTTCCTGGCTGCCTTGGTGTAAGGTTGACGTTGTTTCGGTGGATGGTCGGGACAGATGGTGATGAGAGATCTCTATAGTTTGGTTTTAGAGCATGAGGTTTATTTTTAAGGATGTGGATATAGGGGTCTTGCTTGGAGCTGCCAGCCGCAGCTCGAAGCAGGCCAGAAAGGCAAGAGGGAGAGAAGCAAGAGAGAGAAGGAGCAGAAGTAAGAAGGTAAGAAGTAAAAAGTAAATGTAAGAGAGAGCAAAAAGAGTGAGGTAAGATGTAAAGAAGAAGTGAGAAAAGAGTGCCAGGTTCTCGTTTACAATACAATAAATCATCTTCTGTGCTGAATATTCTGATTTTCATCAACCAATCTAGTACAAGATACAAATCCTATAGCATTTAAATACAGCCTATAAGAATCATTGCATTACCATATTGTGTTACATTTTAAACCCTAAAAACCACTCTTTGGACCTTTTCTGCCAAGCTAGCAGGGTCTGCCCCGACCCTTGGACCTGTTTGCTAGCAGAAGGTATTGTTCAATCAAAGGGGATTATCTTCAGTCAGCCACACAATTGTTTTCCAGTTGTTCAGTAACTGAGGCCTGGTATCTCAAAGTATGCCTTCATTTCTATTTCACCTGTAGTTTCCATGTTCTCAGCATCTTTGGCTAGGCAATAAAACTTCCCTGTTTCATCTTCCCCAACACCTTGGGTCATGCACTCTGGAATTCAGACCACAGCATCCCACTGGTGCTGTGTGGCCTGGTAAATAATTTGGAGTAGCATCCACTGGCACATGCAAGTGGAAGAGCTGGGATCAGGGGGTTTGTGTGCTCTGCTCTAGAGACAGAGGTCGCTCTGTGTGTCATCAGGCTCAGCCCAATGTCCAGGTACGCTGGGAACAAACTGCATTTATTGAGGCACTCCCCAGCAGTGGTGGCTTGGAGACAGCAGGGACACATGGCCAGACCAGGCTTTGCAGAGCCCCTCAGAGCTGCAGCTGGCTCCTCAGCTCAGCACTCTGCGTGTGGTTTCTCAGTGCCTCGTGTATCCCCTTTCCAGCCACCCGGGATGAGTCTGGCACTGCAGCTCCAGCTGGAGAGCTGGCGCTGAGGAACGTGTGTGTTTGTTGGCCTGCAGTGCTTGTGAAGATATTTCCTGAAAAAGAGCCATCTCTTTCTCTCCTAGCCTTGTGCTGCCGTGCTTCCCAGGGTCTGCTTTTCCACCTTCACATTCAGGCTTTTGGCCCTTCTCTTCCATATCCCGTAACTGGCACGCTGTCCAATTCGTCAGGAATATATTTTTATTTTATTATTTTCTGAATATTAATTTTATTTTGGAAAGTGGAGAAGCTCCAGCTCTCCAGTCTGACCGAGGAGAGCAGCCAGGTTTTGCAAGAACCATCCCTCAAGGATTTCCCTCAACACCTTGCAGCGAGAGGTCCAGGGGATGCTCACCCCAACTGAGTCACAGAGGGGAGCACCTCAGGGAGAGGAATCCTGGGGAGGGAATGGAGAAACAAGGTGATCCCCTACCCACCAGCAGGAGAAGCAACACAGGTGATGGGAGCACTGGGATGGAAAACCTCCCAGCTCCCAGTGCAGGTACTTGCAGGAGTCCAATGCCACTGGCAGAGTTTGCCAACTGCTTGCAGGCAGGGCTGCCCTGGGTTGGATTTTCGTCTTTGGGGCATGGCCAGGGATGAGCGTGTTACCTCTGTCACCTGTCCTCGAGAGAGGGAGATGTCACCACAGGGAGGAAAGCACAGGAGAGGGTCACTGGCAGGTGCTGTTTGCTTGCCTCAACAGGGAACAGAGAATATTTTGATGGAGATCTTCAAACAGTGTCCCCAGAGAAAGCATTAGGTGTGAGAAGGAGAAGGGAGATATTTATTTCTAATAAGCCTTTTGGTTGTTTGAGGGCTTTTACTTCTCTTGATCTTGGTTATACATATTCTGCTAGACTGAGAGGGGAAAGCTCACAGATCAGAAGAAAGACATGTTGTTAGAAAAGCTCTTTTTCATTATGTTTCCCATTAATACATCTGCTTTTCCAGCTCCTTGGGGGTCCTTAGAACCACTCCCAGGTGGGCTGTGTGTCCCACAAATACAAGGCTGTATCAGCAGTCAGATATCCAACACCACAAGGACACCCCAGGCTGCTCCCCACAGCTGTCCCCAGAGCTGCAGAGCAGTTTTAGCATCTCATAGAATCACCCCAGAATGGTTTGGGTTTGAAAGGACCTCAAACATCATCCAGTTCCACGCCCTGCCATGGGCAAGGACACCTTCCACTAGCCCAGGGTACTCCAAGCCCCATCCAACCTGGCCTTGGACACTTCCAGGGATCCAGGGGCAGCCACAGCTTCTCTGGGCACCCTGTGCCAGGGCCTCACCACCCTCACAGTGAGGAATTCCTTCCCAATATCCAATCTACCCTCGATGTCACACATTGATTTCCTCAGCAGCACAATAAAAATGGAACTTCATTGTTGCTGGGACCTGCTCACAGCTGGCTCAGGGCTCTGCTCATGGCATTCACAAGGTCCTTGCAGACCTTGACGTCTGTGTCAGCAAGTGACAGCAGCTTTCTTTGAGAGGAAGGGCCCAGAAGGGCCTCTGCAGTGCGTGTTTCTTCCCAGCTTTGTTTGCTCTGGGTAATTATGGGCGCACCAAAGGAAATTAGCTCTGGATGTGAGAGCGCGGAGAGACTGACTGCTCTCAAATATCAACAGTGTAGTTCGCTGTAATTAATTAAATGCTGACATGATCCCCAACAAGCAAAACCTTCATTGTGCTCAGATTAAACCCCCTGATGCAGATGCTTGACTGACTATCAGTGCCTCCAAGTGCAATCAAATGCGTAGGAATGCAGACATCACAGCACACGTGTGGAACACGGGGAGGGATCTTACAGCAGGGAATAAAGGTCACTGCTACTCCTAATTAAAGCACTTTCTGGAGCAGACAAGCAGTTTTTTAAATAGTTCTTGCCGTTATCATGTCTGAAGTTCCTCTGTGTCAGGATAATTTTTACAACTCTTTCATATTCAAGACCCACCACGTTTTGGGATGGAGTTTCAAGGTTTGAAGGGACTGCTCCGACTGTCTGCAGTGATTCACAGACACCTAAGCACCTCATTCAATAATTTCTTCAACTCCCCCATAACTCAAAGAAAAGTTTTCTCCCTGAAGGGACACTCAGCATTAACTCAGGACTGCAAATAATGGAGAGTTCCTGCCTCCAGTTACGCTTTTTCCAATTGTTTTATATCCTTGCTATTACAAATGACTGCTTTCTTCCCAGAGTAAATTTATCTAGATAGAACTTCGAGCCATTAAATTTTTCTACCATTCTTGGCTAGATTAAAGATACGTTTGCTGTCAGAAACAACTTCTCCTGTATTTCACCACAAAGTGTGAGCAAATCACTTCAGTTTCTCCTGGATAATGCAAATACATCAAGACCCTTTAATCTCATGGTCTAAGTCGAGTTTTCCAGACCTTTGTGTTGTCTTGTAGAGCTCCCCAGAGCATTTTCTGTCTCCTTGGCTTCTTTTCTGCTCCGTGGGCACAGAAAAGGGATGTGATTTTCCATATGAGTAACCTCCATTTTTCAGTCTTTCTTTGTCTGGTTCATCTGCTCCCGTTGTTGGCTTCTTTATGATCTGAGCATTGAATTATTATTATAAATTCTCTGTGACATGTTGCCCCTAGGTGAATCACACCTGTCTTTTTGCCAGCAGCCCTGACAGCCATTCTGTGAGGGAGGTGACTTGTAAGAGCAAGTCATCAACTTGTTCCTGGAAGGAAAAACATTCCTCCAATGAATCATTTAACCAAAATATTCCCACGTGCTACTGTTCAGGGTGAGCACAAATACTGACCCAGAACTGACATTGTTGCTAATAGATGCAGTACTGGGGTTGATGCTGGGAATTCTCATGTTCAGAAGATATTTTCATGCTTAATGCCCATGAGTTTAATGAAAGTTCAGTGTGTAAGTACCTTTAAAATCTGTGCCACAACCTTTATGTGAGGGACCATCACATGGCTCATCTTCTTACAGTAGTACAGGGTATTTAATTACAAACAGGTTGATAATACCAAAGAAGCAGGTCACTGGTGTTGTCTGAGACAGATGGCTTCAGTTGCTGGGGAATTTGCTCTTTTCAGCATTTTGGATACCTGGAGGCAATTTGTAGGAGGATCTTGCACTGAAGGCAAGCTCAGCCCTGCCTCACAGCGAGAGTAGAGTCTCCTTACCCAGCCTTAAATTCATCGCACAAAGACAGGGCTGAACATCTCTGCTCAAAGATCTTCTGACCGAGACACCCTGGGGACCCACTGGGACCCCCACAGACTCCCCAGACTCACCCAGACTTTCCAGACTTCAGACAGCACTGGTGGAAGTGCACAAGCAGAGCCAGTTATTTGTGAAGTTATTTTCTTCCCTTGAAATAAAAAACCATCAAAGTCTCTTAAGAGGGAGGTGGCAAGTCAGGAACTAGTTGGTGATGATGGAGAAAGAGAGGATAATAATTTCCTGGAATGATTCCTATTTTGAGAGGGGCTGTCCACAAAAGCAGCACTTTCTCAAAGAGAGGTTGAAAGCCTACCTAGAGTCACTTCCCTGGAATGAGAAGTAAACATGCAAAATTAGCATATCCAAGAGCTAATTAGGCATCAAGGCCATATCAAGGCAGGGAGAGTACCCCATGTGCCATGTCTGATATTTCTGAGCAGTGAGTGAAGAGCATGGGAGCAAAGAGACCTGTTTATAAACGAAAAGGTGGAAGAGAGGCAGACAGAATCTCATGGGACGTACTCAGAGTTCCACAAAAATGGAATGCAAATCTTCATCCTTTCCCTTCAGGTTCAGAAATTAAAAAATAAATAGGGGTAGGGCTGAGATGGAGCAGGAAGCATGTCAGTGGAGAGGGAGCCTCATTACCATAATGAGGCACTTTGAGACGCTCATCTTTCCTCAGCAGAGATCCCATTGCCCTGTGCAGGCGTTTAAACCAGGCAAATGCAGCACGTTTTTTTGCATTCCCTCTCTTGAAATACCTCCTTCAAACTCCCTGTGCCTGTAAAGCTTAACCAAAACCACCATCATGTGATGGCTGGTCTGCTCCCACGTTTCTTGGTCCTTCCCAGCATGGTCCCTGTGCTTGTCACAGGCTCAGCTCTGTGGCTAAGGCAGCCAGGCAGCCAATTTTCACCTCTTGTGTCAAAATTTATGGCTTAAGTGCATCACTGCTGAATAACCAGATAAGAGCAACCCGCTCTAGTGGTGGCATCTCTGCCCATGGCAGGGGGTTGGAATGAGACGATTTTTAAGATACCTTCCAACCCAAACCATTCCACGATTCTGTGGTCACGTCAGACAGACATGACCTTCCCTGTGGAGATGAGGGAAAGGACTGAGCAAGAGGGGTCCTTCACAGGCAATCAATGCAGCATTTAGCAGGAGAATTTATCCCTTCGAGTTAAGGGCTTCAGGAACTGCTGGGAGTGATGAGGATGTTGTTATCTCTCCACTCCTGATATATTTTTGGAGCTCAGTTCCACTGACCCATTGTTTTCTGAGAGAGGGTGAAAATGTCTCTTTTTGAAGTGCAATATGTTTAGAGCTCCATATCAGCTGAAAAATGGCTTTCAGGGCTGGGGAGAGACAGACCAACTCTTTGCTATCTCCCCTGAATATTTCCAGGTTGGGGGAAAAGACGGAAATATGGTTTGGGGTTTTAAGTTTCCCTTCTTATCGCAGGAAAAAACATAAAGAAAGAGAAAGTGAGCGATGAGAAACTGGATTTTTCCATGCAAGCTAAAGCCAAAAGGGCTGTGCCTTGGAGCCGAGTGCGGAAACAGGACAGGCGTTGGAGGATTTTCCCCTTCGAGCCTGAAAAGAAATAAGAAGCTGGCTGGCTGGTCTTGAATAACCCCTCCCGAGCCTGCGAAACCAGTCGCAATTTCTTCATCAGAGCTGAGGATATCCACCTCCCCCGTCCTTTCTTTCCCCACACCCTTTCCTCCGTGACGCCACGGCCCCGGGCCCTGCGGTGCGGCTCTCTGGAGGATGCTGTCCAGCATCCATCGGAGCTGGCGGTGCCGGGAGGGGACACGGGCTGCAGTGCCAGGCTCCACGGCCGGTGACGTCCCGTCTGCCCGGTCCTGAGACAAACAGAAAAGCCCTGGGGGCCTGGCACGGCGGAAACGTGCCGAGGAAGCTCCCACACTTCCCCTCCATACCGTGTTTTCCCGACGCTGACATTCCCAGTGCTGGCGAGTTCTCTACAGCACTCCCAGCCATCAGCCACCACAGTGACCCTCTTGCTGTAGGGCCCTTCCAGACCAGTGGTGTCACCTGTGTTGGGGTCCTGGCAACACTCACCCGCCCCAGGTGAGTTCTGCTCACCCTGAGCTTCAAACTGAAGTCAGGACTTGCGCGTTTTGCCCTGGGTGTGATTTTTTTTCCTGAGTTGGGTTGGTCGCAATGAAAAATTGCCTTTTTCCTCTGTGCAGCGCAGATCTGGCCTCGCTGTTCATAAAATGCCATGTGTTCCCAGCAGGATTCAGCCCTTCCAAGGCCTTACCCTGCAGCCAAATCTGATCTACATATTTACGAGCTTGTAAACAGGACGGGGCGGGTGAGTTCACATTCTTAGAAAACCAAGTGCAGAGAAAAGAACTTCTGAGTTGGAAAAACAAAGAGTGGTCTTGGGCCCAACCCAGCAAACACAGTGGTTTTTCCAAGACTTGGATGGCTTGCTTGAGAATCATTGCCTTCCATTCCTTTTCTACAGGATTTCCCAAGCTTACCTTTTCATTTGGAAAGAAACGCACATTCCCAAAAATTAATCACAAAAGTTTCTGAGCAGAGTGGAGGAGGCAGCTTGATAGAAAAGGGACATTTTATCTTGGAGGTGAGTGGAAGCCAGGCTTGTGTTTGCAGGAGCTGGCAAAGAACAACAGTTCCTTGCAAAGGGAAGTTTAAGGAAGGTGTTAAAAGGAGTTGAACAGCAGAAGGCAGCTGGAGGGCTCACCATGAAGTACCACTGTCAATAAATGCAAGAAGTAGTCTGGGACAGTAATTCCCAAACCATGGTCTCCAGATCTTAACAGTCCATGAAGGCTGGTTCATGGAAAACCAGAGTATAAGGGAGCCAGCTAGCACAAAAATTTGAGTATTAACATTTTTTCATAGAATCATGGAATGGGTTGGGTTGGAAGAGACCTTAAAGATCTCATTCTAGTCCTGACCATGGGCAGTGACACCTTCCTCTATCCCAGGTTGCTCCGAGCCCTGTCCAACCTGGCCTTGGACACTGCCAGGGATGGGGCAGCCACAGCTTCTCTGAGCAAGTGGTTCCAGAGCCTTCCCACCCTCTGTGCAAATAATTTCTTCCTGGTAACTCATCTAAATCCCTCCTCTTTTAGTTCAAAAACGTTTCTCTTTGTCCTATCACGATTTGCCCATGTAAAATCAGTGACTACGGCTGGATTTTTGCCCATGAGGCATTCTACCCACGCCTTACTCCCAGTGAGATGTCAGTTACTCAGTTCTTCCATAAGTGCTTCCCTTCCCCGAGGGCTGGTCATCCTGGCTGTGCTTCCCCAAGGTGTGCTCAGGGAAGAGATTCCCAGGCTCAGACGCAGCACGAGCTCAGGATGCTCCTGTTTCCACTTCCAGAACAGACAGCCCCGGGAATGCTCCGCTCTGAGCGAGCTCTGCACTGCCCTGGAGGGAGCTTAGCAACCCCACAGGGGCATTGTGCTCGTTCAGATCCCGAGCCAGATGGAAATTTTCTTTTTAAAGGCTGCCCCGAGCGTGTTTCCTCTGGTGAGCCATCCCGGCACGGATCTCATCCATGCTCACTCCAGCATCAGCACACGGATTCCAGTCTCCTTCCTGCTCAGACAGCAGGACAAGAACTCTTGACATGCGGCTCGGTTGCCCTGACTTTTTCCTTCTCTCAGGAGACTTTTTTTTTTTTTCTTCATTTGCATCTGGTAAATAAGAACCTTCCTGATATCTCCCTTTGGATTTGCCAGACTGGCCAATCTTGGCCTTTTTTTTTTCCTAATTTTATTTATGTCCTTTTGCTGAGTCTCACGATTCTAAGATTTGTTTTAAAGTCCCCTTTGGGGATGGAGTCAGGCTATTATTTGTGAATCAAGGAACAGGCAGTTGGACACACATATATCTTTCCCAAGCATAAGGAACACTGCAAAAATATTACCTTTAAGGGAGTCTGTACTAAAAGTCAGATGTCAAACGCCTACATCTTTGTCTTCCTTTTAATTTTGTGATTAATTTCAAAGTCCATCTTCCTGTTGACCACGGTTTATTCAGCGCTATCTGTGTCCTGAATCTGCCGCCCAGAACGTCTTCTTGGAGGATGAACCAACAGCTAAAAAGGCTATTCCAGGGCAGGGCAGTGTTGAAGTGAGTTAAAGAACAGCTTGGTTTGAGGGCATGGCTTGGAATTAGATGGTCTTCAAGGTCCCTTCCAACCCAAACCATTCTGTGACTCTCTCATGAAAGCATTGCCTTAGCCATTTAAAAGATTTATTACAGAATTTGGTTTGCAGTATCCAAGCCCAGGCCTACTTTCAAATTCTCTCTCCCTTTTCTCTGCCCAGTCCTGCCTGAGTAGAGTCCACTGAGCTCCTGTTAAAAATCAAGAAGGAGGAAAAACTCATGGAATCACGGAATACCAGGTTAGAAGGGACCTGAAGGACCATATGGTCCAACTTCTCTTGACAAAAGCACAATCTGGACAAGATGGTCCAACACCATGTCCAGCTGAATCTTTGAAGTGGAATCCACCACTTCCCTGAGGAGATTATTCCAGTGGCTGATGGTTGTCATGGTGAAAAATTATGTGCAATGGGAATATCCCCAGGAATAACTTGTACCCATGACCCCTCACCTTTTCCAGGTGACTCCTTTTAAAAAGGGAGTCACAATTTCTTCGTAGCTACACAGCAATAAAACCTCCCCCTCGGCCTTCTTTTCTCAAGAACTTAGCAAGCTTGGTTCTGTGAGTCTTTCCTCACATGGCAGCTTCCCAGTGCTTGGATCATCTTCCTGGCCACTCTCTGGACCCTCTCCAGCCTGCCCACATCTCTTTTGCCTGGTAGAGAACAAAACTGAACGCAGTCAGTAGAGTGGCACAATTCCTTCTTCATCTCTGCTGGCGGTGCCTGTGTTGATGCAGGTCTTCCTGCAGGGTGGCCCTCAGTCCTGAAGTGTCCAGTTTCTCATTCTGTTTGGTATCACTGGGAAAATGCAACAGGATACACTGATCCCATCATCCAGGTCACTTACAGGGATATTAAACAGCGTTGGGAGTGACACTGATCCCACTGGTGAAAGGTTGCCTGTTGGGGAAGAAGCTTTTTGCCACCTCTCCTTGAGTGTGCCCTGTCAGCCAATTCCCCACCCACTTGTCCAGACCAAAGTGCACCAGTTTCTCCAGGAGACTGTGGAAAACCATGTGGAAAACCATGTGGAAAACCTTGGAGAAATCCAGTCAGACAAGATGCACCACTCAGAGCTCCTTTTGGTGGTATCCATTGTGTGCTGCTGGTACAGTTTCTCCTTGCACACCTTGGTATCAACCCCTTTGCAGTAGCAGGCCACAATTCCTGAGTTATTCCTCTGTTTAAAGCATGACTTTCATCTTTAGAGATCCCTCATGGAAGATGGAGTGTGGTGTATTCCTTGCAGAGCAAGAAGGTTTTGTGCATGGGACATCCAGGTTCTTGGAAGGAGGATGCATTGGATGAAATGACCTTCTGGGGATTTGCTGATGATGGTTTCAGCTGTGAGTCCCCAGATGAAGGGTTAGTGCCCTCCCAAGAAAGATGGCATAGAAGAGAATTTTGACTATTTAGCATGGAAAAGAGAAGGCTTTGGAGTGACCTAGTTGTGGCCTTCCAGCACCTGAAAGGAGCATATGAGAAAGATGGAGAGACACTACTTACAAAATCATGGAGTGACAAGAAAAAGGAGATGGATTCACATTGAGAGAGAGTGGGTTTAGATTAGGGATTAAAAAAAATTCTTCCCTTTGAGGGTGGTGGGGCCCTGGCACAGGGTGCCCAGAGAAGCTGTGGCTGCCCCTGGATCCCTGGAAGTGTCCAAGGCCAGGCTGGACAGGGCTTGGAGCAACCTGGGATAGTGGAAGGTGTCCCTGGTCATGGCAGGGGATGGAACATAAATGATCTTTAAGGTCCCTTCCAACCCAAACCATTCCCTGATTGTATGATTGAACCTTCTTCAGGCCCTCTCACCTGTCTAATCATATTACAAAAGCACATTCCAAACTATAACCAGAAAATTATGAGTTTAGCTACAGCTTGCTCAGGAATCAAACTAACTAAGATCAGCTATACTGTCAAAAAAAAAAGGACAACAAAAAAAAGAAGAGGAAAAAAAAAAAAGCCAGTTTATGATCTCAAGCCCCTGGAGCAAGAGCTGTAGAGCAGAGCAGAGCAAAGTACTTTACAGGATCTTGCCCAAAGCCTGTCTCGCGCCCCAAGCAGTGTCCCTGTGGTCCTAGCACGTAATTCCTGTCTTGTGAAGTTCAGGATCTCTGGCAGAGCAGGGGGTGCTGCGTTGCAGCCCACCAGCCTGGATCTGCAGTGTGGAGCAGAAGCTTTGTGTTCCATTCCCTGTGATGTGGCACCAGGGCATCTGGAGGTGGTTAAGGGAGCAGAGTCTGCTGGGGCAGTGCTGGGGGGCTGCAGAGTCAATTCCTTGTGTTCTTTTGAGGGTGGTCTCTAGAGGAAATTGTTCCCTGGACCAAATTCGTCTGGAGGGGTCTGGCTGGACCACACTAAGCAAATTAGTACCAGTCACAATCCTTGAAATTACTTGCGGGGTTTCTGTCAGGGAACAGTGTAGATGTACCTGTGTGGCTTTTCACTTCATCTTCCACTGGTGAAATTCTTCCCATGATCAAAGCCCTGTCCTGCACAGGGGAGAAACTGATGCATGGGAAGCTTTGGCAGCTTCTCAGAGAGGATCAGGCCACCAGACTGATCATGATACTCAGGGTGAAATCCATCAGGTATAACCTTGGATGGCCGTGATGTGGTTGCCCATGAGCCAGGAGTCTGAGTCCAGTCATCTGAAACCTGGTGTGATCCATCTGCCTGGTGACTTGCACTCAGGATGAGATGGATCACTCCACTCTCACCACAAAATCTGCCCTATGAGCCACTGACTGTAAGAGGAGCCCCAGGACCTGCTTAGATGCCTGAACTCAGTTAGGTGATTCACACAAGAGCCACACTTTTCGGGAAATTTGATGCCTCAGAAACATCCTCACATCAATTACTCCCACCAGTGGTCCAAATTCCCAGGATTACTCTGAGAAAATTTCCAATATTTGAGTGGAATTAAGGGAAATTTCAGTCAAAGTCCTACTGGTGCGCAGCACCTTAGAGAAAAGTTTTGGGGACATCACTAGGACCATACTCCTAAATGTTGGGGGACAGGTTTGCCATGAATTTGGCAGCGAATGCCCAGAACAAGGCTCTGCTGCATTATCCTCTTGCTGACACGCAAACCACACCCAAACCTCAAATTTGAGATCCTGCTTGAGAGCGTTGGTGTTTTTCAGAGCCCTTGACTGGTTTCTCCCCACTTTGCAATCTCCCCACCACTGCCAGACAAAAGTTTCCCTGATCTCCATCCCACCAAAATCTTCCCTCCCTTCCCACGGGGACCCCACACACCGGGTCTGCACTCCCCACCACGGGCTTTGGCGTGGCCAGGGCCTCTCCAGGAGCAGCTCTCCAACCATGACGTGGGACACAGCGCTGCCCAGAAGGTCACCAGTGGTCAGGGGAGGGGTGGCTTCTCCCTGCTTCTCTTTGGGCCAGACCAGGGGGCAGAAGCTGGACACACAGGCAGCGGAGAGATGCGCAGGCAGCTCGTTAGGGCGTTCATTGGGAAGCTGCTGCTTTTCTGTGACATTGTTTATGGGGCCGGCCGGAGGGCTGACAGGCCTGAGGAATTCCACCCGATATCCCAATGCCATCGTCCTCCAGGGAAAACGCTTGAGTGGCTGTGAACATGCTGTCCTCCTCCCCAGGCCAAGCAGCTCTTGGATCCATCCTAGGAGGGCAGTGAACTCCCTCATCACTCCAAGACACACCAAGGAGGTGTTAACCCTCTAGGGACCCTGATATGCCTGCAGATACCCAGTGGAGGTGGTTAATGGAGGAGGGAGGAGAAGGCCAGGAAAGAGCAGTCGGAATCTGAGAATCCCACACACTGGGAGAAATCCTTGCTGAAACGCAGCCTGTTCTCCCACAGCTTGGCAGCTGCATCAGGGAGCTTGTCCATCGTGGGGGCCTGGGAAGGAGCTGGCGAGGAGAGATGCAAGCTGGGTATTGAGCAGAAAGGGGCAGTTCATGATTACTTCGGACCAGATTTCATTCATTTACTTTGTGAGAGTCAGAAAAAAAAGAAGGAGGAGAGTGAGGGTCGATTTAGATTGGATACAAGCAAAAGGGTTTTTAATATGAGGTGGGGAGGCCCTGGCACAGGGTACCCAGAGAAGCTGTGGCTGCCCCTGGATCCCTGGAAGTGTCAAAGGCCAGGCTGGACGAGGCTTGGAGCAACCTGGGATAGTGGAAGGTGTGGAGTGAAATGGGCTTTATGATCCCTCCCAGCCCAAACCATTCCATGATTCTCTGGCTTCCTTTGGCCAGGAGGACCCTCAGTGAGCAGCTGTGGTGCCTCCTGTGCCAGGGCTTTTTCTCTACCAGCTGCAATTCTCTTGACCTGCTGCTCTCATACATCCCAAGGGAGTCCTCAATCTCCTCCTGAACCTTTGAGTTCCACGTCCAGGAGAAGCTTGGGTGATGGGACACCTGTCCCCACCACAGTCCTAATCCTATCTGTGGTTTTCTGGAGCTTCCTAACTCTGAAACAGAGTGGGCTGCACCTTGGCAGATTTTTTTATTATTATTTTCCATGAGTTTGGCCAATCAATTTTTACCTCCTGATTGCAGGGACATCCACAGCTGAGCACCATGCTGTGACATGAACCACGTCCTCTTCTTAGCTGTTCAGCCACCACCTCCAGTGGAAGGTTTCACCTTCCCTCCCCTGTGATGACATCTGTAAGATCCAGCTCCTCAAAAGCTATTTTTTTGCAAGACCATTCCTGATACAAAGCCCACACCAAGCAACAGCAACACCTTTATGAGTGTTGAACAAGTCCTGCTGGACCTTGCATTTCAAATTTCATGGTGGGACAGCACTGGGACATGACTTTGTCCCTTTGTTTTCCCCAGTTGCTCTCATGTCTGCAGCATTCCTGTGCCATGGACTATTCAGGACATGCTGCAAAGCAGGGACCTTTCAGAACAAAGATGCCCTTGCCAGCTGAGCCTGCTCCTGGATTCTGGCTGTACACTGGGAGCCAGGGCCAGGATTTAGATTGGACTGGCTCCATGTGCATTGGTGCATTTGTCTTTTTTTTTTCCTTGCTTTGCTTTATTTTTTTGAGCGCTGAACGCTGGGACCAGCAACTCTCCGAACAATCCAAGTGATTTCACCTTCCAGTGAGTCATGGGGAGGGCAGGGTGGAGAAGGGCAGACAAGGAAAGATCATGAGATTGTGTTAGCTCAAACAACCTAAAAAAAAAATGGGATATGTGTTTGGATACGTGGAGGGCAGATTGCATCCACTGCCACCCACCACAGAGCGTCACCACTTTGGGAAGCATGCCCATGGCTCCAGAGATTTTTACCTGCCTGCTTTTCCCCAGATATGAGCAGGGCAACATTAACTAGGAATAAAAAAAAAAAAGCATGAGCACATACTTTATTGGCTCAACTTTTGCATCACCGAGAAAATGAAGTTCAGTCTTCAGATCATGTTTAGTCTGTAACTTCAGTCACTTTGCAAGGTGCAAACAGGCTTTCCCTGAGCTCACCTGCAGCTTTCTTAATTTCTGAATGGTCCTGAAGATAATTATTTAGGGTTACAACAGGACCTGCAGCCCTTGCCCGGACCCGGCTCTGCCAGATTCAGATTTTGCAAAATGTGGGATGATCTTTTATGAAAGGATGGAAGGAATAAAGTGCCTAAATGGACTGTTAAGACTCCAGCATTATTATTATAAATTCTGATGGATGTCCCCGAGGTGGGTGTCACCATCTCCTGCTCCCTCACCCCCTGAGGTGTTGAGCTGGATGCCCAGGAGAGGTGCCCAGAGGGCTGATTTTGAGTGCATAGCAAAAGCTCCTCTTTAAACAACACCACGTTTCCCATTGGATTGTGACACAGATCCTACAGAAATTATTCTTCCTGTTCTTTGACGTTCCCTGTCCTGGCTCTGATGCTTTTGGGGCCAGATCACCAAAAATTGTTCTTACACCGAGATAACAGACTGCAGTGCTGCTGCACCACTCTGTGTTGCTATTCCTGATCTTTTACTCACATTCTCTATTCCTTCACCTGGGACACATCCTTCTGTGTTTCCTGAGCTCTTCAAGTGTCCATCACTCAGTACTGACTTTCTCTTATTTATATAGGAAGTGTTACAAAGCCCAGCCCGAAAACCCTCAAAGTGTTGTTGCATATTCATGTATATGAAAGCAAGAGCTGATTTCTTCAATTTTTTACACATTCCCTAAAAAAGACCCCTCAAACCCTCTTATGTGCAGCCTCCCAGTGCCCGTCAGAAGAGTCTGATGCTCCAGCATGTGCAGAGGAGCTGTTCTGGGGATTCCCTGCCCAGTTCTGTTCATCCCAGGGCGAGGAAATGAGGAAACTGTGGATGCACTCAGGACACGTCCCTTCCAAGGGGCACGCTTATTTGCATGGTAATGAGGATGGTAATGGGCCCCTTGTCTTCATATGTACACAAGGTTCTCGCCGGGTGAAAACCAGCCAAAGCTGAAATTTGGAGAATTCATAGCTTCTTTTCCTTTTCAGTTTGTGTTTTCTATCTGGATGCAAAAGACAAAGCACGTAGTACAGAAACTGCATTGTGCCCTGAACTGCTAAACACCAGGCAGAAGTTATTATTTTAGCAACTATCAGGCTGTTTAGGCAAGCACCAATCTCTTAAGTAGCCTGGCTCAAGCAGTAATTACCAGTTGAATTTAAAAAGAGACCCTTCTTTTATTTGCTTTGTTACCATAGTTTTTTGTTTTCTTTTCCTCTCTCTCTTGAAGCTAAAAAATGCTCCATAGAGCTGCAGCTCCTCTGAGAACCCAGAGCACACTGCAAACAGGGTTCATAGCAACACTGTGAGGAGTTCATGGTAATTAACCCTTTCTCCAGGGGGGAAACTGAGGCAGGAAACCTCTCCCTGACAAGGGAACGAGCAGGACTGCATGTTCAGTGAAGTCCTTCACCTTCCTAGGTCCCATTCCCCGACACATCCATGGTTCCTGTAGGTCCAGGGGGGTTTGTTGGGGGTACTGTGAAATGAGAGGTGGTCAAAGCCATGGTGGGATGGAGAATGGAAGTGTTGTAGGGAAGGCAAAGTTCAAAGCTCCTGGCTGTCACTCAGGAAGGTGTTTCTGATGGGGTTAAAATCAAATCTGGTGATTCCAGCAGCCCAGAGCCAACCTGTAAGTCTCAGCACTGTCCCCAAGAGAATAAACTCCTTTAATCTGAAACAACCAAGGTGGGGCCATTGCCTCTACGAAACTGACCCCTGTGTTAAGGCAGCTGACAGGGAAGATAGAGACTATTTATGAAGGCATGGAGTGACAGGACAAGGGGGAATGGCTTCAGACTGCCAGAGGGCAGGGTCAGATGGGATATTGGGAAGAAATCCTTCCCTGTGAGGGTGGGGAGGCCCTGGCACAGGCTGCCCAGAGAAGCTGTGGCTGCCCCTGGATCCCTGGCAGTGTCCAAGGCCAGGTTGGATGGGGCTTGGAGCCACCGGGGACAGTGGAAGGTGTCCCTGCCCATGCCAGGGGGGTTGGGATGAGATGATCTTTAAGATCCCTTCCAACCCAACCATTCCATGATTCCACGATCATTGCTCCCTTCAAAGCCACTGGCTGCACCACCAGCAGCTGCTCATTGAGCTGCAAATGCCTTCATTTCCAGGAAGGCCCTGAGTCTCCCCAGCACAGAGATGTCAGTCCAGCTCACTCTCCTTATTCCATGCCCCCTTCAGCACTCGCTGACAGCCAGCCTGAGCCCCTGCCTGCCTTGGGTGGGCCTTAAGCAGATATTTCAGCTGCTTTCCCTGCCCAACCACCATGAAATGCTGGGATCTGTCTTCTCCCACATCCCCGTGATGGAGCTGCCCACGTACCTAATGTTGAGTCTGGCTGAAATTTCTCCATATTTTAGGGATGGGTGTATGAAAGCTTTGCTGGAACCAGTTCTCTGAGTTTCTTGGAGGATGGTTTTCCTCCAGCAAACAGCCTGGGGAGCTTTTATGTAGTCTCAGTCACGAATTTCTGGCTCCTGGCACCTGTTTTACTGTTTTGACACCAGGCTTAGGAGCTCAGGGGAAAATAATAATGATATCTGGAGTTAATGTTATTTACTAAAATACAAATTAACGCTCAGTCACATGGTGGCACGATTTGTCATCCGGAGCTAAAATTAAAAGAAATTAAGGCTGAGTCAGAAAGTTATTTCAGATCCAAGTGGGGAATGCTGTGTTGAGGCCATGTGGGAGCAACACTGACATCTTCTGGCTCAAAAAAAAACATCTCCAGCTTTTTCACCAAGAAAAACACCGGGAAAGTCTGCAAAAACCTAAGGAGGGGCTGGGTGGACAAAAGTGTTTTAAAGTATCAAGGACAAGCTTTGGGGAAGTGGATATTATCTGAGCCCACCTTAGCATCACCACAGAATCTGAACAGAGGATGTGTGACACTGATGACGCAAAATACATGAGAGGAGGAGGTGAAGGGGTGTTGTTCTTCTCTCAGTGCAGGTGACAGGGCTGTAGCCATACTTTTATGCTGAAAACTGTAAGTCTGGAGGGCAGTAAATTACCTGAAAGTCACATTCCACTAGGCCAGGTTGCTCCAAGCCCCATCCAACCTGGCCTTGGACACTTTAAGGAGTGGGGAGCCACAATTTCTCTGGAAAATGTGTTCCAGGGTCTCACCACCACCACACCTTCAGCCTTTTCTACACATCCCACCTCTTCCAGACTGGATTGACCACCACCCTTATCAGATTACTCTGCCACACCCTTCCCCTTCCTCTAACCTCGTTTCTTCCAATCTCTCCCAAGGTTCTTTCTTCCCGTCCCTGAAGCCCTCCGAAATCGTCTTCAAGATCATCTTCTGGCTGGGATACTTCAACAGCTGCGTGAACCCCATCATCTACCCGTGCTCCAGCAAGGAGTTCAAGCGCGCGTTCATCCGGCTGCTCAAGTGCCAGTGCCAGCGGCGGAGACGGCCCATCTGGAGGGTCTACGACCACCACTGGAGAGGGGCCTCCATCAACAGCTCGGTGCAGGACTCAGAGACAGACCTAAGGCCCAGGATTAACACCCTGAACAGCTCCTTCATATTTAACTCCTCCTTCCAGGAGAGAGCCAGTAAGAGGCGAACGCTCAGCTTCAAGGGCTGGAAAATGCTCACCCCTTTCCAGAAACCAGCATCCACCCAGCTGAAGGAGAAGATGAACAGCCTTTCTAACAAAATCCGGGGTGGCTCCAGCAAAGGGGGGGTGACAGCCACCTACAAGACAGAGGTGGAGTCTGTCTCAATCGGGATCCCTCATGATTTCACGGAAACCATCGACTACCAAACCCATGACTTAACAGACTGCTGTGGGCTGAGAGAAACAGATATTTGAAGCCTCTGGGGCAGCTGTCGATGGTTTCTTTAGAGGTGTCCAGCCGAAACATGGAGGGATACCACCTGTGGGTCTGTCAGGCAGGCTGGAAGCAGCAATCAGGTATTAAATGCAGTTGCCCAAAGGTTATCCAAGCATCCCCCAGGCGGAGCTCAGCCCCTTCTGTGGGATTATGGGTTCCTCAAATTAGAGCCAATGGCATATCCCATTCTAGCGAGCCACAGCAGGAGAGGAAGGTGTGGATATGGCCTTAGGGCAAGGGCTGTCTCCTCTGGTGGATGGTTGTCTTTGGCTTTGGAACAAGCTGTGCAATTAAGGGAAACCAGGATGTCTCCTTTGCCTTAAAAACACCACCGTGAAATGGAAAGACAAATCCCAAAAGTTGCCAACCCTGCCTTAGCACATGTGCTCATGTTTCCATCCAGAGGCAGCATCCAGGAAGGGCACTGCCGAGCAGTAGCTGGCAGCTGATCCTCTGTGGGGTGGGTTGGGAGCTTGTGGGTCCTGAACAGGACCTCCAGACGAGGCCTTGGCTTTGGAGGGAGAGCAGACTAGGCTATTCCCAAGCAAGGTGGATCCTCTAATGCTCTCAGTCATCATCTCTGCAGTGGCCACAGCTTTGGCCCTTCCACATCAGCTGGTTTTAGGCCAGAGGAGTGTTCCAGCTGTGTACACTGTTGCCGAGGGGTGTGCAGGTCTCTCTCCTCTAATTCCATCCTGTGAAGCGTTTCCCATTTCATTTTCCAGTGAAACACTTGCAACGCACCTTGCTTTAGTGAACATCCATCTGTGACACACAGAGAAGCCAGCTCCTTTTGGTGTCATTCATCCCCAGTCTTTCCTGTCCCCTTCTTTGCTCTCGTTGTTTTTCTCAAAAAACGCAGGATAAAAATGCATCCCAGGGGCTTCACTCAGGACAAGAGGAAATAGCCTCAAGTTGTGCCAGGGAAAGCTTAGGCTGGATGTTAGGAAGAATTTCTTCACTCAAAGGGCGTTCAGGCACTGGACCAGGCTTCCCAGGGCAGTGGTGGAGTCACCATGCCTGGAAGTGTTCAAAAGACATGCGGATGTGGCACTTGGGGAGATGGTTTAATGGTGAATGTGGTAGTGCTGGGTTAATGGTTGGATTCAACGATCCAAGAGATCTTTTCCAACCCTAGTGATTCTGTGATTCTGTGGGTGAGGTCCTCAGCCAGGCTGCGCTGTGCCTCAGGAAAGGTGGGATGGCTGAGATTGGAAGTTTGCATTTCTACTGCCCAGGGAGTCCAAGATAAAGTGGAGCTGAGGTGCAGCTGGAGCTCCCTCAAGGAGAGGGATCTTCTGCCCAGTCAGGGTCACACTCATGGTCCTTCTCCCAGGGGACTTCCCACATGCCTGATACATCAAACCTTTGGTGGCTGCCAGCAATTGCCTTGGTTATGTCCACTAACATGGTAATGACAATAAAGGTGGATTTTTTCCTCGCTCACAGCCCCAGAACGTGAGCACCCCTCAGGAGGGCACCACGGCCTCCTCCGGAAAGGGAAACTCAAGGAGCTGAAGCCATGACAAGCCCACCTCGGCCAGTCAGCTCGGAAAATGGCCATCCAAACTCTGCTTGGCCGTGGATTGCAGGCACTGGTTTCAAAATTCGGAGTGGTTTAACCAAATTTCAGATTATGAGCCCCAAGGGGCGACCATCAGGTTAAACCGTGAGCAGAATTCACGTAGGTGATGGAGGCAGAGGATGGATCTGAGGTGAGCTGCCTCAAGCCAGGGAACTAAAGAACAGGAGTGTGAAGTCCTGGGGGGTGGAAACATGGCACTGAACGTGTCCTGGGGGGTGGAAACTGCTCCACATCAGCACTGCCCCTCAAACCCGTGAGGAGTCTTTCGTGAAAGTGCCTGCAGCACATCCGGCTCATCCCGCTGAGGGTGGCTGCCAAAGGAAGATGAAAGGCTCCCAGGCACAGCAAGGAGAATGCCATCTTTCTTTCTGATGTTCTGGTTTGCTTTAAAGGAAAACAAAACTGGAGGGAAGTTGGACTTTTTTATTTTTTTACTCTTTTGTGCAGTGCGTATTGAGACAAGATATCTGGAGTTGGCCCTGTCTCAGCACCCTTTACTTGATGCAGGACAAACTGGACCAATTATTGCACAAATACCAGCAGATTTTGTCCAGATATTTTCCTCCCAGCAGCAAATCCCAGCACTAACACTGAGCTCAGACTCACAACCACCTGCATGTTCTCCAGCATCTGCAAAACCGGCCTGAGGTTGCCAGCTCTGCCCTCCCAAAGCAGGGACTCAAACACCCCGTGGGAACTTCTGTGGGGAAATACATTTTTTTCCTTGTTTATTTGGCTTTGAAGGGAAGCGAGACCTTACGGTGATGATGGGGTGACACGAAAAGTCATTTTGTAGTGTGAGGACTGCAGCTGCCACTGGTATCCTGGGTGTTTTTGGGATCCTGATGGGAGGCACTGGGGGTGTGGCAGAGAAGGGACCGGGGAGAGGACAGTCCATGAGTGCATCCATGGCCAGACAGACAGACAGACACACTTCACTGTGTTTATATATACGTACCATTCCCAAAATACCAGGCATTCTCCCACCAATGGGCAAACATCCCTCTATAAATGAAGATTTAGCAAATGCTGGCAAGCAGTGCATTCCCATAAATGAGCTGGTATTACTGCTTACACTTCTCCCTGATCTTTTCAATATACTTTTCCTTTTTTTTTTTTTTCCCAGTATTGAAATATTTACATTTACAGCCTCCAGCCCCATGAAAGCTTTTCCAGGAGGAAAAAAGGATTAATCTGGAGGTTTGCTGCCTCTCCATCCCAAGTCTTTACAGTCCTACAAGGGAGAAAATAAAGTCTGCTTAAGCACACACATGACACACACACACACAGAAATGCCCAAATTCTGGCTCAGTTACTCACTGTGTTTGATCTGGCCCCAAGAAATGCCCTGGAAGGTGCTGCAGGAAAGCCTTGAGCTCTGCTGTGCTGCATTCAGGCAAAATAGTTGGTTTTCACCCCACTTTCATTTGGCATCCTGCATCAGAAGCAGTGCCAGGACTGGACTCTGAGGCTGCTCATGCAGAGCTTCATTTAGAGGAGACAGGGCTGACTTTGCTGGCAGGGAGGAAGAAAAATCTTGTATGAAATATGACCTGAGAATCTGAAATTGAGCATTTCTCCATGAATCCCTTAATTTCCAAGCTCTCCCAAGTTTGGAAGAACGGGTTCAGGCTTTCAGGAGGTAAATTCAGTCCGATCCCACAGATTTCCCTGGATCCACAAGGGTGTGACCAGCTGAGAGAATGGCCCTGTTCCTGCAAAATTTCCAGGCAGGCCATTTCCCAAAGCACCTGCACCCTGGTTATCCATCAGATCCCACCTCATTGCACTGGCTCCGTGTCACAATTGCATTGTCAGACCTTGCTGCTTCAAGGAACCAAGAGTTGAGGGTGGAAAATGAGTTTTTGTGTCACTGAACTCTCCCAAGTCCATGATGGAAGGAAGGTCCCCATCAGCCTGAGCTGGGCTGCAGCTGGGTTGCATTACTATTGTTTACAGTGTGTATATAAGTGTACATTTTCTTTAGCAGAACATTGGAATTTTTTATGTATAGATTTTTATTTTTCATCCCCAGATGTATTTATTAGCCGGAGTATTTCTGTTTTGTGTTTCAGGTTCTGCCAGATTGCTGTAAGCTCTATGAAACAGAATGCACATATTTTTGTTTGTTTGTACCAAATACATGCACAAACCTGTCTAAAACGTTGCTGTGAACTGTTGCTGTGTCTTGCAATTTCACCAAGGGTTCTAGGGGACGAAGGAGGGAGGAAGAAAAACCTGAAAATTATCCACTCTTGCTTATCTCTTTAAGACTTTTTTTTTTTTTGCAATTTCACAAGGACAATCTTTCCCACATGGAAGAATTTATGATAAAAGCAAGTCAGGAGCGGATGCTCTCAGTTTCTTGACACACACAGGGGTAAAGGGATTGCACCAGCCACATCTAGAGAGCAGGTTTAGATTAGATCCTAAAAAAAATTCTTCCCTTTGAGGGTGCTGAGGCCCTGGCACAGGGTGCCCAGAGAAGCTGGGGCTGCCCCTGGATCCCTGGAAGTGTCCAAGGCCAGGTTGGACGGAGCTTGGAGAAACCTGGGACAGTGGAAAGTGTCTCTGCCCATGGCAGGAGGTGGAACAAGATGATCTTTAAGGTCCCTTCCATCCCAAACCATTCTGGGATTCTTATCCATATGATGTATATCTGAGACAGGAAAGGGAAAGTCAAAAGGGAAAATCAAAAGGAGATACAACATGAAAACACTGGATCAATATTTTATAGCAGTCAGAGGTGAAAATTACTTTGGGGAATTCGGGGGAAGAAATGGAGAGTGGAAGAGATGAAGAATGACCTTGAAAATACCTTTGCACCTCTGAATATGTGTGATTTGACTACTGTTTGCTTTTGTGATGATTCAGTTCAAAAAGGATAGAATAGACTTAGAATGGCCCAAAGTTACAGGATAGTTCCCATCCAAAGAACATTTCAATCAAAGGGCACTCTGATGACTGAGAAATCAGGTCTGCAAAGCCAGGAGTGCTGGGGAGAAGACAAGCAGTGAGTGAGTGTTCACTGCCCCTCATAGTACAAGAACTAAGTGACATCAAACCCAATTATCAAAAGGAACAGAGCGAGGTAATTCTTCACTTGGCTCATTTTTGGAACTCATCACCACGAGATATTGCCTCTGTCTGTAGGGGTTAGAACAGCAATTACGTGCCTCGGTGACAGATAAACCCATCAAGGGCTGTTGGAAACGTTTATGTAATCTCTGAGCTGAGAAATCCCTGAGGCAGCAATTGCTGTCAGCTGGGAGGATATTTCAGGGGATATTTCACTGTTGGCTTTTCCCTTCCCTCTATTCCATCTGAATTTCCCGTGGTCAGAGAGGGGACTCAGCTAGAATGAGCCAGGCTCTGGGAAAGCCCAGCTTTCTCTGTGTCCCCTCCCTCTGCACACTGGCAGCCCATCCATGCCAAAATTGCACCCTGCATTTCCCTGCTCATAGGCAAAAATGAGAAAAAAATAATGGAAAACTCAATTTAGTCTCAAATGGACATCAAGTCATCAAGGTCATTTGATTTTGCCATCCCTGTGTGCCAGTTCCTGCTGGGAAATTTCTTTCACCACTCAGAAACTGAAAACCATCCTCTCAATAAACTGACTTTTACAATCTTTTCACAAGACAGGGTTTGTAGCTGGGACTGGGAGTTGCCCTGGAGGTTTCCCAAAAAACTTCAGCCATCCTGTGCAAAGGTTTCCTTTTTTTTTTTCTTTTTTTTTTTTTCACTTTCAGACCTCTAAGTGTCTCTCCCTGGAGACTCAAATCACACAGAGTGACACTAAGGTCCCTGACAAGTAGGTTTGGGTTTTTTTGGTACCTTCTGTGGGATTCAGCTCGTGGATTGAAATACTTCCACTCCAACGAGGTGTCCGTGTATGAGTCATGCTTAAATTCCATTAGAATGAAAAATAATTAATTCTGGATTGAATGTGGGCATTTAATGCCATTTGAGCCATTCCAGGCTATCCAAGACATCTGGACACGTCAATAGGACAGATATAGGACAGAAAACCTGATGTGCAAAACTGACTCAGGATCATGGCAGAAGGACCTGGGCTGGGAGTTGGGAGCAGAAGGAAATGTTGGGCAAAGAACAGAGAGAAACTGAAAGTCTGATCCCTCCTTTTCTCTCGGGAAGAGAGGACATAGGATATTTACTGTGGCTGAACTCATCACCAAAAGCCAGATCAGGATGGAGCACACCACCCAGCCCCTGTGACATCCCGGGACACAGAGTCCTGCCAAGGGGCCAGGAAGGACAAATCACAGAGTGTAAATCACACTGAAGTCCCAGGAGGCCATTAAAAAAAAGGTTTATAGCAAAAATGTTCAGTTCTATTCAGTTCAATAAACCAAACTTTCCCAAATTTAAAGATTTCCTGTGTGCAATGCTGGTGGATTACAGACGTCTTGGGGTTTGAGGGAGGGCATCAAAAATAGGTTTGATGCATTTTCTGAGAACATTAGCTGGCATTTATTATGCCCAGCTCTCCAATTTAACTTGATATAATACAGTCTCATGCAGGACATTTCACACAGTTTGGAGATTGCTGGACTTTCTTCACTTTCTCCAGTTCTCTCCTTTGCCTTCAGAAAGACTGAGGCAAGGAGGGACTCAGCCCATGGCAGCCCAGCTCACCATGGCTCAAAATCTCACTAAAAGAAAGCATTTGGGATTTTCACAAAAAATCAAGGCCTGATCCAGCTCCTGTGCTGAATATTTACTGATCTTTCCTCCACAGCTGCTGCTTTCTGGATGGAAAAAAAAAAAAAAAAGGAATTCCCTAAGGGCTATAGATGATTCAAAAATCTCACTGAAACGTGACCATAATTAAGTGTCAGCAGCACTGCTGAGAGACAGCACTGCCTGTTCAAACCCCCCTGCTCTCCCCTGGCAGATCCATGGTTGCTTTAAAACCTGACAAAACAGCTGATGGATCAGAAATGTGAGTTCAGCTGTGGCAGGAGAGTACTTTTGGAAAGAGAAGGTCCCAAATCTGAGCTCCATCCGTGGCCAGGAGGCTTCAGCTGGAACCATCAGGAGAGGAACACCATGGTCTTTCTCCTTGTCGGTGGAGACTTCCCATTCCCAAAGTTTGCAGGAGGTGTTTGAAATTCAGAAAACTGACAGGAACACAAGAAAAGACCCCCCAAAAGCCCTAAACCCAGCATATACCAACCAAAACAAAAAGCCAAACCTTACTTAGGCTGACTTATCCCAAAAAGCTCTTTCTCATTGGCAAGTTGGAAATTGGAATTTCTCCCCACATCCTTGGGAAAAGGGAATGCCCTTGGGTAGCTCTGTTTTTCTCACAGCAAGGTGGTTTTGTGGGTTTAAAAGGTTTGCTGCCTTGGCAGCACAGTTGTTAATATGTGAGCAAATTGCCATTGTTTTATGTGTTTATTACTCCAGTCCTCAGCAGATGATTCACGGTGCAAATCCAATTTCCCTTTGATTGCTGTGGGGCTCTCATTTCTCAGCTGTTTCAGAGTTTCAAGCTTAAACGCTGCTTCTTAAAGCTTTAGGGGACAGGGGAGAGGGGTTGACAGTGTATAAATGTGTTTTCACATAGGTGCATATTCATATATTTGTATTAATAGATATGTCTACACAGATCTGCCCATAAACACAGACAAATACGTGTAGAATTTGTCCTTCTAACACTCTCTTTGTGCTCTCTTTGCCAAAGCACTCGTGGGACTGTGTCCCATGTCCTCCTCAGACTACCCAAAATTCCATATGTTCAGTGCAGCTGCTGAATCACCACGTAAGTGATGCAGAAATCAATAATGAGTTCCCTAATGTTCCGTTACCGAAACCAGTTGCCCAGAGAGGATGTGGATTCTCCATCACTGGAGTCCAGGCAAATATTAATCTTGGTTTGCATTTCAGATGGGATGGATCCTGCTGCAGTTTGAGGCTTCTGAGGTTCCTGTGAGCTGCACAATTCCGAATTCTGCACTGTTCCATGTATCTGCTCTCACCTCTCTTTTAGGGAGCTTGTTAAAAAGAGGAAAAGCAACTTTTCCAATGAGTAGATAGTGACAGGACAAGGGGGAACGGCCTTAAGCTGAGAGAGGGCAGGTTTAGATTGAATATTAGGAAGAAATTCTTCCCTGTGAGGGTGGGGAGGCCCTGGCACAGGTTGTCCAGAGAAGCTGTGGCTGCCCCTGGATCCCTGCAAGTGCCCAAGGCCAGCTGGACAGAACTTTATTCTTCCCTGTAACATACTCCCAAGGAATTAGAAACTGGTTTTTTTTCCATTTTTGTGACTTGGCCATCTATTTCTGGTTGCACAACAGGTATTTATCCCACCTCCAGCTTTTCAAACTGAGCAAAGATGAATAACTGTGCCAACAAACTGCCTGTGAAAAGGAATAAACACACCCCTGCTGATTAATGTACCAGGAGACGTGTTTAGCTTTCGTTTCCAGTCTCCATTTTCTCCAACCAGCATCTAAATGATCATCTTTGCTCTGGCACTCTGCTATTCCTGAGAGTCTAACAGGCTCCAACTGATCCCAGACTCTTGGGATCTGGGGAGCAGGACTCTGTCATTGAGCAGGCAAAGGATTAGAAAATCCACTGGCAGGGAGATGAGGTCAGGGAAATTGAAATTAAAAGCAAAATGAGCACAGGGAGTCATTAGCAAACAGCAAATTTTCTCAAAAATGTGAGGTGGGGGGTTGAAATGCAAAACTTGGGAGAAAAGAGAANTTTCCAGCAATTTATTTAATTTTTACTTTATTTTTAGCACCCATTCTCTTTGTATTACATTTTTCTACCGAGGGCCCCCTCAGCTATTTTTGCTGCTGGATATTGGCCAGACAAGTTTTTTTGGTTTGTTTTTTTTNGTCTGGCTGAGGGAAAAGGAATGGGGTTGACGTAAAAATTTGCTCTCCTGCCCTGCTTATGCAGGAGGTCAGGCTCAATTATCAAAATATGCTGTCTGCCCTTAAAAATAAAAGTTTTTCTGCCTGACTTGGCAAGTCCTGCTGAGCCTAAAGTATTGGCCAGAGACTGCACCTGTTTAGCAAAGGAGAAAATGCTGTGCTGAGGCAGCTGCCACTGACCCAAAGGAACCTGAAGAGAAACGTAAGGTCTCCGCTCCTCT
>VZTG01007559.1:159212-223141 GCA_013397845.1 Melanocharis versteri
ATTACATTTTTCTACCGAGGGCCCCCTCAGCTATTTTTGCTGCTGTATATTGTCCAGACAAGTTTTTTTGGTTTGTTTTTTTTTTTTACCCTTTTTATTTAGGTATTTATTTTAGAGGGATTTATTAGCAGAGAGAAGAACCTGACTGACAGCTTGAGAGGTCTCTCTCTCACTCCATCCTCCCTTTAAACCAAGGAATTGGATTTTGACATTCAGGGCATGCAAAGAACAGGTCACCAATGGGCCTCGAGTCGCTGGATATTTCTAATTCCTTTTTCATCCCACATCTACTTTCAGCCTCCAAGTTATCCTGTGCCAATAACTGCTCCCCATCTGCTGCCCATGGATGTGTGTAATTAATTTACAAATTATAAACCATCACATCCAACCTCACCATCCCTTTTCCAATGAGGGAATCCTGTCCCAGAATGCTGTGTGTTGGGAGGGACCTTAAAAATCATCCAGTTCCAACCCCCTGCCATGGGCAGGGACCCCTTTCCCTACCCCAGGTTGTTCCAAGCCCTGTCTAACCTGGCCTGGAACACTCCCAGGGACGTGTATCCTAGCCTATCTGAACAGGAAGTTTTTCCAGACCTCTCAATTCCCTCCTTCCTTTGACCGTTTTTAGGTCTATTCCACCCTTTTTTAGGAACATGGGGCCGAAGACAACCTGATTATTTCAGTAGGAACATGGGGCCAAAGATAACCTGATTATTTCAGTAGGAACATGGGGCCAAAGAACCTGATTATTTCAGTAGGAGCATGGAGCCAAAGATAATCTAATTATTTCAGCAGCAGCTCCTCCAGGGTTGTTATTACGTTCATAACACCATCTTGCACATGGAATGATGTTTTTCTTTATTCTCAATTCCTTTCCTAGCAATCCCTGCCATTTTTTGGCCTTTCTGACTGCAGAGCTGAGGTTCCCATCCCAGCCACTCACAGATGTTCAGAGCCCTTCCCTGGGTGCTGCTGCACAACCACCTCAGCAATAAATTCACCACCTGCTGGCCCAGTATTAAGACATCTCTTTCACAAATGTTCACATTTAGCATTAGCTTTGACTGCCCTGAGTAACAAAGGATTGTCACCAAGCTGTCACCACCCTATTCACACTTTTTCCCAGGTTTTTTTGGAACACAGTGACAATTGTGGGACCTAATAAACTTTGTCCAGTGTCAGAAATTACTTTATTTATACTTTTTTTGCTTCTTCTCTGTTTATTCCACCTGTTATCAAACCAGAACACCTTTTATCTTATCCCATGACAGCTTAGAGGGAGGGGAACTTTTTCAGGATAAACTGCTGAATGTAGAAACAAGGCTGTAAACACAAATAAACCTTTATAAAATAATTCAGTATTGACTCTATGGGAAAGAAAAGTGGAAGAGGAATGGATAATAGAGAGGAAATAATATCACAGGAGAGGAATTTCAAAGGCCATCAGCATATGGATGCCATGTACACTATATCTCACATTCCAACGTCTCCAAATCCAATCCTTTTTTCCGTGGGGGCATTGGGCAGTTTAATAGCAAAATCCAATGTGACAGGCAAGTGCAAAGAAAAAGAGTTTGTTTATTTATTTACCTTAAACAAGAAAATAGTGTTTGTGTCAATGTATTCCTGAAAATACTGCTAGCAACACAGGAAAAAAAAAAAGAAGCCATGGGCAGTGAACAGACACAACCCAGAATTATTTTATTCCTTTTAATAATTTAAGTAAATAGGGAAAAAAACAAAATCCATAATTTCATCGGGTTCGAAATATCTAACAGAGTTTAAAAATATTCCAAACCCTAGGTTTCTTCAAGAGGTAATATCTAATGGAAGGATAAGGTACCAAAATAACCGAAAAAGGATTCTGAAATATATTCAGATGAAATTGGAATCTCTTAGCCCAGTGCAGAACAAAAGGAGGAAAAGGCTCCCAGCTCTGCATTTCATTCTGAGGCAGGTTGAAAGAGGAGCTGGGTGAACTTCTTGCTTTGAGAGTCTCAGATCAAACAGAGCAGCCAGAATATCAGCACGAGCTGAAAAGAAAAGGGGACAAAATAGCAAGAAGGAAAAAAAACCCCCTGATCTTAGTATTTGCATAGGCCATAAATAATTAATCAATGAAAAGAGAAGTTAAACCAGGATTATGGTTCCCTGTCCAGGGGAGACGTCTGGGCATCCATCCTGATGCATCAGCAGGTCTCTGGGAGATGTCCCTGGGATGAGGACAGTTTGGATAAGGATGCCACCTTGCTGGAAGGCCAGGCTGCCATGCCAACAAGGGACCTGGACAAGGGAGGTCAGAGGCCACAGCAGGGTCAGGAGTTTGGGGGATGCACTCAAGGAGATGCTGAGGGAGCTGGGTTCACCCACTCCAGAGAAAAGAAGGTTTGAGGTGGGTGTCTGGCTGCACTGCTCCAGTGGGCGTGCAGAGAAAGAGCCAGGCTTCCCTCAGAGGTGGTGGGATCAACATCCAACAAAGGGAATTCCCACTAGAAACCAATAAAAACTATTTCCTCTGAGTCCAGTGCAGCTGGATTCAGGGATCCAGACAGGCTGTGCAGCTCCACCTCGGAGATACCTGAAACTACACAGAACAATTTGATATTGGCCCAGTGTTTGGCAAAGCACTGAATTAGAGCTCTCCAACCTCATCAGTTCCTCAGTCCTACGATCCTGTGGAAAATAGATCCCATCTGTGTGAGGCTTCCAGCTTTAGGAGATGGGTTTTTCTGTAGGCCACCACTTGTCTTGGGTGAAATTCCTCTGGGGCTACGGTGAGAAACACCAACCCTTTTTCCACGGCATGCAGAGGGCAGAGCTTTACATTTTCTCCTGGAGAGAAACATCCAGATTAGAGGCTCTGAAGAGCCTCGGAAGCAGCAGCTCTTATCAGGCCTCAGAGCAGCTGTTCATGTACTCCTCAAACAGCCAGAGTTGGCTGGGCACAATTTTAAAGACACTTCATTGAGAAACATTGGCTGCCATCCAGGATATTAAAAAGATAATAAAAGAAGAAGTAGAACTGCTCTTCTCCCCAGGCAGTTTTGATTTGTTTACAATCAGGGGGAGAAGGCAGTGCCTGTTGTTTCATTTCAGATGTGCTCTGGAGGCCGGCACGCCCTGCACCCCGGCGGTGCTCATAAATCAGGGATGACCTAACTTTTCATCACCCAAATCTGCTCTGGCTGGTCAGAGCTCTTCGTTACATCTCTCCCATCTTCAGAAGGGTCAGAAAATGAAAGGGCACCGAGGTTAAGTGAGGTGTTTCCAAGGGAAACACCCTCCCACCCCGATATCCCGGTATATATGTTGGAGTCTCGCCAAGGCGGGTGCCAGGAGAGAGGAGAGGAGTTTGGGGTGCACAGCAGGAGCTGGTTGTGACCCCCTCTCCAGGACACCCCATTTGGGTGACATCAAGCTCACGTTTCCAGCCTCAGCATGGTCTGGGAGCCATTTGAGGGCACAAACAGCATTTACCCAGAAAATGGAGAAACTTCACCAAAAATGCCGCCCTCGGCTGGATTTTTCTCACTCTCTCAAAAAAAAAAAAAAAAAGGCATGTAAATATCATCAACTAGGAAAAATTGCTGATGACTGGAAGTGAAATTTGCCATTGAAAGTGGAAAATAAATGTGGTGCACTCAGAAGCATCTAGACATAGAGACTGAGTCACTTTTATGCTAATATATCCTCACCGCCTCCCCAGTGGGTAAGACAAATGGTCTTATTTATTGTAATTGATGTTTATGATAAAAGCACTTCCATATTCTCTGTGTACATACACAGTTACTCAGAAAGAAAACTTATTTTTCTCTCCTTTTTTGTTTTCCATAAATTCTCCCTTGTTTTCTCCATGGAAAGTGTGGTTTTCATGCAAAGCAAGCAGCAGTATCTGCCCAGGTGTGAAAAGGCAGAGGCTGGCTCACACAGGGACCACCCTTCCATCATCCTGGTCACCTGTGGCTGGTGACGTGGCACCGATTGACTCTCACTGATGAGGTGCACAACTTCATTTTTCGTGTCCTTCTCCTGCTCTTTTTCCTCCTCCTTAATGACTCCGGCCTAAGAAGAAAATGGTTCCAATTACTGGAGGGCTGTTGCTGTGATCTAAGAGAGCTGCAGCTCTGTACAGGCCCAAAATGCAGCACTCAGCTGTGGAAAAAGCAGCTCCAAAGGAGACAAATACAAATCTGACCGTTGTTCTGATCTCTGGGAGGGCTGCCTGAGCATTCCCACATCAGAGCCCATTGAGCCTGATCTCTCCCGATGTTTTGTGTCCCTCAGCTGTGGCTGGCTCAGATCTCTCGCTAATCAGGAGTGTTGTGAACCACATCAGCACCTTCCCTTCTCTCTCTACCTCCTTTCAAAACCTTGGTGGTGCTCAGAATACTCTCCATTCATGCAGTAACTGGGACAATCTCCCACTCCCAAATCCCTTCCCCACTATCCAATTTATCTCTCACCTCCACCAGAGCAAGGATATCTGCTCCAGGCCACCATCCCTCCTCCACTCCCCCATTAACAACCTGGAAATCATTAAACTTTACATGATTCATGGTCTCCTTGCATCAAGAAACCCACGAGCACCTCTGCTCCTGCCCTGGCACTGAGGGGAACGAGGCCAGAGGATACAGCAGTGTCAGGGATTGGGAAGATATCTTGTGTTTCATGGCACTGAAGGACCTGCTAGAGAGCTAATGTGACATGGACAGCACAAAATCCCACCAGATTAAACCAGGGACTCCCCAGTGGGTCGAGTTCCCTGCCAGGTACATGAGAGGGATTTCAACATTCTGATTGCATCCCACACAGAATCACAGAATATCTCCAGCTGGAAGGGATCCAGAAGGATCATCGGGTCCAGCTCCCTGCCCAAACCCATCAGTGAAGAAAGCTGAATAATCACACGTGAAGGGACAAAATTGAGAGCAGATTCACCAGAAAGTGCCTATGTCAGGGAAAAAAAAAAAATAAGAAAAAAAAAAATCCAGCAAAGAGCATCTTTGCCCTTCCATGAATGATGCAAACTATGCAGAGAAGCTGCCAAATTTTTCATATGGCTGATGCTACCAGGGGTTTTGACTGCCTGGAGAAGGGCCAGTGCTATGATCAAGCATCTAAAGCTTGTGTTTGGTCAGAGCAGCAGCACTTGTGGCTCTCAAAAGCAAACAGCCTCTACCAGGCGGGCACGGGGCTCCAGAGGGGCTGCCACCACCCACGTGCCCCTGGCATTTGGAGATGACAGCCACTGGCAGGAAGGGATGTGAGAAAAGGAAAAAAAAACCACGTCCTTCTGACAGTGGGAGCAGAACCTGTCATTCCATGGCCCAGGAGGTGCTGTATTACTGAAAATGGTTAAAGGGAGCTTGTAAAAAAAGAGAGGCTTTTAAACAGGCAGACAGCGATAGGGCAAGGGGGATGGTTTAAAGCTAAAAGAGAAGAGATTTAAATTAGATATTAGGAAGGAATCCTTCCCTGTGAGGGTGGGGAGGCCCTGGCACAGGGAGCCCAGAGAAGCTGTGGCTGCCCCTGGATCCCTGGAAGTGCCCAAGGCCAGGCTGGGACAGGGCTTGGAGCAACGTGGGATAGTGGAAGGTGTCCCTGCCCATGGCAGGGGTGGAATGAGATGAGCTTTAAGGTCTCCTCCAGCCCAAGCATTCCATGATTACAGAATTCTCTGGGTCAGTGGTGGCCTTGGCAGTGCTGCATTGGTGGTTGGATTTGATGATTTTAGAGGTCTTTTCCAAGCTGAATGATTCTCCCTTGATGGTGTTGCAGAAAGACAAAACAAACTCTCTGCTGTGCTCGCCGGCCTCCTCTGGAAGGAGAGCTGGCCAGGTAACCTAAGCCCAGGCGTTGTTTTCCTTTTGAACCTGCAGGACAACAAGTCCCAGCACTCCTGTGATCTGCTCCATCCCAGGACATCCATCAGCCTGAATTATTCCATGTGCTTTTGAAAAATAACCCCTTACTAGTGTTGCAAACAGCGCAAGTGTTTTTTAGCCTCTGCCCGTGGCTCAGTTGTCTCAAGGCCCTGGATCCCAGTTGCCAAAAGCCGAGTGACCCTGACGTTACTTTTTTGAGGACAGCACATTGATTTTTACGTGAAGGTGCCATCAGTATTAGTCAGCACTCGGTATCTATAAACCACTCTGTTTTGTTTGCTTTTGTGACTGCAGTTACAGAGTGAAAAGAGGCTTGTATTGAGCTGTGTGTCCTGATGCAGAGGTGTCACTCTCCACCAGGCACAGGTTAGATTAGAGCTCTGGCCAGCTCAGGATTTGCTTGGTTTCTCCTCCATGTTAGTTTGCATTTTATCATTCCCTAATTTCCTCTGCTGTGGTGATGCTGATTCCCCAGGCTTGTTTAGGTGTCTCTGAGGTTCCTCCTTGCTTTGCTACCTAAATTAGCTCTAGGTCATCAGGAGGCTCATTGGCCTCTATTTCCCAGCCATGGATCAGCCCATCAACCAGCACAGCACACCTGAGGCTGATCCCTGAGCTGGGAACTTCTGCCACAACTGACCATTTAATTCTCCATTTGTTTGCTCCCAGGACAGCTGCAGAGCCACCACAACAGTCTCCCACTCACCCTGTGACCACTTATCTCCCCTGGGAGGCTCTTTAGACCTTGTTAAAGAACTCCTGGGTATCCAAATGCATCGTGTCCTCCAAGTCTCCCCCATCCACCCTTTCCCTGATGAATCATAATTCCTCTGTGAGACCTCTCTCCTCTGGTCTGTTGAGTCTGTTGTGCTCTCCTGTTGTGAGATATCTCCCTGAAACGTCATTATCCTGGTTTTAAATACCATTTCAAACCAATTTCACCAGAACATGTTTAAGGATGGATGCCCTGTAATTCTCCCAATCTCATCTTAAGGCTATTTGAATACAAATGCAAAATTCCTCATATCCCAGTCCTTGATTCCTTTCCTTAGTAAGCCAAACAAGTCCTGCCAAAACAGCTTAAAAATCTGCCCAAGCAATCTGGACTTCCAGGGGAGAGGTGGGGCTTTTCATGCTGGAGAAGTGAAAGTTCCAGTGAGAGCTCAGAGCCCCTTCCAGTGCCTGAAGGGGCTCCAGGAGAGCTGGAGAGGGACTGGGGACAAGGGATGGAGGGACAGGACACAGGGAATGGCTTCCCACTGCCAGAGAGCAGGGAGAGATGGGATATTGGGCACAAATCCTTCCCTGTGAGTGTGGGGAGGCCCTGGCACAGGGTGCCCAGAGAAGCTGTGGCTGCCCCTGGATCCCTGGAAGTGTCCAAGGCCAGGCTGGACACTGGGGCTTGGAGCAACCTGGGATAGTGGAAGGTGTCCCTGCCCATGGCAGGGGGTGGGACTGGATGGGCTTTCAGGTCCCTTCCAACCCAAACCCTTCTGTGATTCTCCGACAATTTCTCACTGAAATGTGGTGCGAGAACATCTGCGCAATGAAAAATGGCATTTCTTCCTGGTGGTACTTCCAGCCAGCAACCCACACGCCTGGCATTGTCTTCAGAGCCCCTGGCTCTTGGAGATGTCTCTTCCAAAATCCAATCCTTTCCCTCTAAATTACCTCACCATTTGCTCTCTTTTTCTCCTCACCCACAGAGGAACTCTTGCCTGTGTTCCCTGTGAGGACTGGTCAGTGGATTGGCACATCCATCATGACCCAAATCCTCCAGGAAGAGGCGACCTTTCCCAGCCCAGGATGAGTTGAGGTGAGTCCCTTTAGTCAAGAAGAACGTGCAGAACGTCCCAGCTGTCCCCAGAGCAGGGGTGAGCAGCGCTGAGTCTCCTCAGCAGAGCTCCTTCTCTCCCACTCCTGCATTTCCCGGTGGAAATATTTGTCCTGGAGCAACAGGTGTGGCTGCAGTGACACGACTGCATAGCAAGGACATGACACTGTGCACAGGCTGAGGGAACGGGGAGCAGGGTGGGGAGCAGGGCTGTGGGAAGGGATCCTGCTGCAGAACCAGCACAGAGCTTGCCTGGGAGTTCAAGGTCATGTAGGCACTTTGCAAAATCCACAGCATGGGCATTTTAAGAGAGCTCTGGGAGTGATATGTATGTGTTCTACATATATTTTTTTTATTTTCATATATATATATATACACACACACGTATGTATAAGGATCTGAAAATCCTTGGAAAAAATAATGTGTGTATATATACATATATATATGTGTGTGTGTGTGTGTGCATATAATAATCTTATATTGAAATTTTATTCTATAGAAATTTTACATCAAATTCTACACGTAATCCTTAAAATGTGCCTATAGTTTAGATCAAGATATATTTATATGTTTACATATAAAAATATATAAAGTATAGGAGTGTATTTATGTACATGTTAGGAGTGTACTTATATATATGTATATATATACATTATTTTTTTCCAAGGATTTTCAGTTCAAGCAAACAAAACTGTGACTCAGCTGCAGTGACAACAGAGAACAAATCCAGATAAAATCCACCCTTTTCCTCCCACCTCTGACCTGTCACTATCTACTCTCTACCTACTCTGTGTGCAGGTTTCCTGAGAGGACAGGTTCTCTGGAAGGGGGATGCCTTAGTGCTTCTTATTGTGAAGTGGGGTTTGGTGAAGTATTCCAAAAAGGGCTTTTCCACCTAAAAACGTGGCCCAAGGAGGTGCAGGGCAGAACTGGGTTTGACCAGAAGAGCCATCCTTTGCTAAGCCACACACAAAACACAAACTGCATCGTCTCCAGACAGGATTCAGGCAGCAGAGAAGGTTGGCCTAAAATTAATGCTTATCTGAAAAGGTTTTAGGGGAAAAAGTTGTCATTGCTCTGCCCTGATTGCGCTGAAAGCCTGGCCCAGTTAGAGGCAATTGTGTCAGGAGGCAGCTTGATGTTCCTATTCTTCAGGGATGGGAAAGATTTTTTGTTGTTTAGAAGTGGAGGCAGAATGGTTTCCTTGGGCTCAGCATCACGGAAGAGTCGTGGAGAATCTCCCTGCCTTTTCCAGCCATCCTGCCAGAACTACGTGGGAATTAAATTGGTGTTTTCATGGAAAGGGCAGCAGAAATTAAAGGATCAAAGCTCTCAGGTTGTCCCTAAGCCTGGGCAGAGAAGGAAGGTGTCAGGATGTGGCTGAGATGGAATGAGGTGGAGGAGCAGGATGGGTGCCACCAGCACAGGGACCAACAGGCAGGACATGGGGTGGCCACCTCAGACACCCTCAAAGCAGGGGCCTGGGCCTATCCTTACCCTGAAATGTCCAGTTCAGGCTCTGGCTCTGCTGGCAGAGAGATCCAAGGGTCCAGGAACCATCTCAGGGGCACATCAACAAATCCGCTGCCAAGCCAAGGGCCCTGCCCAGACTGTGATCCCTCTGCAGGGAGAGAGCAGAAATCCATGCAGGAGCAGAGATTCCAGGGTGAGATGGATTCTCCTGCTCACCCTTTAATGCAAACTGATGATGAAGACAGAGGACACCCCAAAACAGGGTCAGGGACATTTTTCTGACTGCAAGTTTCACAAAGACCCAGTGCAGCCACAGCTCTGCAGAGAGGCCAAAATACCCCCTGTGCCACCCTGTGTGACAGCTGGAAAGGCCAGCCACTGTCCTCCCCGTGAGTGAGGGGGTGTCACCCAGGAAGGCAGCACGAGGTGATGGACACAGCCAGCACACACCCCCCATGGGAAGGAGATTCAGATTTTCTCAGCAAGGAAGAGGCAGCAATGGTCCAGAGGAGAGAGGGTGGCAGGGTGGGGCTGGATGGGAGTCTGGAGAAGAGGACACTGAGGGGGGACAGTGTCCTGAGGGACAGTGGAGGAGGAGTTCCAATCTCTGCTCCCTGTGACAGTGACAGAACCCAGGGAACAGCTGGAGCTGGGTCAGGGGAGGTTTGGTTGGATATCAGGGAAAGGTTCTTCCCCCAGAGGGTGCTGGGCACTGCCCAGGCTCCCCAGGGAATGGGCACGGCCCCGAGGCTGCCAGAGCTCCAGGAGAGTTTGGACAGCGCTCCCAGGCACAGGGTGGGGTTGCTGGGGTGTCTGTGCAGGGCCTGGAGCTGGACTGGATGATCCTGGTGTGTCCCTTCCAGCTCAGGATATTCCGTGATGCCTGGCTTTTGCAGGAATCTTTTCTTCCTACCACACAGGAGCACAATGGCTGTCATCACAAAAATTCAACCCGTTCACCCAGGGAACTGCAGCATGACCAGGAACAAGCCAAGACTGCTGCCCATATTTATGAGCACAAGCACATCCAGGTGTTACCAAGATGGTCTGAACATCCCAGGTCAGAAAGGAAGCATCCATCGGGACTGTGAAGCGAGTTACCCGCAAGAAGGGACATTCCGGGTCTGCAGCTCTGTTGTGAATGAAGCGAGGCAGGGCAGGGAAGGAGAGGTTTGCTTTTCCGTCCCTGTGCCGGAGTTTGCTGGAGATTTACAGCCCTCAGCTGGTGACTCGGAGCACAGCCCCGCTGCATATCCACGTTCCCATCTCAGCATGCGTGAGCGCCCTCTCTCCTGGCTAAGCCATCATCTGCACCCATCCACGTCACTCACGACAGCCAAAAATCCTCCCCCGAGCATCCCAAATCCCCTCCCAGTTCCTGGCATCCACCAGCTCAGCCCTCACCCTCTGCCCAGCCAAATATGACATTTTTAGCTCCACTATTTTATTTTTATTTTTTTACTCTCTCCCCTTATAAATCAACTTTTCCAGCCCCTTGCCTGTGCTGTTGGCTTTCCACTTGGCCGTGCTCAGTTGCCAAATGCCTGACAAATGGCCCTCAGGCAGCCACCCTGGCCAGGGCCACACAGCCCATGAGAAAAGAGACACTGTTCCTCCTTCTCCAAACATAATTCTGCTTTTTTTGCTGTTCTCCCACTCGTGTCACTCATCTTACAGGCACGCACAGCAAAACACCCGCCGTGAATCCGCCAGGATAACTGGGGTTGGGAAATCTCTCCCTGTGCTTCACGGAAGGATTTTGGAGAGTTTTTTGCACTGGATCAGGTTGGTGTAGCTGGTATCAGAGTATTTTGTTTGGAGAAGTTTTGCATCACTCTCTCATCCCTTGTGGTTTGTCCGGTGGAAGGTGTCCCTGCCCATGGCAGGGGGGCGGAACGAGATGAGCCTTAAGGTCCCTTCCAACCCAAAACATTCCATCATTACATCCCCAAAACTCATGGAAATCCTCCATATCCACCACATCACGGCCGGATCCTCACGCAGGACCTGATGAATCAGTCATTTCTCCAAAGGGACACCCGAATTCCTTGGGGGATGAGGGGCTCCTGAGCCAGCCGCATTCCCATGACACCAAGGGCTGGGCACTGGGTGTCTCGGGGAGCCTGCAGGGTGGCCAAAACCTCGCACAGGCGGGCTCTGAGAGCTGGGAAATCATCCAGCGTCTTCCATCCACCTCCCACAGCTCCTGCCAGCCCTCCAGGGATACCTCGGGCACTCCAGGAATGGAAACAGAACCCACTGATAAAGGACCATGTCTGTGCTCACCCCTCTGGGCTCCCACTGCTCTTCCTTCACATCCCCGTGCGTCAGTTTGCCGGTATTTCTTGGAAGCGTCCAATTCTTACTGTTTCTAGAGAGTATTTTAGTGCCACGAGATGGCAGCACAAAATCACCTTTCCCGGAGTGTGCTCAGTTTGCAGAAGGTGCTCCAGACCCTGAGCCAGGGAGAAGTCAGTGGTCTCACCCCAGGGATGGCTCCAGGAGGAGAAAATATCAAACCTCGCCAACTGCAGAGCCAGAAGCCACGTTTTTCATCACTTTAGCCACCTGCAGTTCCAGCACCCACCCATTGCCAGCACTTCTGTTTCCCTGAGTTTGTCTCAGAATCTCCCAGTGGGTCCCAGTCTCCTTTTCTGCTCTGGGTCTGTGTTTGGAAATAAATCAGCACCAGGGGAATTCCCTGGGCACTAAGCGTCATCCTTTACTCTATTTCATAATCAGCATCCCCTGGAACAGCCTGGCTGGCGCCCACTTGCACAATTCACAGCCCAGTATTTATCCCGGGCCACTCCTGTCAGGGGGAAAGGGCTAAACTATGCAAATATCCACAGCTCTGTGCCAGAAAATCCTGCTGGAGGCCTTAAATGTGCTGGTGCAGAGGCTGGATGGTCCCCTGCGTGCATGGACAACCACAGGCCACGCAGTGCCACCAACCAGGCTTAACCGGTTGGGCTGGATGAGAGCTTAGAGCTCTTTTCCAGCCTTAATTCGGTGATTCTGGGATTGGCCACACGGCGACACTAACGGGGTTCTCTGCTCACCACGGATTTTGGCGAGGAGGGGTGTGAAGGCAGAAGCCAGGACCTGCCCCGTAATTTCACCACTCTCCTGGTGCAAGAGGAGCTCCGAGCACCCACTTCAGCTTTAAAAAAAAAAAAAAAAACAACTCTTTTTTACAGCATTTCTTGCTACCGAGTTCAAGGAACAGAACCACAGAATTGTTTAGGTTGGGGAATTCTGAGACCGTTGAGTTCAGTCATTCCCCCGGCACTGCCAAGGCCACCACGTCCCCAAGTGCCACATCCACACAGCTTTTAAATCCCTCCAGGGACAGGGACACCACCACTGCCGTGGGCAGCTTGTGCCAGGGCTGCACAACTCTTTCCACGAGGAAATTTTTCCTAATCGTTTTCCTAATAAAATTCTGTGAATGGTTTTTCCTGGATCACCCAGGAAAGGGGCAGCCAGGGACAGACATGCCCATTCCCCCATGGCACCATCACCCAGGGGGCTTCGGGGCCCCACCTCTGCCAGCACCCTGCTGTTTGGAAAAGACATCCAAGGTCAACAGCCACCCAGGAGGAGCAATCCCTAATTAATCCTGAGCAATTAGATGCCTCTTACCTTCCCAGCACTCCCATCTGCTTTCCAGCAACCTTCACTGAGCTCTTGGTGGGTACAGCTGGAATGAAGATGCCACAGGTCTTGGAGAAGGGAGAGCAGGGTGGGAGGTCACAGAGCCCGTGGTGACACCACCTCTCCTTGTCACATGCTCAGGGTGGCCTTTGCTGCTAATTTTAAATACCTCTTGGTAAACAGCTGCTAAATTTAGTGTCTCTGGAACACGAGCATCGATTTAAAGGCTGGATTGCTGGTGAGTGATGGCAGCAGAGGAGTGAGGGGGATTGGCCTGACACAGATCCCTGCTCAGCAAAGCACAGAGCAGAAAAAGGAGCTCTGAAACCCTGACCACCAGCACAGCAGCTTTCCTTGGATGTCCCATCATAAAGAAGCCACAGGAATCACAGAATCATTTAGGCTGGAAAAGACATCCAAGGTCATCAAGTCCAGCTTTTGACTGATCCCCACCTTGTTACCCAGACCAGGGCACTGAGTGCCACATCCATTCGTTCCTTGGACACCTCCAGGGATGGGGACTCCACCACCTCCCTGGGCAGCCCCTTCCAATGTCTGACCACCCTTTCAGTGAGAACTTCTTCCTGAATTCCTTCACTGAAGAGAAAAAGCAACTCCTTGTTTTTTCCTGTGTGGTAGCCTCATAAGCCCAAAGGATTTGGTTTTCTCCTCAGGTTCCACTTTGCAACAGATCTGGCTGCTGGGAAATCAGCTCTGGCTCCTCGAGGCTGAGCTCTAAGTGATTGAAGCTGGACAGAGTTTTTCTCTTTATCTCTCTTCAATCAAGTGTGCTGCGCCCTCCTCCCGCAGCCCAACTCCCTCTCAACTCAGTGACAGCATGAAACGAGAGAAAATGGGAGAAAAACAGCAATAAATTCAACATACCACCATCCTTCCCAGCTCTCCAGCAGCCAGGAAGGCATCCCACCTCCACACTACAGCAGGGAATCAGCACAGCTCAGCTGAGCTTGGAGAGAACCAGACAAAGTCGGTGCCTCCTCTGCAGACATTTATCTTGGGACGTACTGACTCATCCTCTGGAGGGGGATTTTTCCCTCTCTCTGTCCCTTTTCCTCCCCTCTGTAACTCATTTATCAACACAACTCCCACCCCACACACACAAAGGGAAGGGAGGCTTCACACGGGGCAGCAGATACCAAAGCAGACACGTCCCTCACTCCTCACATGAAGCCCTGGCCAGCAGCCAGCCAGATGGAGAAATGGAATGCAGGGAGATAAGGCAGTGGCTAAACACCCATGGTCTTCACCCTGAAAACTTTTATTTTTGGAAACTGTTTAGACATCTTTAAACTATGCTGATGGCTACATTGTGTTCACTTGACTGTAAAGAAGAACATGATTTATCTCTCTGAGGAAGTAAAAAAAAAATTTTTTTTCTCATTCCAGATGGCAATTTCCACATGATCCAGACAAAACCTTGGGAGTCACTAACATCTGGACTTAGTGACACATATTTGCACAGTCCAGGGGCTGCTTGGATGGGGGTGAGTGCTCCTGTTACACTGCAGGACACACAATTAAAGCATCAGGCAACAAAAGAATACCCTGAGTTGGGAGGGACCCACAAGAATCATCAAATCCCACTCCTGGTCCTGCACAGGACATCCCAAGAATCCCACCCTGTGCCTGAGAGCGTTGTCCAAACACTCCAGGAGCTCTGGCAGCCTTGGGGCAGTGACCACACTGACCACAGTGCTGTCAGCTCTGCCCTAACCAGACCTCTTTGGTCAGGACTGTACTGCTGGCAGAGAAAATCCCAAGTTCTGAGAGATTCTTCCATACAAACATCATTTGTGTAATGTATTTCTAACCTGTTTTCAACCTGTTTGCCTCTTACTCAGAATTTTATAGGAAGAGAAAAAATCCTGGTTTTGTAATGTTGAATAAATGAGTTGGAAGTTACCAAGTGAAGTGTCCAGGAAGTACCACAGCACCCAGTCTTTGTATTACAACATTTATTTTAGTATAGAAGGCACTTACAATACGGAAAGAAAAAAAAACCAAAACAAACATGATAGGCACCAAAAGTGAAATTAGAATTAAAATGACAGAGAAACAGTTTACCAGACCAAAAGGAGCACCCTTCCCTGTTAACAGTACAGCACATGGAAATGAAGCTATTGATGACTAACATTTTTAACAATTAGGGCTTTTTATTTTTTTTTTTTAATAGAAAAGATAAAAGGCTGTTCTACTGCGAACTGAAATAAAACAGAACCCCTCCACACACCTGCAGGAGGATTTGGGAGGTGGTGGTGGTCAGGCAGGGCTCCCTCAGGTCGGGCACTGCAGCAGGTCCTGGTACATCTCGATGAGCCGAGCAGCCTCCCTCTGCCCAGAGAGCACAGCACCGTGGGTCGTGGAGTAATACTTCCTGTGAGTGGCCTCCCCCGAAAACATCACCTGCATGGGCTGCAGGGCACAGCAAAAGGGGCACAGATCAGCACGACTTACTGGGATGCAGGTGGGAGGCTAAAAGGAGACAAACTTTCTGTGCCCTCCTACGTGGAATGGTTTGGGTTGGAAGGGACCTGAAATATCATCCAGTTCCAACCCTTACCATGGGCAGGGACACCTTCCACCATCCCAGGTTGCTCCAAGCCCAGTCCAACCTGGCCTGGAACACTTCCAGGGATGGGGCAGCCACCTGTTTTTGGAGTGCTGGTTCTCAAAACCCCCACGAGGTGCACCACAAGATACCAAAAACCTTAAACAAACCTGCACGAGGCACAGAGCACCTGATCTGTACCACCTCCTCCCTCTGCTCCCTAAATTATACTTCAGCCTTTTAGGCATTAAGGGAATTTTTCTTCTGGACAGCAACTTCAGAAGAAAAACAGCCATGTCTCAAAACCCAGAGGGTGAGACACAGTGTTGTATCCCTTATAGCCATAGTAAGGTGCTTGCTAGAACTGCAACTCAGATTTGAGGCAGGAATTTCTGGGAGGATTTCCCTGGGAACTACACAGAAAGATTCCTAGAGCTTCTGCTGGGTTTTCTTAAGTAGATTTCTGCACTGAATAAAATTATTTCTGCTGGGGCCAGGCTCTAGTGGAGGAAATGGACTGGGCAGCTGCCTGGAGGCTGCATTTTCATCAGCCTTTGGATTTGGACACATAACCCTGAGTGATGGGGTGAGTTTGGCTTAATGTGCTCCTGAGCTGTGTAACCACCTCCATGTGTGCTCCAGCTCTCCTTGCTAAATTCAGAAAGCAAAGGCAGTGTCTGGGGAGAAAATTCATCGCCCCCTGCCAAGGACTGGGCCTCCCTCAGCCTGCACTGCCAGCACAGAAAGATTTCCTAATATGCACCCCTGACACATTCAGACCTAGACATTAGCAGGGTCATAATAATAATAATAATCTTTAAAACAGATTAACACGTGCTTTCCTGAGGAATTCTGAACTGGACAATAAGGCTGATGGTCATTAAATGCAGACATCACAGTTCCAAAAGTCACACCCATGTGCAGCTCTTGATGAATTCAGGGAGAGATACAGGAATCCCTGAGACATTGGTATTCCAAACGCTATAGGGGTAAAATCCTACACACATCATTTGTCCATAGAGGCATGTACAAAAAAATAAAATGGGAAAACACACTACTGGAGGCCAAAGCAGGGATTTTCTCTTTCAACCTCCCTCCCCAAAAACCTGCTGCCCAGTGTCCCATCAGTTTTACTGCCACAGACCCCATCTGGGCCATACTCACAGGAGTTTTGGAGCTCTCGNTTAACTATTTATGTAACAGAAATTGCCTCCCTTTTCATCTTAGCTCTTCCATTTTCCAGGAATGTGTTGGAGTCCCCATCCCTGGAAGTGTCCAAGGAACAACTGGATGAGGCACTAAGTGCCCTGGTCTTCTTGATAAGGCGGAGATTGGTCACAGGTTGGACTCCATGACCTCGGAGGCCTTTTCCTACTTAAATGATTCTGTGATTTATTTTGGAAAGGACCATTAAAATGTTTAGGTTCCTAAAACACTGGGGAGCTTCAGGGAACCTTGGACACAGTCTGGTTGGAAATAGAAAGCATCTTCAGGTCTCCTGTGCAGTGGGGAGCCCCTGGTGGTGTCAATCAAGCATATGATTGATCTCACAAAAACTCAGGCATTTAATCGAGTGCCCAGTCTAAATTGGATGTTTAGGTAGCCTAGTGAGAGAGATGTGCTTCCAAAGAGGAAAGGAGTATGTTAGAAGACAAATCTTTGTTATGTGGGGGCATTGGAAAACCTGTCAGAAAGTTCTCAAGCCCTGTATTAACTCATTCCAACAGCTACCCATACAGTTGCCCCTCAAATCAAGCTAAAATCCAGGAGACCCTATTTATTTAATGCACAAGGCATGGAAAGAAGGCTTTTGAGGCTGGAAGCAGGATTTCTAGATCGCTGTAGGATTTCCACTGCTCAGAGGATGTAGGACCTAGAGGTGAAGAATGCACCCATGACAAGGTCATCCTCAGCCACTGTCCCCATCCCAAAGAGCCTGGGAGAACACGGGATCCAGCACTGCAGCCCACCAGCTGGTGGCACAAGAGCCTCAGGTACAAACAGGGAGAATCACACTTCGGAGGTCCTCTTGCTAGGTTTTGGACCATCTCAGTGTCACTGCTTTTGCTGGAGTCCCGTGATCATATCTGGTGCGGCAGGAGAGGAACAGGGGGACATGAAGAATTCCAATGAAGAGAAATTCCCTCTGCAGGAGCCCAGATCCACCCTTGAGGCAACATCACATATCCAGGTAAGGTTCAGCTACTTGGGTTGAGTCTAAATCTTCCACAGCAAGGGGACTGGAACTCAAAGATCTTAAAGGTCCCTTCCAACCCAAACCATTCTATGATTCTTCATGGAAAGAGTCATCCAGCCCTGGCACAGCTTCCCAGGGCAGTGATGGAGTCACCATCCTTAGAGGGATTCAAAAGCCATGTGGACGTGGCACCTGGGGACATGGGTTAGTGGTGGCCTTGGCAGTGCTGGGGGAATGGTTGGGATCGATGATCTTAAAGGGCTTTTCCAACTTAAGTAATTCTGTGATTCTAAAAGGTGGTCAGCACAAAAAGTAGGAGTTTTGAGATGTTCACATCCTATGCCTGCTTCAGACCCTGAAGGTGTTCAGCCTGCTATGAGACAACCCAAATTCCCCCACTTTCTTCATCTCAGCTTACAGAGGGAGACACCCAAATGTAAACACTGGTTAGGCACTGCATTCTTTTGTCTTAAAGTATTATTTAGCTGTGCCTTCAATTCCTTAAAATCAAGAGCAGGTCACGATTCAGCTTCTGCTTTTAGGAGTATCCTGTCAGCCAGAGTTATGGAATAAGTGGCTGGAACAGAGCAGAGGCTCCTGGATGGCCTGCCCAGAGTACTCTGTGAACACTTTATAACCAGGCCCAGATCAAAATACAGCACAGACTAGCAAATAAATACATCCCACAAACAAAACACATCCTACAAAGCAATGTTGTTTCAGGAGTAGCAGCTTTGCATAACAAAGGCCTCTAAAATATGTTCCTGCAAGACTCTTCAAAGCAGGAATGCCTGGAAGTGGAAAGCCCAAGGGAGTCTGAGAACTGGGAGCTCTCAGATGTGTCAAGGAAATAAGTTATCATGTTTTATTTTTGAGAGCTGTGGGAAAGCCCAGGAGAACACACCATGGAAGCTGTCAGACAACAATCCCCAAGCAGGGGCAAGGCAGCCACCCATCCCGCTGCATTGCACAAAAACAGCACGCAAGGCATTTTCAAATAAAAGGGGTCTCTGCAGCGGCCTGGTGGTGCCTTTTCCATAGCTGGTGCATGTTTCCATATCCACACCCATTCCCATGAGCTCCTTTCAGGGTCTCCAGCATATCAGGCTGCATTAGCAAGACCCAAGTGTCCACTGTGCAGCTACTGTGCCCCTGCACTCTGCATTTCTGCACCTTTTAATGCAAGGAGCTGTTTGTAAGAGGAAAAGCAGGAGATCCAGAGGGAGATTCAAACCCCAGAGGGTCTGACCCAGAAGGTCAGACAGGAACATGTAGACAAGCTCTGATTCTGAGCTGTTGTTTGAAAGCAGAAACTACAAAGACTGAGAGCCACAGTCCTTCAAGGAACATGGACTTCGACTGGACTTTCTCATTCTGCTCTCAAACAGGGTAAACGCGCCTTTGTCTACAGATAAAAGTAACAACACAGATGTGGAAACTTCTCAGTTTCCACCGTGCAAAGAGAGATTAAATGGCTAAAAAAAGGATCTTGGCCCTCACTAAAACAGGAGGGCGCATATCTTCATGCCACAGATTTCCACTTGTGAAGCTATGGAAGACAACTCCTTGGGCCTCACACAATCCCATTTTTATTCAGCTCCTGGGAGGTGTGGATACAGAGATTTATTGGTTATGGGGCTGATTGAATTACCATAAAATCAACTCACCAATCTAAATTAAGGCACCCGAACTTATTTGCCTACCTGAGAGCAGGGATCTAAGACTCCATCAAGGGAGATCTGTGGTACTGCCCCCACACCAGTGACTACAACCACTGTCTGGCTACTCCAGACACCCACATGGGGCTGGGAGATGTGATGCAGAACCTCAAACAGATCTGTTCCCCTCCAGAGAAATAGCTGGAGGTCAGGGAGGAAAATTCAGGGCATCTCCAGCTGCAGCCTGACAGGCTCCAGTGATCCCTTCAGCAGGGAGCCTCTGGCTTCTAACTCTGGGAGCTTTTCCAACAAAGAAGGCAGAGCAAGGCTCCTAATTGCTCTGAGGTATTCCATTTAATCAGATTTGGAGGACACTGCTTTTCACCATCCAGTTGTGAAAAGCAGTAATTGCTGATGGTTCTTAGGTTAGAACAATCCTCAGAGCTTTTCACAGCAAAGCCAGATAATCCTCAACACCAACCAGCGAGGGAAATTCAAGGTCAGTTCTCAGAGAGAGTCTCAGTGTGAGCCTAAAAGAATGGATTTAACTTAAAACTGGTATTACACACTCTGAAGCCAAAGGAAAGGCCACCATGAGCAACAGACTGGGAAAACACAGTGAAAGATGGGAACCCATCTGGTAATGCATGAATTCTCTCTCTGAAGAATAAGAGCAAGGGGTATTTCATACCCAGAACATGAAAGCCACAAAAGGCAAAGCGAACATTAAAAGGCTCAAAGTATCTGCTTCATTACTGAATATAAGGCTCCCTCTATACTCAGCAGAGAAAAGCTGCTTCAGAAGATGTCACAGAGCACCAAGTGAGGTGTGGAAGATCTGAGATGCCTTATGGGAGACCCAGGCTTTCCACCAAGGTCAGGATCCTGGAAGGACGAACTACCAGGTTTCCTAACTTGGTTAGCTGACTTGTGTGAACTTGAGTGGTGGGAAAGGCTTTCAAAGCTGGGTTGGGTGGTGCTAATTGGACCAGAGGAGTGCAGCTGTGCCCAGAAGTGGCTGTAGGTGTGTCACAGGCTGCTGCTCTAATCCCCTCTCACACTCCCCCTGGAACAGATCAGCAGAGAAGAAGGGAGGTGCACGGAGAGCTGAGCACACTTCTGTTATTTCAGCCAGCCTGGCACCTGGCCCAGGTCAGCACAGAGGTATTGCTCCTTCTGGGAACCTCTAGGGAAAACGGGAGCAAGAGAAACAGGATAAACCCAGCTCCCTTAGCCAGGGAATCCTGCAAGGGCTGTGAAAAGGTTTTCTACAAACAAGGGGTCTGGGGGCACAAAGTGGAACAGTTCATGTTGGGTAATGTATGCTCCAAGAACAGGTTTTCCTCTCACAGTTTTGAGCAGCTGCGAGGCCACTTCTCAGCTGATGCACAAAATGCTCATTGCAGGGCAAGGCCCTGGTAAATCCAGTCTGGAATTCTCCAGGGAGAGATAACCTGGGATTAGCTCTGTGGAAGAGCCTGATGGACAGCGACCAGGTGCAGCATCAGCTGGAACAGCAACTGCAGCACAGACCCACAGCCCAGAGCCAACACATTTCCATGCTGGCAGGAGGAGAGGGACATCCAACACACGCAAACAGTAACTGTGAAGAAGCCCAAGAAGGAAGAGGGAGAGCAAACTCCCACGTGCCAAACTACAACAGACCCAAAGAGCCAAATTCCCACTGATGAACTGAAGTGGGTTTTGGATTTTTTTTTTTTTTAAAGAGGCCTTAGGCGAGAAAAGCTGCAATTAACAAGGCTGTTTGTACATTCAGCACTGCAACAACTCAGCCGGTGAGAGAAGAGCCTCCTGCTAAGCCTGTGGAGAGAAGCAGTTCCCTGCTAGTGGCAGGGGAAAGATGGCACTCAGGGACTGATGTGACACAGGACACGGGAACACACAACACCCCTGAACACGAACGGCCCAGGAGGCATAGCTGAAACAAGGATGCAGTTCTGGGCACTGAATCTGAGCTTTTGAATCCAGAGTCTACCCTACAGTTCCTGGAGAGAGTGGTAAAACCTCTTTTGGCCGTAGTCAGTTATGCAGGAAGTCCTCAGATTCCAGGGCCCTTTCAGGAACAAGGTTCTTCACCCAGAGGTGCTGGAACAGGCTCCCCAAGGAATGGTCACAGCACCAACGCTGCCTGAGCTCCAGAAGCCTTTGGACAACACTCTGAGGGACAAAGGGATTGTTGGGGTGTCCAGTGCAGGGCCAGGAGCTGGACACGATGATCCTGATGGGTCCCTTCCAACTCAGGACATTCTGTGATTCTGTGATTCTCTGGATCTCCATGTTGTTGGTAGAAAATGGTCAGTAAGGACAGGGGAAAGCTGCACTTGTGAAGGCAAATTTATCCAGCTAGCTGGAGGTCCATGGACAAGAGATAAGGCTGGAAACCCAGTGAGCGCTGAGACTGGGCTAACACAAGCTAGCAGGAAGATATAAATTATTTAATCACAGGAGGCATCTCTAAAATAGCATAAACCACATCTGACCTTGGAGGATGCTCCTCTTATAATTGCTTGTAATTCTGTATAAATTCTTATTTCAAAACTGCTATTAAGTCCAACGCTATTTCTTTCAGTGTTACTACCTTACAGCTGCACCTGAAGTGTCTCCCATCAGAGGATGTCAAAGACCTCTCAGATACAAAAATCCCTTTTCTTGGGAAGGTGTGACCTCTAGAGAAGCGACTGTGGAGAAACTAAAGCCCAGCATTCAAATATAATTACTTTAAGTGATTTCATCTGGATTTTCTCATTGTAATATACCTAAGATTTGCCTTGGTCCAACTGCTGCCCTTAAAGTGATGTGTGATCACAGAACATGAAGTCCAGGAAGGTTTCAGTGATGCACCCAGAAAATGGGAACTCTCAAGATCAATGGGCTTTTGAAATTTAGGCCATTGAGATTTCCATAGAGCTGATATTGAATGGAAGTCAGGGGTGTGATTCAACCACATCTCAGCTGATCTAAACAGGTTCAGCTTCTGAAGGGGCCGTGCTGCTTTCCACATCTGACATCAGCCCTCAGAGCCCAACAGCTTCAGCTGCTGAAGCGTTATTTGTGATTCAATAAAGCAGAGGATGTAGAATCCTCCAGCACTTCTGCCCACCACTTCCTGAGCTGGTTTATCAGCCCCTCTGTATAAATAGCTCTCAGGCACACCCAAGCAGGAGCTGTGCTGGAAGCACACGCACATTCAAAGGGACACAAAATGCCAAAGGACTAAAAATGACTTTAAAGCATTTCCTTCCTCATGGTTATTCAATCCCCCAGCCCCACGCTCCCTCTCCCACCAGAGCACGGCTGACCTGTAAATTTACGTAGCATTTCGGTGCAGGTTTCTGCCACAGTTTCATCATCACACTTCTCCATAATCAAAGCCTCTTCTCCACAGATCCAGCCACTGAGGACGTGGCCGTACCTCTCGGGTGGGTACAGCACATCAAAGCTGCAGATCTTCTTGTACCACAGCTCCTCGGGATAAGTCAAGCTCTCGCTCTCCGCCTCATCTTCCCAGACAAACTGGATGCTGTTGCATTCAGAGCTCCAGAAAGGCTCTTCGAACTCCAGGAAGATCTTGTCAGTGGTATTGATTCCCAGTTTCTCAATGGCCATCACCTTCTCCTCTGGCAGGCGGGGATGGAACAGGCTCTCGTGGCGCTTCTTCAAGACTCCCAGGGACACAGTCACAATGACGTGGTCAGCTGGGATGAACTCACAGTCCTCGCACTCTACGAAGACATTGGAGCCCTTGTTCTCCTCGGGGAGGTCACTGTTGTGGTCAGCCACCCTCTCAATCTCCTTGCTGACCGACTGGTTCCAGTGGATGCACTTGACCGGCTTGCGGAGCTGAATGACAGACTTGGGAATGGAGCGGGCCAGAATCTCCACGATTTTAATGAAACCACAAGGAATGACGTGATGAGCCCCGGGGATTTCGGTCCATTCCCCAAATTCACTCAGCGAGACTTCATCCATGCTGTGGGAGCTGCTCTCACAACTCTCTACCTAAGGAAAAGCAACACAAAAGCAACATTGCCACAGAGCAACTCCTTGAGCCACAGCACAGCTCTGCAAGGGCACAGAGGAGCTGCATGAGATGAGAGTGCTGAATTCCATTCTGAAACCAGATTAGTTTTGCTAGTAAAGAAGTGCTTGGCCATACGACCTGACAAAAATCAATCTTAAGCCTTTCTTGCAACCAGAGAAACCATTTTGTCACGGTAAAGAGGTTGAGTTGCATCATCTAAAGTTCAGACACCAGAGGGCTGGAGCCCATTTGCTCTGGAGACAAGCTGAGAGCTGGGGCTGTTCAGCCTGGAGAAGAGAAGGCTCTGGGAAGACCTCCTGACACCTTTCAGTACCTAAAGGTGCTACAAAAGTGCTGGAGAACAACTTCGGACAAGGCCATGGAGTGACAGGAGAAGGAATTATGGCTTTAAACTGAGAGCTGAATTAAATTAGATATGAGGAATAAATTCTTCCCTGTGAGGGTGGGGAGGCCCTGGCACAGGGTGCCCAGAGAAGCTGTGGCTGCCCCATCCCTGAAAGTGTCCAAGGCCAGGTTGAACAGAGCTTGGAGCAACCTGGGATGGTGGAAGGTGCCCCTGCCCATGGCAGGGGATGGAACAGAATGATCTTTAAGGTCTCTTCCAATCTAAACCATTCTGTGATTCTGTAATTCCATTATGTCTTTGCTTCTGCACAATTCTAGGTTACAGTTCTGTTTTCTGTCCTTTAAAACCCCCTGCACTGGCCAGGGACCTGCTGCCTGGTGCTCCCACAGCAGAACCTGGAGCTGCATTAATCAGATGCTCATTCCAACGCTAACAAATGTTCCCCACGAGGAGCCACGAAAAACTTCTGGCAGCTATTTCTGCTGTCTGCAGCTTTCAGCATGCTGTCAAACAGTCAGCAATCAGCCAGCTAACAATCTGCCAGAGGTGAGAGGACCCGGCACAGGAGGAACTGAAGGAGACGGGAAAGGGAAATGCCAAGATGTGAGCCACGTGTGTTTGATGTGATTACCAAAGCTTTAGATCCATTAACCTGTTGGTTAATGTTTGTAGGAGTATTAGGCACAGCCGTAGCTCCCAACAATCCCTGGAACAAAGGCAGGATGTTTGGCCTGTCTTGTGATAAGCTTCTAATGATAATCCTGATGCACGGGACACAGTGATCTTAAAATCTTCACATCACTGGAGTCACAATCGCTCACACACTGTAATTCTCTAAGCATTTTAAGGAATATTACAATTCCTTGCCTCACCCTTTGACCTATTTTCCAGGCCTTTCCACACTTTAATGACTGTGTTTGGAAGCCTGACAAGCCTAGACCCTCTCCCTGTGGAGCACGCTGGTGCAGGGCAGGAATCTCTGTGCTGGGATAAAGCGAACAAGTGAGGGTTGTACCAGCAGTCCCCCAGCTGCTCCTGTGACTGCAGGGACAAACAGGTGCCTTCCCTGTCCTGGTCACTGCCTGGTAACTCCAGTGGGGACTGAGTGAAGACCCATCCTTGGCCTGTGCTGTGGTTCCAGCCCATCCAAGCACTTCCCAGCGCTCCCCCAGGGTCACACAACAGAAACCCTGCACCCCGTGGCACGCAGCAGGATCCTCATCCTGCTGGATGCTCCAACAGGACACTCTTCGTTATGAAGTTAAACACTGGTGGCTGTTTGATTCTTTCAACCATGAAGCCAAAATGCCAGGGGGAAAAACAAGCAACTACCAAGACTCTAACCCGAGACAGGTTAATCCCCACTCTGTCATCTGATACTCTTAAGTATGAGAAGCTTTGTTGTTCTCAGGTATTTGCATGAGAAGGGATTTGCAAGACTTGCAGAAACAGCTCTGACTGTGGCAGCCTGGAGCAAGCACCAGAGAAACCACCGGGAAAACCAGACCTGTATCCAATGACTTAACCCTGTCTGCATGAGTGCTGTCACGTGGGTAACACAATAAATAACTGGGCTTTACGTGGCAGCTGTGGAGACACCCTGTGATTAAAGGTTTTGGGTGAGGATGCTGAGATATCAGGCTCAGGACACCAGGGTTCAAACCTCAGCTTTATCTCCAATCTCCTGTGAGACTGAAGACTCTTTAGGTCTTTGCTCCTCTTTGGTTTAGCTTCCCACCCGAAAGCAGTGGACACATGGCAAAGTGCTGCTTGCCTCCCCTGCCTCATTTCAGAAGCTTTTAAGTCATTCTTACTGAAATAGAAATGGCTGATACACTTTACTCATGGAGTGCTTGATGCAGCATTAAGTCCTCATCCCACAGAGAACTCATTTAGCCAAGGCACCAAGGAGATAAAAAGAACTATGGAAGCCATGTGGAAAGATGGTTTTATACAATCTATCTTGGATTTTATTGCTTTACCTTCAAAAAGCTTTCTGGGGATTTCTTCAGCAAATTACTAGTATCAAAGTTACACTTCCTCTGGTCTCTGAGAGGTAAGAAACACTCAGGCAGGATCAGGGGGTGCAGGTGTAAGTCACAAGATAAGACATTACTAAAAGAACATGACAATAGAGCAGCTTCAGGTAAAAAAAAAAAAAAAACACTAAATCACACCAGAAAATTTAACAAGGAAAGCCTCTTCTATTAAGAAAACTGAGATTTTAAGGTAAGAGAAAAAAAAAAAAGTAAAGGCATTATTCCTTGCAGCCCACTGTCTCTGGATCTGCGTCAGCAGGGAAAGTTGCCGATATAAACACAAACTGCAAGAGAGCACAGAAAGCAATTTCCAGGGCTGGGCAGGGCTCAGCCAGGTGCCTGAGGTTCAGGATTTGTTTGCTCCTAGTTTAAACAAAAATAAACCACCCCAATGATGTGCACACATACCTTCAGGTACTGCTGGATCATGGCCAGTTTCAGCCTCTTGACGGCCTCCGTGTCATCCGGGTCGGCCTTGACGCGTTTGCGCACGACGTCCCGTGTGAAGACGCCCACACTGTTCTGGCTCTCAGCATTGACTGGTTTACCTCGTTGGAAGAACTCCTGAGTCAGGTTATAGACCTGCCAGAGACAGGACACGAGGATGGGCCACGGGATTCCCAGCAGGATGCTCCTTCCCCCATCCTAACCCAGCGCATTCACACCACCTCCTCCTCCCAGCAGAACCCACGTCCTTCCTCACATCTGATAAAAAGCACCAGCTTTTCTCCCACTTCCATGTCCCAGGTGCAATCCCAGGTTGCTCTAACCTGAAACCAATCCTTCTTCTACCTTCATTATTTAGAAGGAATCCACCAGAGTGGGGGAATTCAGTTTCACAGCAGTTTTTCTGTTGTCCCATGAAAATAGGAAGCGACAAACAGCAAAGGAATTCTGTATGCACATGTGTTACTTGAGCACAGGACAGGTAGAGATCCATGGAAAACAGTGACATCTCTAAGCAAAACCCCTTGTAACAAGTCATTCTTCTTTGAAGAAGATATTCCTGGTGGTTTTTAACCCCAGTTTTCCACATAAGCTACTTAAAAGGAAGGAAACACCATCCACCTCAGCCCTCTGCTTGCAGCTACCTGGAATAACTTGTATTTCTATCTACAATATTGCCAGAAGAGCCTGCAATTGCAGGATGGCTCTTCCTTTCTATGGAAAAATACTCAGGAGGAATCTTTTAACACAGGAAAGCTTTCAAAAGATGCCTCTCAGAAATGCAGCACATCCCATTAATGACTTGTTTGTCCAGAATGTGTCCCCTTCTCATTCACATCGTGCCACAGGGTGCACAGTACTCTCACAAGTAGAGAGGATATCCCTGCTTGGGGAGTTTTTCCTGTCAAAGACGGTTTGATTACAGTTTATGATCATTTTTTGGAGACAGATGATCTGGATGTGTCAAGAAGTTGAAGTCTACAGTAAATATGTGGTACAAAGCTGGTAAAACTGTGGCAGCCTTGCCTTCAAAAGTTCCTGGAGCCTCCCATTCCTTGCTGGCAGAGCTAATCCACTATGGTTTATGTTCTTCCCACTCCAATTCTCCCCAAGAGCTTGATTTTGTTATGGATTTTAGGAGTAAAGTGAATTTGAGGAGGCAAAATAGAGGGAAGAAGAGGAAAGGGAGGACGAAAAACACATAGCAGTGGTAGGAGTGAGAGAGAGGAGGTTTGTGAGCAAATGGAGGAAGGTGAGTTGACAAGTAAGGGATGAGGAGGAAATTGAAAAAAATAAGTGAAAGAATGAAAAAAAAAGGGGGCAAAATAAACTATAAAAACAGAGAAGAAGCGATCACGAGGAAAATGAGTGGGACTGGTGAAGAAAGAAGAGAATTGCAGACACTGCCTGGGACACAGCCATTCCAAGGAGATTCCCAGACAAGAAAGGTGGGGCCCAACGCCCTGCACGAAACAAAGGCTTCCAGCAAAGGAAACTCTGGCAGTTCCAGCACCCCCTGGTCCTCAGGTCCGTGGATTTCTGAGGCCCCAAGCACTTGCAGCAGGTCCGGGCTGCACAGACCTTGCGTCAGCACAACCAGCTCGGCTTTCATAAGCTGATTGAGCTCTGTAAGCAGATAACACACTCACAGGACAAGCAAAGCCCTGCTAAAACCCAGCCACCACTTGGCCCACAGGAGAAGTGAGCCTGGCTGTGTTTTTGTTAACCATTATATTCTTCACTGCCCCACAGGGAGGAGAGCAGGAAGGCACAAGTTCTCTGTGCTGTAACCATCAAGGAAAATCTTTCCTGGAGGTGCCATCCCATTGATCGGACAGCAGGTAAGTTTAATCACATTAGCATTTCTTATTTTTCCTGTAATTTCCCTGCTTTTCAAGTTCAAGAAGCATTTGGACAACACCCCCAGACACAGCATGTGGTTTTGGAAGTTTCCCTGTGCAGGCCCAGGAGCTGAACTTGATGATCCTCCTAAGTCACTTCCAGCTCAGGATATTCTATGATTCCTGGGAGTGCTGAACCATCTGAGGAAAAACAGAAGGCAAAGCTGCTGTAGGCAAGAAGCAAAAGGAGAAACAACAGCAGGTCCTACATTGAGAGATATGCTGTCAGAATAAAAGAATGAAAAAGATGCTCAGTATGTATTTTTTCATGAACACGTGCAGCAAACACATCCTGTATAAGAAACTATGGAAAAGGTTCACTAGGACACCTCATTTAAGGTAGATTTTCAACAAAGCAGGAGCAGAATTGTGCTGTCTGGAGTTGGAATTATCCAGGCTTTCCCTGCCCAGATGGGGAAAGCATTGTCATTCCTATGGGACCACCACTGGGGTCACTGGGAACAGGCACTTGTGATATCTGAAAACCCATCCTCCTACAATCATTCCAGCATGATGTGATGGCAGCAGCATTCCCGAGAAAGTGGAAATGGGCTTTCCCTCAAAGATCCTGGGGAAAGGTAGCATCAAGAATGACCTGAAAGATTCTGCTGATTTTCTAGTTAACCATACAAAATCTCCCTGTACCCAAACCCAGAGCTCCATGTCCAGCAGCAAGGAGAGCTACACCTCAGACAGTCCAGACAACCTTTGCTTTTCTAGTATCACACACCTGACACAAGGAAGCAAAACCAAAGGACAGACTGCATCAACTCCCAGCTCCTACTACTGGCGAACTCACATCCCAGCAGGATGATCTAAACATTTCTCACTCTAAAGCTCCCCTGGGTTGGGACAGAACAAGCGACCCTGGAAGCCTGGCTGAAAAAACAGAAGTAAAAGACAGAGAACATCTCAAGTAACCACTCATTCTAAGCAGATTTCCTTCCCTCATTTTGAAGGTTTACACACAATCCTGCAGGGAATTCACAGAATCATGAGATGATTTGGGTGGGAAGGCACCTGAAAGACCATCCAGTCCCATCTCCCCGCCATAGGCAGAGACACCTTCCACTAGCCCAGGTTGCTCCAAGCCCTGTCCAGCCTGGCACTGAAAACATTTCCAGGGCTGTGGCAGCCACAGCTTCGCTGGGCAACCTGTGCCAGGGCCTCACCACCCTCACAGGGAACAATTTCTTACCAATATCCCATCTACCCCTGCCCTCTGCCAGTGGGAAGCCATTCCCCCTTGTCCTGCCACTCAAAGCCCTTGTCCAAAGTCCCTCTCCAGCTCTCCTGGAGCCCCTTCAGGCACTGGAAGGGGCTGGAAGGTCTCCCTGGAGCCTTCTCTTCTCCATGCTGAACAACCCTAACTCCCTGCGTCTGAAAGACAGAAGGGGTTGAAGGTAAGAAATTAAAATGAGTTAATCAAATGTCCATAATCCTCAAACAGCTTCGCTTCAGCTTCCATCTTCTGTCTTCTTTCTCACCAGCTTTGGCACATCCCACAACCAGGGTCTGTGCAGAGAACGTGGATTCCAGCAGAGATGTCCCCTCTGTTACCTACAGGCTTCCTCCTCCATGTGTTTATTCACTACCTACGTGCTCCTCCACCACAGGAAAAGGCAGTTTCTTAGGAAGAACAAAGCTAAATAAAGAAGTTTCTCCGCACTGAAGGAGGTCAGGAAAGCACATCCCCATCCACACTCCTTCCTGTCAGCGCCGGTGATGATGCCCAGCATTGTCTTTTTCTCACTTGGCTTAAAAACTGCTGTGACTTAATCCCTGTCCAGTAAAAAGCCCCGATGGAGATAGGGCTGTGCTTTTCCCAGGTCAGACATCTGTCAGTGCAATAGAGGCAGGGAGGGAACGGTGACTCTCGGTGGCCCTTTGGTCCTGCTTTCCACGATAACTGCAAGTCAAGGCACTGGAGCTTAATTGGGGATGGCAGGAAGCCCAGCACGGGGTGGGGGTGAGGAGGATGGAAAACGTTGTCATTCTTTGGCTGCATCCCTCCCCCAGAAGCTGTTGCAGCCCACAGGAGAAAGCTGACAGATAACAAGGCCATTAATTAGCTGATTGTTAAAGGGAGGGTTCCTGGGAAGCAGCTCTTCAGGGACCACATGCTTGCTGAAAAGCTGAAGTAAATGCAGACACTTTTCCTAAAACAGGCTGGTGATGGACTGTGTGATTTTTTAGCTGTATTTAACTTGTCCAGCTCAACACCTCCCTCCCACCCTTCACTATTACCTGGGAGTTGGCTTTAAATACCTCTTTGGGAAGGGAAATGAGGACTTAGCAGGGACAGAGGAACAATTCTGAGATAAACTGCCCCTGTTCACATTTTCTGAGGAGTTATGTGCACACACAGACCCCCAAGGTGCAGACATTATCCTAAGAGGTCCCACTCTGCTCACTGTTCTGAGGGTCACGTGGTATAAGCAGGAAGAGCCAAAATCCTCTTTCAGCCCCAGGATTCCCCCAATTATCCTAGAAGGAATGAAGAGGAAGGTGGGAAGATAACAAATACACGACCTGGGCATCACACCCTGGGGAACCTCTCAGTGCTGGTGCCTCTTTCCTTCTGGAGACTGACCAAATGGATTGACAGTGACCCTGAGCAGTGCCAGACCCACACAGCACAGGGTCCAAGAAGGACAATCCTAAAATCTCTGCTCTGTCTCATGGCGCTTCCCTTGGCAATGCAGGGTTGGGAATTCAGGTGGATACTCTGGAGGACTGGAGACCTTCCTTGAAGGCATTGCTCTGCTTCCACGAGGAGAATTCAGGTCACCTCGGTCACAAGCTCATGAGAGATCCCGACTAACCTCAGTGCAGGGCAACAGCCTCTCCTAGGGAACTTTCAGCTACAGAAATGAAGAGCTGAGCAGTCTTCAAGCAGTCTGACTGCTCGGCTTCCTCATAACCAAATAAAGGCTTCTGTGAGACATCCCTACAGCTATTAAAAATTTCAGCTACTGCAAACAAAAAAGCAGCAAAACTTGTATTGAGGTAGAAGAAGCCAGCCAAAAAAGATTGGAAAAGTGCCTGGAAAAAGCCTAAGGACTTTCCAGATGAATTAGAGAGGCAAAGCTCTGGAGGTACAGGGGTGCTTTGCCTTTCACTCCAGGAGCACGGAGCAACCTCGCCTTGCTAAAATCCAGTGTCAGAGACTCCACATGCCCTAGTGAAACACTCAAGGGAGACTCCCTGCATTTTGAATTCCCCAGAATTTGGTGTCCAGATGACAAGATAACCAGGGCTAGAGACACCCAGATGGAGAAGCAGAGCTGAAGGAGCCCCAGCAGCAGCTGCAGGGAAAGCCAGGCAGGGTGTGAGTGCGTGGGGAGCGGGCCAGCTGTGCACCAAGGGCAGGCCTTTGGAATGGTGACAAATTTAGCCCTGCTCATTCAGGAATACATTTTCCACTGTCCGTGCCAGTCCTACACCCCCGATTAGGCTTTGCACCCATCATGGGGTTGCTGGCTGTTTTGTAAGGGGTTTCTTTCTTTTCAGCTCAGGACAGCATGTGTCACAGCCTTTGCTATCCCAGCCTCTTCTGAAGGGATGAGGTGGCACGATGGTGGGATTGCTAATAAAAACATGAGAAGAGCCTGGGAGCTCCTATGAGACAAGGGAAGACCCCGACATCAGGATTTAGTGATATGTAAGATGGCTTTTTATCCTGGACAACTTCAAGATGCTTCAACAAAACCACTCAAAAAACCCGCCTGCCAAAATAAAACAGAGATGCAAAACTGAAAATTCCTGCTGTTCCTCCCCAGCATTCATTTCATGCCAGTTAAAGCAACAGAACTTTGGCCAAAAAAAAAAAAAAGATGAAATATCTCTAATGAACATGCAAAAAACCCCCCACAGAATCACTGAACGGTTTGGACTGGAAGGGACATTAAGGACAGTATTGTTCCAACCACCCTGCCATGGGCAGGGACATCTTCCATTCGACCAAATTCATCCAAGCCACAGCCAACCTGGCCTTGGACACTTCCAGGGATCCAGGGGCAGCCACAGCTTCTCTGGGCAGCCTGTGCCAGGGCCTCACCACTCTCACAGTAATGCTGGGGAAGAGGGGGATAGTACAAAACACAAACCAGAAACGCCCCTGCCAGACTCAGCATGTGTGGAACACCCTCTGAACTTTATGCAGAGGAAAATGTCCCCAGAGCCACACGCCTGCTGCACACGCTCCTGGCTGCCCACCCTCCAGGGCACTTGTATTTCCTACACCCATTTTAACTGGGTATTTTCATGAGCTCACACAGCTCGTCTGAACTCCCACTTCTCCTAGGCAGAGCAGGGAATAAACCACAGCCAAACGTCTTAAATCAATACAGATCCTCCAGCCTGGCACCCCAAAGAGGCTGGGACAAGCAGCTCCACGAAACCATGAGCTGCCCCTGCAAGAAATTCCAGCAGGCTTTGGAGGAAGGCAGAGAAAGCCCCTCCCAGCAAGAGCAATTAAGGAGCTGGCTGATGTCCCCTGCTTGGCTCCAGCTGTCCCTTACATATTTTTTATCGCCACGAGTGGCTGCAGACATTTTTACAGGCCATAAATGTGAAAGCCTTTTCTGTCTCCTAGTGATAAAGATATCCCGTGGCAATGATAAGCTAATTAGGTGTTGTGTAAAGAAGATTAACTTTTAATGTGCTGTTCTCTCATGTCACTGGCTGCCCCTTTCTCTCCCCTTTAAAAGAAAGGGTAGATTTACCAAATTAATCATTTCTAAAACACTGGTACCTTGTTATGGCCTTTATCTTACGGGGTTTATCTCAGAGCTAAGTGGCTCTCATCTCTGTATTCTCTTCTCATTTTGGAGTCTGCCCTCCCTTTGCTGGAGATTTTCCTATCGTCTTCCAGACAGGATGATCACCGAGCCCTGCATGCAGTTTGGCAGTGTTCCATTTACATAAATAATGCTGCTCACTGCAGTATTTTCATTTACTCTTTCTAGCCCCAGTTGCTGTTAATCTTCCTCCACACGTATCTCACCTGTCTTTTTTTCCTGCCTGGAAAAACTCTTTTTTTTTTTTTAATCCAGTAATACAAAAAATTGTTCAGATTAATTATATCCACCTGCATTTGTCCAAGACATTGTCCACAGGTTGACAAATCCTTCCCACAATGAGGTTCCTTTGAAATTCCTACTGCTCCTCTCTAAAACTGAAATTATTTTGTGCCATCCCATCACTGATTCCAGTTCAGAGACACAGGACAGTGCCAAAAATGTTTTCAAATGAAATCAAAAAATCCCCTTTTCTGCTCCCCACCCAATTATTGATAATTCTTTACAGGCTACAGTGACTTTTCTAATGCTCCCAGACATATTTTTAAACAAAGTATGCAGGAGTAACCTGAATCTAGTGAGTGTTCAGCCAAGAGTCAAATACTGAAGTTCGCTGTCAGATGAAAATCTGAAGGTTTTAGGCACGGCTACAGCCTGATGAAAAGAGTCATGTTTTGTTCCATTTTCTACAACCCACTGAGAGATCACATTACCTGGAGGGCCAGACAGTCTGCACCAGCCCCCCTAAATGTACTTCATAACCGGCATTAAAAAAATGTGGGCAATAATTATAATTAACTTTGGCAAGCAAAAGAGTTAAAATAACCTTCAACTGAAGTCCATGCTGGTCTGAATCTCCCAGAGAAGGTGTTCCTTTCCTTCTGATGCAAGAAAACTTACAATTCCTATGACACTGCACTGACTTTGGCACAACACACAGCACTCCATAGTATTTATAACCAATAAAAAGTCACATACATATCTGATACAATATTTAGCTGGTTGTTGCTAAGGTTTTGCCTTCTATTTTGTTTAGTAATTTGATTCCTCCACTACTCTTTTAATTAAGTAGCAACTTTCTCCAGCAAATGACTGGATCTCCCCAGAAACAGTTGCTGGAAGTGACTAAATGGATGACAAAGGTGGAAAGATTGTTCTTCCTCACCACAGAGAGTTAATCCCACATCAGGGACAAACGGGGTGCAGTGAAGCAGATGAGAGAAAACTTAACATTGATTTTTTTTTTTTTTTTTCCCAAAGAAATTAAAGACATCGCTGTTTTTCTACCTTTGTCCTGGAATGTTCTACCTGCCAAGGGGTCTCAGTGTTCCAGGCAAATCTACCACTTGGCAAAGCAGCTGGACACCAACCTCGTTGTATAAATCACTGAATTCTTCAACCACATCTTTCGGGATCCTCTGCCCGCTGTTGGTGAGGTGATAAGCCACCCCATTCTTGGAGTAAAGACTGATCCGCCCAACGCTCCTCTCGCTGTCAGTGGTCTCTTCAAGCAAACCATTGTCTTCTGCTAGATGATAGACTGGGTTTCCATGTGAACCATGAATCCACGTAGCTCCCAGTTCAAAAGTGGCATGCCCTGCAGGAGAGGAAGCCAAGCAAACTGGTTAGGGAAGCCTGTTTTCCCGAAAGCTTCTCACGCTCAACCCTGAATAAAGTGTGCAAAAGCAGAATTGCCCAAGGACAACGCATGTTTGAACATCCCTTAAAGGAGTTTTCTCTGTTAAGACACAATGCCAGCATTCTTCAAGCTGGTCCTCTGGGATACAGGTTTGGATAGTGCCAGAAGGATGGGATGTTGCAATAAAGATCCATCACAGTGACACACCTCTGCTACTTAAGGAGAAATTCAGCCCTTCTCAGCTCCCAGTTCTTACCATGGCTGTTGCCAGCAGGGAGATGTAGGAAAATGTGGATAGAAACATTGGCCTGAATGCTGAACCTTGTCCTGTGACTAAAAATGGTTGTTATTTACAAATACACCTCACATTAACTGCAATAAAACATGCACTTCCATTTCCCAAATGAGTAAAGATGTTGTATTTTATTATTTATGCCTTTGGAGTTTTATATATCAGGTTCTTTAAAAAGATGCACTGTTAGGCTAAACACCAAAAACATCCGTTTTCATCACCTGGACTCTCTGCTTGAAAAACACAAAGAGTTTGGTCACCCCCACTCTCCCCATCCCTTACAACTATTGGGATTTGCACCAGGGCTTTGTCCCCCCCAAATCCAGCACTGCCAGAATGGGCTGAGAGCACAGGGGGATGCTCAGCAGCTGCAAAGAGGTGCTAAAAATAAGCTTGGATCGTGTCTTCCCCCCACATTTTGACAGATTCTCCGAAGTCCAAAGCTGGTTTAAGGTCTGACAGAGCTGGGCATCTCCCAGCATCCCCGCAGTGGCGTGGGAATGCCTGATTAAGCAGGATAGTTAATAGGATCCTGCTTGATGAAGAAAGGATGGTGCAGTTCCCAGCTATCATTTGCTGTTTAACATGTAAATGTATGCTGAGACAGAGCGGCACTGCAGCACTGAGCTGTGCTGCAGTCAGGTTTAAAGGGTGAAAGCTCCAAGGAATGCTGTTCCCTGGCTGAGCCCCTGCCTCGGAGGGAAGCTCCACGGATCTCATTTTCCAAGCAGCCCCTCTGCCAGTGAGAGCCGTGCTGGCTGCCCTTCAAACCCTGCAATACAGCACAGGGTTTCTACACCACAGCAGCTGCTTCAGAGAGCAACACCAACACATAAATGGGAACACTTCAGGTGCCACCGACTGCAGCACAACCCAGAGCACCCAGCCAGGTGGAAATGACGGAACACTGGCAGCCAGAGGTAGAGAGCTCATCAATATTGCACGTGGCAGCCCCCTGGTTAATGCAATCCTCCTGCAACTCATCCCATGCCAAGCAGCAGCAGCAGGAATGCTGCCTCCTGCTCTAGGGCAGGAGCTTGCTCTCAGCTGCACAGCAATCCTGCTGGAGACACCCGAGCTTTGAAAGAAAACAATTTGCCAGCAGGTCCTGCTGCTGCCTTAGTGCTGGGTAACACTGATGATGTCTTCCAAGATCTCCTGTTTTCCTGTTTAGCTGGCTGGAACATAATAAAATACCAACAAATTAAAAACTAATTCTTGCCTGTAATACTCATGCTCACTATCACCACTACCAAGCAGATAAGCCAGTTCTTACCAGGTGTAAGTTAAATGATTAATTATGTAAAACTGTAAAATTAAATAAAATCCTTTTAAACAGAGACAGCCAATTTACTTTCAGGGTCTTAAAGGATTTTAGGTTCAATATCAATCTACTTGGAATGAATCATCCGATACAGAAAAAAAAAACCAGAGAAACACACAGATTGTGCATCAAGCCTCCTGGATAGGGATGGCAACTTCCACATTTCCCTTTGCAGCCCTGGCCATTTCTTGGGTATGCTGTTGTGAAATAGCTGCAGTAGATACAGATGTTATGGGTCATGTGCAGGAAACACACAACGCACACACACACAAACCCTCTGCCTCACCTGTGCTAGAACCAAACCTCTGAATGTCCAAATTACTCCCCTAGGCTGAGAAGCAACAGCCTGTGCACTTGACAGAAAACAGTATCCCCTACGAGTCACGTGGCTCAGTGAGGGAGAAGGATTCAGATATAACCCTGAGAAGGTGCCACCATATCTCAGAAAGGTTTGGAAGGGACCCGAGAGATCATCTCGTTCCCACCTCCTGCCATGGGCAGGGACACCTTCCACTAGCCCAGACTGCTCCAAGCCCTGTCCAGCCTGGCCTTGGACACCCCCAGGGATCCAGGGGCAGCCACAGCTTCTCTGGGCACCCTGTGCCAGAGCCTCACCACCCTCACAGGGGGGAATTTCTTCCTAATTAGTAGCTCTGCTAAAGATTTAAATCAGATCTTTAGGCAAATGTGCAGACAGGGGAGAGGCCAGAGCCAGAACACAGACCCACCCTGGCAGAGAACTGCAGCCCACACCCGCACAGGGCAACCTTGAGAGCTTGCAGAAGATAAGAAAAGACAGTTTGTAGTTTTAAAAAATTATTAAAAGACTAGGACTTTGGATGCCAGCGTCTGCTCTGCAACTAACAGTTACATCTACAAACGCTGAGACTGCCTCCAGACTGAAACACCTGCTCTCATCTCCTGTTAATTAAGAGGTGTTAATGAGGAGGAGGTGGATTCCCAGCAAAGATGTGAGTTACTGATGAAGGTAGGCAAAGAGAAAATAATCAGTCTCGATACTAAAACACCAAAACTATTTCACAGGTGCACTGGCAGAATGATCTGTTGCTCCCCAAAGATTTCAGCTCTTTCACACTTCCCTCCTCTCACAGGCACGATCCAGGATATTTTTAATACAGCGGATTGTGAGTAAAGGACACACTTCCCATCCTAACCTCTATGCCAAGTCTCAGCAGAATGTAAAGTGCCCTACTCAAACCCCTGGAGATTAGATTTTTTCCGACTGCCTTTCCATTGGTTTCCCTTCTGCAAGTTCACAGGAGGCTGCTGTTTATTTACTGTGGTGAGTAAAACACCGTAAATGATGTAAGCACCTAAGAAATAAATAAAAAGAAAGCAGGGCAGCAAGTACTGAAAGGATCCAGAGTGGGATCAGAAACAAAATTAGTTAACTGAAATCAAGAAAGCAATACAGGAAAAGCAGAGAGCTTTGTGCCTCCTGCAGAGAAGAGACAGGCAATGTCCTTCTGGATACCAGGGAAAGCTTCACTGACTCCTGTGCTGCGAAGGGCAATGTTTGTTCCAGGAATTTTGCCTGTAGAGATTTTAAAATTGACCTGGCATTCAAATATCGAGAGTCTGCACCTTTATTAGACACTGAGAAAGGAGGCTGCAGAGGTAGGAAAGCTGCAAATCAGGATAAAGGGATATACTGAAGAAGTTGTTCCAGCAGCCTGATTCCCAGTGGGTAGCGCCCTACACAGTAAATTAGCTCTAGGGAAATGAATGGGGCTGTTTGTGAAGCAGAACAGCTCGGGGTTTCCCCTTTCCAAGGTCTCTAAGCCCTGAGTAACAGCCCTTCAACAGCCTGGAGATTTACTGGCTGCTCCTGGGAAAGAGTCAAACTGGAAAACCTGGGTGGAAATCGTCTGCATACAGTTACTCAATCATAGACCTGTTACACAGAGCTCTTCCTGTGCAAGTGAAAACAATCACCCAGATCTTTTATTTCATGGAAACACAGGTTTGGAGCAGCCTTGGGTCAGAACTGAGGCACGAGACAGCACAGAATCACCCACCCACCCCGAGAGGAGCCCAAGGATTTATGTATTTACACTCCCGACACCGCCACACGTCAGACCATTCTGCACACGTACATATCCCCATTTCCAATTAATCTGACCTCATGGCCACACAAATCCCAGCACCACCCCCCTGCAGGCTCTGCTCTCACCGAGTTGGACGCTCTGCACGCGGCCCCCGATGCGGTCGGTCGCCTCGAGGACAGTTACATCCGTGAATCCGCTTTCCAGGAGCGCCTTGGCTGCCGACAGGCCCGCGAGCCCAGCACCGATCACGACTATTCGAGGCTGTCGCTTTCTCCGTAGGCCACTACTAAGAGGATCATCCGTGCTGTCTGCAGATATTTCACAACTTTGCATGCCGTCCAAGCTCTCTTTCTAAGGAACCTGGGGGAGGAAGCAGACAGGTGTGGTCAGGGAGCTCGGATCCAGCTTACCTTCTGCAGTTAAAAGGATGGGAAATGATGAAGTCCAGCGGAAAAAAAAAACTTGGTGAATTAGACCCAGCTTTCAACATGGGATGCAAAGAAAGGATAACTGAGGTCAAGCTGGGATGCAAAACAACTTTTTAGCCTGGAGCAGCAAGAACTCCAGAAATCTCCACCCCTTCATGCCATGTAGACTGTTTCCAAACAAGTCAAAGGACTTTCCAACTCCCATCTTTTTATACGACCTCCAAAAGTGGTAATTTTGTGGTGAAGACTTTAAGAAGAAAGAGAACCACGTCCCCAGTGCTGACGAGCTCCACAACGCAGCAACGAGGCTCCACTTTGCCACTGTGGCAACCACAAAGCCTGAATTTCAGATCCTCTAAGTAGGGGACGAGGTAAGGGGGATTTAGCTCAAAGCACGGAGATCGGATCTCAAACCAGCCATTACAGAAATGCGACAGACAGCAAAATGTTTCAAGTGATGAAAGTCCACAAGGGCCAGTCCAAAATTTCACAAGATGCAGCCCCTGGAGCCAGCACTGTCCTGCCACATCAGGGTCAGCCTCAGGCTTACATGAGGAGAGGTTCAAGCCCACACCAGTCCTGACTGGTCCAAATCTACCCAAATCTCTACCTACCCAATATATTCAACTGCTCCTCCAAGCAGAACACTGTTTTCCTTTGCAAACTCCTAGAAACCACCTTTTTACTGCTACCTACTCTTAGCTCTCAGGTCCCATCTCATGATTTTAGTAGGTGGGACTCAGTAGCCCGAGCCCACAGTTAAGGTTCAACCCTGATCAGGGATGAGCAGTGCAGGATGTCTTTATTCTCAGAAGCCAGCATGTACTTACCTGGTTCTGGGCGGTTCACACCTGCCCTCAAGAGCACAAAGAACAGGGTACAGAGATTCCTACCCCTCCAGGCCTGAGCTGACATCACGCCCAACTTGCAAAGGATAAACACACAGCCCAGGACTCATCAGCCCTGGAATCAGCCAGTGATTTGGATAAAGCACGCACACAATTCCTTGCCTCCCCCTCCTCCCTCCCCAAACACAGAATACAGAGATATCCAAGGAGCTCGTAGTGTGCTGCCTCCAGTTGTTGCCAAGCTGCTGGATATCCATTCTGAGTTCTTCCTCAATTCCCCCAATACCTGGCCACTGACAAAGATTCCTACTCCTGTCTTCCATCACCAGAAGGGTCGACTTAAAACACTGCTGGCCTGCTGCAGCATATGATCACAGGAACCAATGAAGCACAAAGCAAACAGCAGTTTCATTTGGAGAGTCCTTTTTTCTCCAGGATTTTATAGAATTTATGTATGTTGACCAACCAATATCCACTCTCTGTAAGAGAGCTGACATCAGACTGCAGTTGGCAGGGATTTAGGCAGTGGGATGAAGAGGAGAGTGGTCCCACTGGAGCTCTGACAAGGCTTTTGAAAATGCTTAGTTTCAACTGAAACAGCTTCAGCTCAATCCACCCTTCTGTGGACTCACCTGCAAGAGGGATCTGCACAGTGTGTGCAAACTCTGATTCTGCCACTGCAGCTTGTCCCAGCCGGCCCCGCTTCAGTTCCAACTGCCACTGCAGCAACTTCCAACGGCCACAGCCCAACAGAAGCTAGATCACAAAATTCTCACGGATGGGACCTTCGAGCTTATCCCATTCCCACCTCCTGCCATGGGCAGGGACACCTTCCACTATCCCAGGTTGCTCTAAGCCCCGTCCAACCTGGCCCTGGGAACTTCCAGGGATGGAGAAGCCACAGCTCCTCTGGGCAACCTGTGCCAGGGCCTGCCCACCCTCACAGGTAAGACCTCCATCCTAATATCCAATCTAAAGCTCTCTCTAGTCCAAAACTGTTCCCTCCTTGTCCTATCATTTTATGCCTGTGTAAAAAGTCGCTCTCCCTCTTTTTTGTAAGCCCCCTTTAAGCCCTGGAAGGGGCTCTGAGGTCTCCCTGGAGCCTTCTCTTCTCCAGGTGAACCCCCCCAGCTCTCCCAGCCTGGCCCCAGAGCAGAGGGGCTCCAGCCCTTGGAGCATCTCCAGGGCCTCCTCTGGACTGGCTCCTGCAGCTCCACATCCCTCTGCTGTTGGGGGTCCCAGCACTGCAGGTGGGGGCTCACTAGGGCAGAACAGATGGGCAGGACTCCCTCCCACAGACAATTCTACACCGCTCTCCCCTTCTCGTTCTCCTGATAACACTTTGATCCATGTATTTTCACTGCCACAGTAAAGGAACATCTTTTCTGCCATCTATATCCAGTAGCATTTGAAAGGGTTTAGCTCAGTTCTTTAAGCACAGCTTTCCTAATCCTGGCTTTGGCGAGCTCCTGTGAGTTCTTCACATGAAAGGTCCAAGAAAACGTTTTCCCTCCTGTTTCAGCATTTTAATACTGGATTAGGTGACCCGTCTAGACAGAAAGAGAAAATTACAGGGTATTTTGTGTGTACAGAACCCTGATTTGGAAACCACCCTTAATTAGCCAACAACCTTTACCATATGATCAGCAGAAAATGGCAATTAAAATTTAGCAAAAGCTTGGGCTTTCCAACCAGGATCCACATTCCACTGTGGAATGAACAGGTGATATAAATACAGGAAGCCCCAACCACTATTTCAGTATCAATTATTCCTTCTGGTAGGTTCATGAGTGAGACAAGGACATAAAACACAGCCCATTGAATGCAGTGCTCTCCCTTCAGCACTTGCCAAGCCACCAGTCAGGGCTCGAGCCAGTGGATATCACCAGGTCCTCTGACACAAAGGTAGTTTGGCTTCTTACTTCTTCTTGATTGCCAAAAAGAGTTGTTTCTAATTCATTTTTTTCATTTCTCTTTTAATCACAGGGTAAGAAGTGTGTTGGCTGTTGCACTGTGAATCTCCCTCAGACTGTAATTTTATTTTGTGTCCATCTAAGAGCAAGGGTAGCACTAAATCACAGCTTCACTGAAAGTAAAATTTCCCTGCTTTGTCTTGCTTACAACACTCCTGTGAGACAGCCAACAGGCACTGGTTACCCACAATAAGAAAATATCCAAATATACATCTTCCTTTTGTCTAAAATATACAGCTTCAATCCTCTTAGCTCTTGTGCTTGTAAGTGTCTCACTCAGAATATTTTAATCACTTGTACTTCCATATCTGCTCCCTTTTCTCAGTCTCTATCACCATTCTGTCCCTGACTCCTTAGGAGAAACTTCCCTCCATTCATCCCCTCTCACTCCAGTGCATTTCCTCCATTCAAAAAAAAAAAATCCCTAAAACCAACCCCTCCCAAAAAAAAAAAAAATCCTGAGCATAACTGCTGTTTTCCAGCAGACAAATCTTTGCAAAAATATATCTTCTAGGATGCACATCCTTCTACCAACCCAGAATCATGGGTTTCCATTCCTGGCATTTGCACCCTTCAATCCTCTGAGCTCCCCATCCCTTCATCTCCACTCATCTCAGCTATGAAAAGTTCAGAGGGGTGATAACTACAGGAATTTTTTTTCCCATTATTTTGCCAGTAAAACCTTGCAGGTCACAAGGAAGAAGCCAGAGAATTAAGGCCGTTCACAACTGCCCTCCTTATTACAACAATACTCTCTGACCAGGCAATTCTTCCAGAACCCTTCAGAGAAAGGTCGCTAAGGCTCCAACTATTTAAAAATAGAAAACCAAAATAAACAAAAGCATTTCTCAAGGAAATCTGCTATTCTTAGCTCACCCAACTACTCCTGTGTAGTATTGTTGTAGCCCTGGTGACACAAAGACTTGGGCAAGGCAACGCTCTGAAAACAAGGCTTGTGTGCCTGAAGGATTGGCTGAAGGTGGGTTGGGATTTTGGGGTTTCTTTGGGGTTTTCCACCAGGATTGGTTAATCTTTAAAAGGTGACTTTTCTTCAGACTCTGTATCACACAGCGGGTTGTCATTTACCCATGAGCTGGGACTGCTGGCATTCCCAGACCAAATGCATGGTTATCCCATCAGGACTCATCTCAGCCCTGTCATTATTTCGGGTGTTCAGCTTGCATCTGCCGCCCACAGCCTTTCAGGGGATGGAGAGGAGGTGCAATCCATCCTGCTGACCTCTGGCATTCTTGTCTCAGGATGGCCAAGCTGAAAGGGAGCTTACAGACAGTTTAAAACAGTCACCTGACCTCTCTGAGTGCTCTTAAATTGTGTTAAATCGACAGCCTTCCCATTAACAAGTGTAACAGCCAGTCTGGAGGGTGAGAAATGCATCATCAACACAAACAAATTCCCTGCTGACCGCACAGACCAGCAGAAAAATTTACCAGAATCACTTTATTCCCTGTAGGTTTTAATTTGATGAGAATTAAGCATCATCCCTAAGCAGAGAGCTAAGCAATGATATTGCTTATGTTTGTAAGGAACTCAGATAAAAGCAACAAGAGTCAGCTGAAAGACTAAATGGAAGCACAAGAAATAAACACACTACTATTTTCTCATTATTTTAAGTGCAGCTATTCAAAATACTATCAGCACATGAAGGGGCACTGCACACACATGTGTTTATAATGCAGGTTTGGCATCACAGCCTGAATGTGTTTACAGAGAAAAGTCGACACCAAATTAATTCAATCTAAGCAGAGACAAAGTGAGATTGAGAAACCAAGAGCAGAAGCTAGAAAAAAACCACAACAAAAATAAAATATCTAATTTTAACAATGACACTAATCAGCTGTTGAAATACTTTTCTCTAAAGACAAAGAGGATATTGGTTGAAGCTTTCAACTCAGGATCCAATCTGTCATAAACATTTACACTCCAGTCCTACCAAAACACCAGGCTGTGGTGCTGAGAATTATCCTGTCCATTCAACGGAGATGGCCAGGTTTGAATTGCAAAATTTTGTGGCCTTTGCACCTCAGGAATCTACCATGATGAAAACAGTAAAAAAAAAAAAATAGTAACACCAGCAAACTTTTTGACCCAGAGTTTCAAAAGCCTTTTTTCAATAGATGTAATAACCTCTATTATTTCATCAGCTGCATAAGGAAAAGTGCTTATCTGAAAGCACTGTTAGCTAAGCAAAAACGCAAAAGCTCCATGACAGAAGCAGAAAGGTGACTTATTCAGCAGATGTAAAGACACTGAGTTGTTAGACCATTAACCCATTACACAGCCCAGCACTACTTGTACTGAGCAAGTGCATGGTTGTAGTGAGAAACCCTCACCTAAGTAACTGCAATAACAACATTTTCAATCATCATCTCTAATGCACCTTTTTCCCTAAGCTGAGGGAGAAGTGCTTGGAAGGATTATTCTGGTTGGAGCAATTTTATCTCCTTTAACACCTTGGCAGGTTTCAGACTCAGGCTGTTCCCTGAGCACAGGTCAGGACAGATCATATCTCCGAGCAGATACAGCACTGAAGTGGAAGGGATTTCTGGGCTGGCTCCAGCACTGCCTGTCAGTGCCTCCCAACGCTGCGAGCGGTGGTTCTCCACAGCTCCTGGCACAACAAACAGGCATTTTGTAACTTCTCCCTCCTTCCCCCTTTCATCAGCCTTCTCAGACGCAAGCACATTAATCCTCACTGCCTGTTATTTCAAGATGCTCTTTCCAAGCTCTCCATGCTGCAAACACGTCAAACTGGAAGATGTGTCTCTTCTTCCCTTCTCCCTCCTTTTCAACCCAGCAGGCTGCACGCCAAACTCACCACCCTTTTCAAAATCACCATTTCCACACTTTCAGGAGTGTTATTAATCGATCCCAAGTCCTCCACGTCAGTCAGACACAGGGGTGACACCAGCCTGCTGTTCCAAGCTGCCTTTGTACAGGCGTTGTGCAAACACCAGCCCGGGCCAGCTGCGTCTGTGGCACCACGGGAGCTTTACTGCACTGGAAGCAGACACATCTCGTTTACTCAGCTACCTGCAGAGCTGCAGGAGCAGGGTGATGGTCCACAGCCTTCTCTGAATATGCTAAAGCCCTTCCCAAGCTCATAAACCTGTGTCACCGACAGTACAGCGCCACTGGGATCAAGCTTAACTCGTGCTACACCTGCACATGCTGGCAGCTCACCTCCAGCTGCTGGGCTGAAACCATCTGCAGAGTGGCACTTCCTCGTCAGCCTCATGCTCAGGCTTTATCCAAGCCAGGATTTCAGTCTGAACAGGTTTGCCAGGTGGATGCAGCAGTGGGAACGAGTCGCTCGGTTCTGGGTCCCAGCCCAGTTCTGCTTGGGACTTTTGCAGGCAGCTGCCAGGCTTGGGCAGACCAGTTCTGACAGCTCACAGCAACTGAAGTGCTGGTCAGAAAAGCTCTACCCCAATCTGCTGCTCCAAGTAGGACCACCACCAGCATGGTCTCCTTGAATGCAGTGTGTTCCAGTACTTGAAACAAAGGAGACAGATGCAAAAACCCTGCTTTTCCAATCAGTGAGACTTCATCCCTCTCCTCATTACCTCCTCCTGCCTGACCAGAGCGAGGAGCCTTGCAGATGCTGCATGGGGACATGTGAGCCTGAGTGAGCAATCCTGCCTGGTCTCAAGCAGGTTTTGAGTGGAACATCTCCACCATCTCTGCAGCACCCTCTCTACTGCAGCCCACACCATTTATCCTGCGTGCCTCAGCTCTGCCCACCAGCCCTGGTGATGGAGAGATGACCACATTCATCTTTCTCACCATGGTGGTACAAGGAACTCAGACTCACAAAAACAAGCCAGCACTCTTGTGCCAACAAGCAACTCGTGTCCTGCCTTGTATTTCCACAGGCAGACACTGAAATGAAGTGGCTTGATTTCCAGAGAGCTGCTGGAATTCATAGGGGTGGCTGTGAGAGAAAAACAAGTTTGAACTGAAGATAAATGCTACCATCCACTACAATTTATCCCAGTAAAAGCCCAAGCCATCAAGCGTGGCTCGAGGCACTGAAAATGCTGATCTGACATCAGCATCTACCAGCTCCATTTACAAATTACTGACCCACCCCAGCGAGTGACACACAGGGAGTGCAGGCTGGATCAGACATCAAGGAAGGAAAGGCATTAATGACACACCACGTGTACTCTTGGACAGCAGCGTGCCAAAATGCTTCCTGTTCTTCCCACACACCAAACCTGCAGCCTCGCTCCCAAAACCTCCTCAGCATCAGTTTTTTGAAGGCAACAGGGACTTTCAGCCTGGCTCTGTGCTCTTCTCCCTCTGGACACATCCCAAAAGAGACAGGGAAATACGGCATTAACCTTTGCCTGTCCAAACTCAGGTCTCCTCCACTCTGCGAAATTGACCTTACCAGGCCTTAACTTCATTTACCCCCTCACTTCCAGGAATATCCCCTCCCCTCATCTCAGGAGAGACAGAGAAGGGGCCAGAATAAATTGTCTCCTCTTCCCAAGCTGGGAGGAAGCTGTGCTTCTTTGGGACACACAAAACAAATAATGAACTCTGTAAAGTACTCCAAAAGTTATGAAAGAGAAGAAGCCCAAAGCTGGTGGATATTAAAGCTGAGGCCATCAGACCTTATGCAGAATACAGGCACCCACCACAGCACCACTGTGTGCTCCTGCACTGCTGGCCCAGAAAAGGAAGCAGAAACGTTTGAGTTCTTCAACAACAACAACAACAAAAATAATTGTCCTGAGCAACAGTATTTTATTGCAAGTATGATCCAAGACAGCCACCCCCTTTGCCTCTTTTCACAACACCATCATCCAGGAAAAATGCAGGGGGGAGACAGAGAATAAACCACAGCACCCAGAGAACCACTTAGGCTGGAAAAGACCCTTAACCATGACATTTGACATTTTCTAATTAACTCTCAATCAGCAAAGATGGTGGAACAAGTTCCAGGGTAAGATTTCCTGCTGCTTTGGAGGCACTGGGCACCTCCTTTGCCACTTGATTTACCAGCAACACACTGAGTGGTCCCCAGAAACACTCACCCCAATAAACCTCCTCCATCCTCCAAAATCACCAACTGGGAAAATCTCTGCACTTTTGAAGGTTTGAAGGAGATTAAAACAAAACAAAAGAAAAAAAAATGGGTCACTGGATGGTGCTTTTGATTGGGAAACCACTGCACATTTTTACCACTGTGATCCAACTTGTTTTAATGCCTGCAAATATCCCTTGAGTCAAATGAACTTGTTCAAAGCTGATTCACACCAAGGCTACTTTTTAAATTGGGTAGTTGTTGACAAGTAGAATATATTTAACAAGCCCCAAGCGTCTTGGCATGCAGTATAAAGACTTCCTATTATGAGCTGGGTTTTTTTTTTTAAAGGGAACATATGGGCAGAGCAGGTTGTCTGCCACAGGGCACTTCCATACAGTGCTTGGCACTGACAGAACTGCACGGATATCCAAAAAAATAAACCAAGGAACGTCACGCCAAGAACACAGGGGATGAATCACGCCATTTAAAACTCACTGATAAAATGCACCATTATGTGTTTTTCAAATCCTCCTCATCTCAGGGAAAAGAAATGAAAATAATTGTGTTCCTCTGGCTGAAGGGTACTGTGAGAATGTGGCAGGCTCTGCCAGCTCCGAGGGGCTGGGATGGGAGCTGCTACCAGGAACACACCTTGGCAAGTGGGGCAGCAACTTGATTTACAGTGTGGAGATAAAATGAAGGACTTAAGAGGATTCTCTCCACCATCACAAACCCCCACTGGAGGCAGTTATCATCCCCAAGTGATTCGCAGAGAAAAGGGCTGAGAATGTAGTCTGGGCTACGGAGCTTCTCCTGCCCCTGCATCCAGCAAGATCAGAACTGCAATGCTGTGGTTCATGTGCCTGAGGCTACAGTACTCCACAGCTAAAAGGAGTTCCACAGCAGTGACAAAAAGCACAGCTTTGGCATGTTCCTTGGGCAACAGAGGAGCAAATCCAGTAAATCCACTGCTCTGCAAACCCCCTGCAGACAGAAGAAGCACGTGCTGGAGCTGGCACATCAGCATCCCCTTGTTTTGGAAGGCTGCAGATAGGTAGAAGGTCCCACCTACCCAGAAGGCATCACACAATATCTACCCATCACAGAGACAGCTGTTACTGCCACAACTCTCCTGCTGTGTCAGGAGAAGCTGGAGAGAACGGGGACACCAGTTGTATTCAACCAGCTGCAGCAAACAGGATACTCCCATCTTAACCCTGGTGACAGAAATCATGATCTAGCCAAAAATTCCAGTGCCTTTGGTTTCCAAATCCTACTGACCACCAGGGATCTATCAACAGCTGGCCAGAATCTAAACCAGTGCATCAAGCTGCAGTTTGGCTCCGTCAGCCTCTGACAAGACAAAGGGTTGATGGCTCAAGAACAACTAAGAATTGTTGAACTAACCAGGACAAGCAACAGCCAGTCCCAAACTGGCCTGCCTCTTCCTTAGTCTTTGCAAGCTTGCCAGGTTCTAGTGGACCCTTGGTGGGAATCTTCCCCTATTTCTAGCTCTGCTGACCCCTATTTCCAGCTCCTCAATCCCACTGAGCACTGGGAGGTATCTGCCACTCCTACGCTCCTGGCAGAAGCAAAGTTTGGTGTTTCAGGACTGTAAAAGGAAGGACAGACAGACAGCAAACTATGGAAAAAAAATTGTTATAAGCTAAAAACACTGGCATAATTGATAGAACAATGCTGCAAACAAGTTTCCTGCAGAAGTCATATTTCAGCTGCCAAAAAGATCTGTACCCTAGCCGATCTGCACAACCTTGAGATCTTATCTCTTCCACCCTCCTTGTCTCTCCAATTGTTTGAGAATCTTAATTCATAAAACGAGCCTTAATTAAATAGGAAATATGCCTGTGTTTGCACAACTCAGAACACAACCGTGTCTCAGTCAAATAAACACTGGTGTCCATATTACACTTGGGAATTTGCTGTGGTTTGGGGTTTTAAATTCGTTGCAGCAAGCTTGGGAGCAAAGTTTCAACAGGAATCTTTTCTTCTCCTCCCATCCTCTGCACCAGGAGGGTGAGACAGGGAACATGTCCCATGCAGAGAGGCTCGGTACTGGTTCCAGCTCAATGTGTACATGAGGATCATTTCAGGACACACCATATGAGACACGATAGCCAAAAGCAATTATTTTTCCTCACCACTTTGCAGAACCCAGACCTACCAAACTGCCCTGAAATAGCAGCGCAGCTCTTGAAATAGCATTATTTCTTCTCTTTTTGAAAGCAACACCCACACTGAATCTTTGATTTTAAGCCATCCCCAAGCAGTTACCACATCTTTACCATTCAAGCCACAGGGAAAATCATTAAGTCCAACAGCAACACTATATGGGAGGAGAACCAGAATTAGAAAAGCCAAACACCGCATGGATTTACTCCCACAGTAACTGGATCGACTTCAGCCTGGAACAGACTAGACATGACTCCAGGAAAAATATGTCTCTCCAGGTGCAGCTGTATCAAAGAGACTTTCCCTGGGCTCGTGCTTTGCTGGAGCATTAAACAAACCACACGTTCCAGCTCTGAGGCAGCAGACACGTACCCAGGGCTGGCCTCGGCACGCTGCGATTCACGCAGCCTTCTCCATCCTGCTGTCTGCACAAACACACCCCTGGAGCAGCACAGAGCCCAGGGCAGGGGAATTCAGGTTGGGAAGCAAGTCCTTAGATCCTCAAGGCTGGGTTATGGCTGAAAGACTGGCTGTCTGGTCCCACCAAAAGCTTCCCTTGATGAAGATGGGAATTTTCCCCACAGGTTTGCATACGACAGTAAGAAATGTATCAGTACAAAAGCAAGGACATTCTCCTCACCACACACTGTCTGCATTCAGGTCACCCGGAGATATCCAAAGGAAATCAGTACTGCTATGGAAAACCTCTCAAACAGGACCACATCCCTGCTGTAAAGCAACAACACAATTCCCCCTCGCTGTGTGATTTTCCTCCTGAGTGCAGAATGGAGCAGAGAGCAGAAACAGCTCATGAATCATGGAATCACAGAATAGTCTGGGCTGCAAGGGACCTTTAAAGGTCAAACGAAATCAAAGACAAGAAACAGAGGGGTGGGTGAGGAAACAGATGAAAACACAACAGTGACACCTTCGCCTTTGTTCCCATCTTGTTGCAAACTTCAAAACAAAGCCCGAGGATGAAACTTTGTCTGGAGATTCCAACAGAAAACCTCCTCCAGACGACTCCTCATGCTTTGAGGTTCCTAAGTGCCTTGCAGGCAAAGCGGAGCCTGGAAGGCTGTGGGATGCACTCCAGTGATGGATTACCACTGCTGCAAGGTGCCTTTCATTTCTCCCAACACACCTGAACTCAAAACGTTTCTTCTCTGCAACAATCAAGACATTTCACCAAAACAAAGGGAAGTTTACTTTAGTATTGATCTTCTGCATGAAACTGTGCCTCAAACAGCTTCACAGCTTTGAGATAAAATGCTGCTCAGAAAGAGAAGAATTAAACATCACAAGCTGAGGAAAGAAAAAAGAAAAGACATATTTTATATCTAAGACATTTTTCACAGAGCAGGAAGATTTGTCATATGGTAAACAGTAGAAACTGTGAACTGGGACACTTGTGATTTCTCTCTGCTTCCACAGCCTTCCCATGTGACTGGGGTAAAAGAATGACAGTCCTACCCATAACTCGCTCAAAATAAAGCACAATTTCAAGATGTTCAGGTGGGAGCTCATTTTATTCAGCACACCACACTTGATCCTTTCAGTACCTCAGCTTCACCGAATGTAAAACAGCACAAGCACCTGGCTGTGCCAGAAAAGCATTTCCATCAATGCCCTCGAATGAAAAGGCATCAGTGTAAGGTATTAAATGCCCCTCAGGATAGCTATGTGCAAGTCAGATGAGATAACAAACCAGTAAATTTCAAATCACCGCCTGCATCCATTCCATAACTACATGCTGAAATCCCTCCAGCTAGGCTGGCGTGTTGGCAGGAAAAAATTGTCATTTCTAAATTTAGCAGATACCTCAATCATTGTGTGCTGCTTCAAAAGCAGTGGAGATGTAAAGTAGAATTTGTAGGACACCATTTAAACTGAAATGAGAGCTCCGCTCACTGAGCAAAGGCTTTTCTTAATTCCCTTCCTGTTTGGACAATTTGATCCACTTCTTTTTTTTTCCACTACAACCACAAAGGTCTGTCCCGCAGTGAATGGATAGGCTTTTTTCTGGGATAACTTCCAGGTTAAAGAGAAAGGATTTACACTTGAATGAAACATAGGCACTGTATTTGGAAAATTTGTTTTGAAAACTTGGGAAGGAAGCAAAGCCTCCTTCATTTAAAAAGGGACTCAATTAACATTCTCCAACAAGTCTTCCTATCGAAAGGACAGTATTTGCTGGGGAACATGTGATCTGAAACTTGTTCTCCTCGCTCACAATGTTCCTTTCTGAAATACAGGGCACTGCTTTGGAGAGACACGAGGATCTTTGCACAGCTTTCCAAAGGACTGCCTGTCACAGACCAGGACTTGACTCCAGACATCAGACCTTCTACGACTTAAGCTCAGCAAACTTAAAATAGTGCTTAAAGACCCTAATGAAGACCTAGAGTGACACGATCCTACTGTGGCTCCCTTTACAAGGACAGCACATCCATGCTCAGCCACAAGGGCGAGACGAATCCGCGGCGTCGCAAATCTCAACCTCCTCATTCTCCTGAAAAAACACATTTTTAAAACTTTCTGGAAATAACACACCAGAGACCAACCAAGCAGGTGTTCTGCTTTTGATTCCTGCCTGTCTGGGTGTGGGTTTGATCTGCAGCAGGCAGGGGCCAAACAGGACCACCCTAAGGGTTATCCTGGGTTTGGAAAACAATCCTGCAAGTGCTGGGCACGTCTTGATGAAGACACGCAGGATGAAGAAAACAACCCATGCCATTATTTTTTTTCCAGATAAAGAGGGGAAAAACGCTACTGACAGTTTAATATGCACTTTTATTTCTAAATTCCCTTATCAACTGCATATGACAGAGCATTCTTCACCCTTTAATAAGTACAGGTTGAAGTCAAGCCTGACTTGAAGTTGATGACGGATTGCGTCCACGTCAATATCCAGCAGATTTGGATGGGAGATAAAGGCAGTATCGGTGTATATTGCTACAGAAAACATGCTATCAACACATCCAACACTTTGGGGAGACCATCTGTAGCAGCCCACTCTCCTTCATTTCTTCTGGATGCCTCCAATTGCAGCATGACCCAGGCACAGAAGGGAAGAGTTACCTGCAGCTACCCCCCACCAGTGCCTCAGAGGGACTACGTAAGGAACACAAGGGCACAAACTCTCTCCAGAGCCTGTCCCAGGAATTTGGCTGCTGAGATGTGAGCTACCCTTTGGAAAAAATACTGTTTTTCCCTGCGGATCATGCTTTTAATCCAGGCACTAGATCAGGTGTGGATAACTATAAAAACTCTTCTGCATTCAATCACTGTTCTTTAGTTCCTCCATTTGGGAGTTTGTCTACACCAAAATGGACCAAACACTCCACAGTCTTATTGCTTCATCCAAAATAAAAGCAATTTAGGGGTTCTGTTTCCAACTAATATTTTGCATGGGCAAGTCAGCACGCTTTAAATTCACAGTACAGTGGAATAGCTCCCTCATACAGACAAGCACCTCACTCTTAACCTTTGCTGGTCACAAACGCAGATGTCAGGACAAAGCAGCAGGGAATCCTCTGTACATCCCATACAAACCAACCACGAGGTGCTTTGCACAGCTGGGAATGAGCTGCTCGGTGATAAACACACTTAATGGAGTTTACATTTGCTTAAGACACTTACAGATTAAGAGGTTGGCTTCTGTCTTTCCTGCCAACTACAGGCAGATGCTGGACAGCACAAAGTGAACATACTTTTCCTATGAAGTTAAGCAAGAAAAAAATAAAATGCTGTAGGCACCTCACACAAGATACAGGGCCAAAAGTTGGGCTTTTTTTGCACCCAGAAACGTCCCTTGCAGATCCCTTCTCCTGAGAACAGAACAGGTGGTGACAACTCATGAAATGTTCTCATATTCACATCTTCTACAAGAATCTGACTCAGGTTTCCTTGCACCTTCAGAAAGAGGCAACCCACTCCAAAAGTTTAAAACTGGGTAACTGCAGTAACTGCATCGTCTCAGGAAAGGAAGGGCAGAGTATTTAATAATCAAATAGCTTCTCCTCTTCATGTACAGAACTGTGGATGCTTTCTGATCCTGTCCATTGTGCATCGGCATGTCCTGGAAACAAGCTCTTAGGACTAGGAACGTGCTGCAAAGTCCAAGTGTCACACGAACACACGGGATGCTTCTCTCTGTTCTATCATGCTGGATTTAAAAACAGGGATTAAGTTATACCCCATTAAAAAGAAATGAGAAAGGGATTTGAATACTAGAAAAACTGTGCTTTTGAAGGTGAAGTTGCCTGGCCAACATGGGCAAAGTCTGACAGTGCTGTGACTCTCTGCTCTGGGACTCCAATATTGATGTAAATGCTGTAGACACACAGAGCCTCTGCCTCAGAAAGTTACTGAGACTGAAGTGACAAGGACACAGCTCCGTATTTACACCCCTGCCCCACTGTGCATCTTCCTGGCTCCATTTGTCACTGAGCGCATCTTCCCCTCCCTGCTCCAGAGCAGATTAAGCTTAATATACTTATGCAGTTGTGAAGTGTCCTGCCTATTATCCAATTAGGCAGCTAACGAGATCTGAGTAACAGCACGTAGGCACTGATAACTGCTGCCTGATATCAGTACAGATTAGACACGTTCTTTATGTTCCCAGCCCTTGCAGAAAAAGGTTTGGGATTTGTTCAAAGGCTGCTCCGAAGACTGGGTTCAGGTAATTGTTTAATTTTGTTTGGGATCCATAAACACATCACATTAGTTTCCTCTTGATCTCCTGGAGCTGTCATGTCACAACTGTCCCGTTACGAAACTCCTGATCAGTCTGGTGTGACTTGCCCAGTTGAACTTTCAGTGTGGTCAGGGGCAGGTCTCATCACCTTTAAGGTCTAGCATCAGAAATCTATGGAGCAATAAAGTATCTGTGCATCACGAGGAAAAAATGTACAGGATTGATAAGGAGATTCAGAAATGCAATCTTTATTAGCTCTGATGCTGTTCCACATGACATTCCTGTAAGATCCACCTAAGGAAACATGAATTAGATGTAATCACTATAAAATGGCTGCATGACAACATCTCTCTTGGAGCACAATTATCAAGGGTTTGTTATCTAATTGGGAGGGCACTGGAAAGCGGGTCCAGCCAGGCATAAGAGCTGTGCAATATTTTCATTACCAGTCTGGATGACAGACTGGAATGTATGGCCATAAACCCAACAGATGATTCAGCTAGGAGGATTTGCAAGCATCACGATGTACAGATTTCGATTTCTAAATGATCTTCATGCACTGGTCCAATATCAACATCAGGAAATAATTAAGAAAGAGAAGTCACAGGTAAAAATCTAAAAACAGGGAGCAACTCCCTATTCAGCAAGACTCCAGAAAAGACTCTTAGAGGGTCAAGGCAAAATGGTGAGGTTCAACCATGTCCCACAGGTGCATGAGGGCAAAGCCCAAGGGATGAGCCATGGAAAGCACTCAGCTATACCTTGCAAAGTCCTGCCCTGAGCTGCTCACCACTGTGCTTTTTGGAACAGAAGACCTGAGAGAACCTTGTGGAGAACAACAAAATTAAAAAAACACCAGGTGTGAGACTAAGCTGGATCCATTTAAACCAGAAATATTCCTAGGAACAGACTAGTCCAGGCAAGCAAGCAGGACACACCCTGAGGGGAAACCTCTCCTTCCAAATCCAGCAGGAAAATTCAGAGTTTGGCTCCTCTGAATTGAACTGTCTGGCTTTAATCTCTGTTGAAAAACAAGATAATGGCCATCAATGTGGGTGGAAATAACAACAGTCCAGGGCTTATCAACATAGAAAAATGGGGAGATATCGACTGGATGGGTGAAAGACACAGTTTTAAACTGACAGAGGGCAGGGATAGACAGGACACTCAGAAGAAATCCTTCCTTGTGAGCGTGGTGGGGCCCTGGCACAGGGTGCCCAGAGAAGCTGTGGCTGCCCCTGGATCCCTGGAAGTGTCCAAGGCCAGGTTGGGACAGGGCTTGGAGCAACCTGGGATAGTGGGAGGTGTCCCTGCCCATGGCAGGGGGTGGAACAAGATGGTCTTTATGGTCCCTTCCAACCCAAACCAAACCATTCCATGACGCCACGACTCTGTGGTTCAAATCTGCTTGGATCTCTGAGCTGGAAAGGCAGCAGCCACCAGACTGGAACACCTGATGTGAGAAGGGAATGAGGGAACGGGGGTTGTTGAACTTGGAGAAGAAAAGGTGGTGTGTGGGGGATGCAATTACAGTCTTCAGCTACTTAACTGGGGTTCACTGAACAGATGGAGCCAGACTGGATGGCAGAAACAAAAGGACAAGAAACAATGGGAATGACTGGCAGCAAGGGAAATACTGATCAGACAGGAGGAAAATATTCCTCACCACAAGAGCACTAAGCATGGCATGGACCTGCCACTCTCTACTAAAAAAGGTCCAAAAAAGTTCACAAGAAACCTACCTTTGATCCTGGCCCTGCCTGGAGCAGAAGGTCAGATGAGAGAGCTTCAAATCTCCTGTTCCACTTCACTTACTCTTCAGTTCTAGGAAATCTTTATCAAGGAACACTGGAAAAGGAATTTTGCCCAAGAGTCTACATCACTCTACACCTGTTCAGTGCTAGCAATTACTTCAGACTCTAAAGCTGTCAATAAAATACCTTCCACATGACTAAAGATCCCAGTATCTGCAATTGACAGAGAAAAAAAGTAAGGAATGAAACACCACAGCTTTCACTGCAATTGGAAAGAGAACAAGAAAAACTGGGGACTCACATTACACAAGTTATCATACAGAAGCTCTATAAGAAAACTGAGGAATTCAATGATACATTCTGATAGCTCAAACAACAAAAAGCAGACTGCTCCTCCCTACCTGCTCTTCCCACAGCAATGAACACGAGTCGATGCCAAAAGATGTTTCAGACCTGCACAGACCAGCCTTCATTTTGATGAGAGCTTCTTCAGTTGTCTCAGGACAAAGGCTCTCTGTGTGCAGACAAATCTATCACACACACTTCCTAGTCTCCCCCACTGAAAGGTATAAGAGGTGTTAATAGATCCAGAGAAAACACCTGCAACAATACACACAGGCAAGTTTTTTTTTCTTCCCCCAAAAAATAAAGTGAAGGAGTTTACCTTAGCAAATAATGATTCTAATGCTGATCTGTTTCCTGTCATGTTTTATATTTGAGTGCTACCTCTCAGAATAATCTTCGCATCCATGTTTTACCAGCTTTAAATATGCATGAATAGCTGAATCCTCCAGGGGAACAAAGGGACAGTAGGTACAAAATCAGTTGCACAGAGTGTAATCACGGCAGGGAGGGAGAAGGGAAGGTCACTCCTGAGCTACAGCTGGCAGGTCAGAGCAGGAAAGCACAATGGCTGAGCTGTAATCGAGCTAATCATGGGGAAAGTCTCGGTCAGGGCAGCTGGCAAGGATTTCCTTCACCTTACAACAGGAGGAATTATTCTGAACAGTCAGAGATCCAGAATACATCCCTGTGGAAAAGACAGCACTTGAGCAAGGAGAGCATATTCCCTGTTTTTATAGTCGGTAAAGAGACAAAGCCAAAATAAAACCTTCCATAACAAAACACTTCACCAGTGCTCTGTCCAAAACTAAAATACACTCATCACACCCCAAAAGTCTACATGAGAGCCATAAAATGGTGTTTGCTGGCTCAGTACAGGCAGGTATCAGACAGAGCACTCCAGGCAAGTTTTGGATCCTGCAGCTCAAGGAAGACACGGCCCAGAGATTCCCAAAGGCAGCTCCAGAGGACTGAACAGCTCGCTCTGTACAGTAACAAAAGGGCAAGAGGGCAGCAATTCTCAACTGCTGCACAGAAATCAAAGTCAGAAACTAGGAAAATCTTGGTAATGGCAAGAACAATGACGGACTTTCAAGGATCACCCAGGGAGGATGAGGAAAGTCCATCACTGGAGGCTTTTAACAACTGCTTTGGACAAACATCTCCTGGGAAAGTTTAGATAGATCTGACCCAGCCTTGGGGCAGGAGGTCAGATTAGACAACTTAAGGTCCCTTCTGGCCCTGCTGCTCTTTGCTTGTAACAGAAATATGACAACAGAACACGTCAGCAGCAGCCCCAGAGCACGCAAGCCTCCCTAATATTTCCATCATGCATTGAAGAAACACTATAAGATCCCATGTGCAGCAGCTGCCTGTTCCCACACAGTACCTTCTCCCTCCATTCCTGGAAAAGAAATACAGGGAGAACACAAAGAGCTGGACTCACAGAGCAGGCACAGGAAGAGCAGCTCCCAGCACAGCCTTCCCAACAACACAGCCCCTCTCACATCCCACAGCATGGGGACAGTTACTAACAGGAGCCCATCCCCACCCTCTCTCCCATTTGCCCCCTTCCCATCTCACCCTGCAGTCAGAGCAGTTCTCTCTTTTTTCTCTCTGGCCTTTCTTCTGTTCCTCCCTGGAATATTTTCATGCGTAAGATCTTCAGGGCTGGATCCCTGCCCACCACGCAGCCCTGGATCCCACCCCAAGGGAATCAGGGGACAAAAAGGGTAATGACCCGGTGCTTCACTCCAAAGCCCGCGGTCACACTCAGCCCTTTGTGAAGTTCTCTCAAAGCCCAAACAGAGACACCAGATGCCATTGTGACACTGGAGCAATGGTGTGACCTCCCCACGACTAGAAAAGGACATTTAATTTAGTCTGCTGGGAGGACTTCATGCTCCTGCAAGCATTAATGAACGGCACGAAGTGTCCTGTGGGATCAGAGCATCCGAGCAGCAGAGTGTAAACTGCAAACTCCAAAGTACCAACCTTTATCTCAGGGTTAAAGCTCGGCCTATCAAAGAGGTTTTAGGAATTTTTGCTTTCTCATGTGTCCCCCCACAATCCTCTTGGCTCATTCTTGTAAATCCAAAGTCAACCTCCAAGCTCTGTCTATGGAACAACAAGGCAGGAACATGAAAAAAGTGGTCCCAGGGGGAAATACTCACACGTGTGTGTGTTTGTGGGCACAACCCAGCAATACCCACACGTGTGTGTTTGTCAGTACGCCCTGGCACATCTGAGAGCACAGTTACGCAATCCCAGAAAACTTAGATCCCAGTTTGTACTGTCCTTAAAGGACAGCCCTGACTGTACGTGTAGTGCTGACAGCAGCAGTCACAGGACAGGCCAGGGACTGGATCCAAATGAAAAATAACCCCATAAAAATAACAATAATCTTCTGCCAGGTGTGTGGGCTCCCTGACTGAGATCTCGCACCCACAGCCACAGCAGAACATGCACAGGAATAGGACGACCCTTTTTCCTAGAAGTAGCATCTTAAATCTCTGTAAGTCACCCGTCAGCCTGTGCTCTGACGGCTGGAAAAGTTATGCAAGAGAGGAAACAAGCAGTCGGAGACAGGACAGCCCAGAGAAAACATCTCAGGGCAGTTCCACTCCTGAAGCCAGGCTCTTGCAAAACAGCCCTCGTGCCAGCTTGCCGGGCTTTCTCAAAGGGTCTGTGAGCTTCAGGAGTTCAACCAAAGGATTAGCAGGCACACCTCCCTGGCAGAGTCCTCTGGGATCACAACGGTGACTGATTCCAAGAAAGAAAATCCTGTTAGAAGAAGAGTGGAGATCAAAGCAGGAGGTTACATCTATATCCTGGAACATGCATCCCACGGGACGGGAGAATTTTTAATTCAGTTTCAGACTAAATGCTTATCCAACAGAAACATCAGGTGAGCATGCTTGAATGTTGCACCTGTGCAACCTCTTTGGGAAAAAATCCATTCCCCACCAGCCCTGAAAAATTAATTTAACTGAAACAACTCTTATAAAGGAAAAGAAACTCCTCCTTTCCTACGCAATTCCCAGTTTAGGGATAGGCCAGGACTACCTTCTCTTAGCACAAGGCATTTTCTGCCTACGTCAGCTACAAGGGAGCTTGAGCAAGTACTTCACAACACAAATGATCCAAAACCAACATTGCTTTTTTTCCTCCCCTTCTCAAAGTGTGCAAACATCACCATATCCTGTCCAATATTTCAGTCATTCCAAGCACGCCAGCAGCCTACACTGTTCCATGCCACTCAGCTCAATCTAGAGGACACACTTAAGGAAAATCTGGCATTATGCAGAATAATGAATGGTGAAGAAATGAATAACTAAGTATCCATTCTTCAAAAGTTATCTACATCCATTTAGTTTTCTACTTCATCAGCCAAGAAAACAAGTATTTTCTTATATCTTAAAAGGTAGTTCCTGCCTTTGAACTCAGTAAGTACACACACACACACTAGAAGTGGAATCAAACAAACTTTTCAAGCCATTATAAAGGCTTTGCAGCCCTTAAAAGACCTATTGAATAAAAGAACTGAAAGTTACCAAACGAAAAATTCCCCACAAGCTGAAATTGTCTGGGTTTACATCAGTTCAGCTCTTGAGGGCCCTCCACAGCTGAGACCTCCTCACTCACAGCCCCCTCCATTTCTGGCACTGATCTGTTCCGTGGTCCCCAGCGCTCCCTCCATCTTTCTACTCCAGGAAGTGAGCGAAACATGCTTTCAGAGCATGATGTGTTAAACTGCCCCAAAGAGGGAATATCCAACAACAACCCTGTGTAAATCACTACCCTGGGGATGCAAAATCTGTTTCCCTCAGACCCAGCAAGCTGCCAGCCACCATCATTTGGAATTAGAGAGCACCAACAATAACTGCCTTGTTTAACTGAGACTTTAAAGCAGGGCCTGGTAGCAGAGAACTACACGGGAACAGCTCAGGGATCAAACTCCAGCGGGAAAAGCAGGAAGGGGCTTTTTGACCCCTCCTGCATTACATTCCTGTTGCTGAGCTGATCATCTTCAGAGCAACCCAAGTTCTTCCCAGAGACAAACCACTCCCTGCTGCATCCTTACAACTTCCCTTCCATCCCATCCTTGCAACCTCCCAGCTCCGGCCCCAAGATGTCACAAAACAAAAACTTCAGTTGCCATGAAAAATAACACCAAAATTGCACTTAAAACCAAGGGCATGATTAAAATTCACCAAACACCACCACATTCACTGCATTTAAAGATTTCCAGAGGAAAAGGTCACCGGAATATAGAGCATATCTCCCAGAGCAAACGTCCTTGTCATGCTGCTGTCAGGTTCAGACAGCAAATATATTGTTATAAAAACCCTGTGTGCTGTGTTATCCACAGCTCAGGGCTGCTGGCTGAATCACAGAACGGTTTGGGTTGGAAAAGACATTAAATATCATCTCATTCCCACTCCCTGCCATGGGCAGGGACACCTTCCACTACGCCAGGTTGCTCCAAGCCCCATCCAATGCAGCCTTGGACACTTCCAGGGATCCAGGGGCAGCCACACCTTCCGTGCCAGGACCTTGTCACCCTCTGAGTAAAGAACTTCTTCCTAATATCTAATCTAAAAGTCCCCTCTGGCAGTGGGAAGCCATTCCTCCTTGTCCTGCCACTCCAGGCTCTTATCCAAAATCCCTCTCCAGTTCTGCTGGAGCCCCTTCAGGCACTGGAGGGTGATCAAAGGTATTCCCAGAGGTTTCTCTTCTCCCAGTGGACACCCCCAGCTCTCCCAGCCACCACCTGCACTGCTCCTCCAGCCTGCAGCCCAAATCTATCCCAGAGCCCCGCAAGGGCACTGGCTCTCATGCAAACACAAGAACAGGACCTCAAAGTAAGGTTCCTCCAAAGCCACTCTCCACACACCACGTGAAACACCTGCACCACACCAACGCGCTCCTCAGGCGCCACCACGCTCATGGCGGTAACTGGAGTCGCCACAAAGATTTATTTTCCAAGTGGTTCGTATTCCACCCATGGTATTTCCGGAATCTTTTGTTAAAACAAAAACAAACCACTGAAATACTAGATTATAAAAAGGAAAAAAAGAAAAAAGAAAGATTTGCAACCAATTTCCACAGTGACTCCTGTAAACCCAAGATTTATTGCAGTGCACACACCCACGTGCCCTCGACACGGAGCGCGGAATGCTCGGACACAGCAAAGCCAACACATCAACAGAGCCAATGAAAACGGGACACAAAATCAAGGTAGCAAAAAATTTTCATGTTCCCTCACCAGGAAGACAAAGAAGATAACACAGTCTGGAAACACCATAAAGGTGGTTTTGAAGTGTCATTTGTTAAACTATTTGCATCTTAGGATTCAGTAATTTGATTAATTTGTTGCATTTGGAGGTTTTTTTGTGTTTATGCTTCTACTCCCTATTCCCATGGTGGGTTACCATCTCTCTCCCACATTACTGCTGTGCTTAGATTTGTTTTTGCACACAAGCAGAGCAGGACAGATCCCTCAGGCACATCTTAAAGCCAGAGGTTTAGACTCTCCAGAGAAAGAAGAGCTCAAATCCATTCCTCACCCACATCAGTTCCAAGAGGCAATCTTTACAGCTCTTTTATTTACTATTTACCACTCTGACACAAATTTTTAGCCCACCAACAGAACTAAAAAAAAAAAATAATCAGTTATTTAATTTCCATAGAGTTGACTTCATTAACTTCTGGAGAGGACTAATGTTTGTGGCCAGTGGGAAAGGGTATTTCTACATTTTTCCATTTTCTGGTCTGTTAATTACAATTACTGAGAAAAGGAGACAGCGGTGAGATTTGTGAAACACAGCAGGCTGCGTTTTAATATTTGTGAAAAGAACAGAGAAAATAATTTCTCTCTCTTTTTTGTATAACCCAATCATACAAAGTAAATCCACATACTTCAGAAGTCAGCATCACAATTTTCCTTAGACACTCACTTGGGCCAGCAGGAATTCAGCTGGATGGAGAACCTCAGATTTTATTAGAAGGGATTACTTTTCAGTGAGATGACAGGAACAGAAAACACGAAATGATGGAAGTGGGGTTGAGAGACAGGCAGATACACTCCCGAGGCTGGCAGCAGCATGCAGGAATACTCCTCCAAGCTTCTGAGGCAGAGATGGGTGGGGGTCCAATAGCTTTTGAGGATGGATGAGTGAGAAAAACTCAGATTACACTACTTGGCTAAGGTGGAGGTCAGTAAAAGCACCATCACATCTCTTAGATGCTGTAGGGAGCCCAGAAACCAAGTCTCCTGTTTGTACGGAATGTTAACAATTTGACAGAGCTTTCCAAACTCTATCTCAACCCCTCCAGTGCGACCAAGTCAACTGAGATTCCTCCATCCCAGGAAAACACAGAGTTTCAGAGACACCACAGCTAACTTGTGACAGCACTCAGGCACTTTTTGGTGGGAGAGGCACAACGGGGAGAAAGCGCTTCCAGCTCAAACCAGAGAGACAACCACGAGCACCTGCAGCAGCAGCAGGGCCGAGGACACGGGATCCCAGGACACGTGCAGCGTGTTTGTGGTGTCCCAGCCACACACTCCAGCATCTCAGGGAAGTGTGGCACAAAGCAGAACAGCTCCAGAGCCGCTGCTCCACGGACCCAAAGGATGGAGAGGGACAAACGACCGCAGCACCCAACACCAGCCAGCATTTTCAAGACTTAAAGCCTCAGACCTCTACATCCCTTTCCACATGCAGCTTAGCCGAAATACCAGCTGGATGCTGCTCCAAACCCAAAGACATCCAGGTAAACATTTGATCAGCCACACAATGATTTAGATGCAGGCACTGAGTCAGACCCAAGCCTGTTGGCTTTTTGCCAGCTCAGTAGTCATCCAAACAGGCTTCCTAGTCCGGCTACCCACTCCACAACAGCGGCACGAGGGAAAGGCAGTGCTGGCTTTTTTTAGAGGCAAAGCCAGCTGAAACCACAGAGTTTGCTACTCCCTAAAAAACACGCTACATCTGTTCCACAGCAGTGCCATAAAAGATTAGTAAGTGCTGGCCTAACAATCTGGAAAGCGAAAAGGACCTAGGAGAGCAAAATGTTATCACTAAGTCAATAAAACAACATCTGTAAAGGACTGAGAACATAACAGCATTCTTGCACAACACACAGAAATGCTCCTGGGCTGATTTCTTGTTCTCCACTAAACCTGTCTGGTAACTCTGGGAACAGGACTGCGTCGTACAGGCTACGGGAAAAGTGGATCAGCAGGGTGAGCTAAGGACAGGGCTCTGGGCTCGACTTTGTTTGGGCAGGACCACAGAGTGGACGTGTGTTAGCCAATACATATGGTTTCACTTTTATGTAAAGCTCGTGTTTACATCTAATATATCAGGCAATTACAGCTGGTCTCGGCACCAGGTTTGAGACAGCATGTCTATAATCCCCGGAAAGCATTTTTTGGGATGAGCAGAGCAGGGATGCAGCAGAGCAGCTCTGTGTCTGGGGTTGAGGATGTAAATAAAAGCTTTGTTTTGAGGTCAGTTTCGGTAACTGACAATTGCCTTTGCGCATTTCACTACCCGGCATCCTGGACTAATCCCTCATCTACCACGCCGATCCCAAAGACGGAGCAATTCCGCAGAAGTCAATGGATTCGACTGCAAACGCCAGATCGGTGCGAACCGCCAAGCCCCCGGTATTGTAACAGCTTTGTATAAACACGAAAGGCACCAGAAACACAAACAAGCTGCGAGTGAGCCTCCGCCGCTCGTCATTCGCATCCCCACCACGGTGACTTCCCCACTTAACCTCTCCTCTTCGTGTCATCACCGGGAACGCCGAGGCGGGGAATGCGGAGGCACGCGCGGACCCGTGTCACATGCGGGAGACACGCTGACATCAACACACGAGAGGGGAAAAAAGAACACCCAAACCCCAAAATCCCAACGCCACCATGCGTGTTCCGCCCTTAGCCGAGAGAGCGATCCTTTCTCCCACCGTCCCCAAAAGCAGCGGTAGGGATGACACCTGCTCGGCGCCTGGCTTGGGGTGTCAAGGGGCCGAGGAATGAGGGTCGGCAAATTCCTGGGGGGGTTTGGGGCGTGTGGGATGGGGCACAGGGAGCGTCCCCTGGAGTAGTTTGGGGAGGTGGGATCGTGAGATGGGGCACGGGGAACGGCCCCTCAGGGCGGTGTGGGATGGGGCACAGCGCCGGCTCCTCCGGGATCGCGTGTGGGATGGGGCACCGGGCTGAACCCTCAGGGCGGTGTTTGGGACGGGGCACAGGGAACGGCCCCTCGGGCAGGTGTGTGGGACGGGGCGCAGGGAAGGACCCCTGGAGCGGCTTGGGGAGGTGGGCGTGTGGGATGGGGCACTGGGACGGCCCCTAGAGCGGCTTGGGGAGGCGGCTGTGTGGGACGGGTGGCGGCTCCGTGCCCTCAGACAAAGCCCCCCGCCCTCTC
>VZTG01007559.1:223215-265008 GCA_013397845.1 Melanocharis versteri
ACCGAGCCGGGCAGCCCCGCCGAGGCGGCACCGGCCCTCCCGCCGCAGGTGCCGGCTGAGGGGGCCGAGGGGACCGTGCGAGGGGTCGCTCCGAGGGGACCGGGGCCGCCGCCCGCCGCGTACCTCTCTGTGCGGTGCCGGAGGGGACTGTCGGGGTCGGGGCGCCCGCCCGGCTCTCGCCTCGCTGCCTCCCGCGGCTGAGCGGCTCCCGGCGCGGCTGAGCGGCGGCTGCGGGCACTGCGGGCCGAGAACCAGCGCCGGCCTGTTTTCCAGCCGCCTCCCCTGCGGCCCGCCCCGGCTCCGCCTCGAGCAGCCCCCGCCTCCGCCTCCTCCTCTTTCCCCTTCTCCGCCTCCGCCTCCTCCGCCGCTTCTCCTGCCCCGCTCCTGATATTGGGCGGCTCGGACGTGAAACTCTAAGGATATCAGCGGCTATTTGGTGAAACAAGCACATTAAACCTAATTTTCTTCCTAAGCGGGACGGGTCTTTCTCACCTTTTGCGGTAGGCGCTGTACTTCCAGGCTGCTTTGATACCCCTGCTCCGGGGCGTTCACCGAACCACAGAGCAGACCCAGTGTGGAAAATAACTTGATTCCTGCACAACTTTTTTCCTATTCCTGTCCAGACAATGAAATTAATCTCGTCAGAGTCCACCTCACAGTTAAAGCCCAGCCTGTGGGCCAGAAAAACACAGCCCACCAGAATCCTACGCAAATACCGTCACACTTTCTTATCTCTCACCATCTGGTTTCTGCCACCCGTTGATATCAGTGTTCACGCAGTTGCACGAGGCAGTGTGATATACTGGAAAAAAAATACAGAAAATCAAAAACAGGCGTAGCTTTAAACTGTTAAACTTTTTTTGGCTTGAAGACCCCTAAAAGCTAGGAAAGCACCTTCTCCACCATATATATATAAACACTATAATATATAATGTATATTCAATGTAAATATATTTGTACATTATATATATACACACACTATAATACACTTATATATATATACACATATATAGGTATGTATATACACATATATAGATATGTATATATGCATATATATATACGCATATACTAAATGTATATTGGACACCCCTTCCCTGGAAATGTTCAAGACCAGGTTGGACAAAGCTCTGAGCAACAGCAGGGAAGGTGTCCCTGCCCATGGCAGGGGGTTGGAACTGAATGATCTTTAATGTTCCTTCCAACCCAAAACATTCTGCAATTCTGTACTTAATAAGAATACTCTTAAGTGGCTCTAGGCACAGAGCCTGTGCCATGGAGACTTCTTCCAAATGGAGAGGAAAGCAAAAAAAAATCCAAATCCACTCTCGCAATTTGGGAGATGGCACTCAGAGCCCTAAAGCAAAGGGAAGACATCCCTGTTCCTTCTGAATTTGATGCCTTTCATGCAGCTGCAGGGTAAAAGTCTCCTCTCCAAGCAGCAGCCCTGTAAACACAGGTTTTATTAAATTACAACTTCTTTCCAAAAAAGTTTGTGACCAGGATTGAGCAATGTGTAACTCACGGGATGCAGGTCCACCGTGGAGCTGGAACACTCAGACATCCCGCAGCCTTCCCATTAAACGCTGGCAGAAATTGCTTTTGGATGCCTGGAGGGAAAGTCTGGAGGAAAGACTGCGCCTTGGATGGAAATCAGTCATGTCTGCATGCTGCCTTCAAGCATTTTAAGGTTTTATAAAACACACTCAGCTGCCTGCCAGAGGTTTGCACCTGCACGGCTGGGCTGAGAATGCTGAGCCAGCCGAAACATCTGGGGAAAACAGCAAGAATAACACGGATTTGGGTTTCCCAGCTTCCCTCAGATATCAGACAACTGTGCAAACTTTTCAATTTCATATAGGCAGTGCTTGCAGGCTGTTTTCTTCCAGACCTTAAGCTTCTCTGATGGCCCTTTACTGCTGCCATTGCCACTGGAATCAAAACCTTCAAAGCCCCTTAAAGCACCCAGATGCTGAAGCCACTGTAGTGTCTGACAATCAGTATAGGACAAGGGACAATATAAGAAGGATATAAAGCTATTAGAGAGCACCCAAAGGAGCAGCATGAAATTGGGGAAGGGTCTAGAGGGAAAGCCTTATGAGAGGTGGCTGAGGTCCCTTTGTTTGTTCAGGTGGAGAAGAGGACACTGAACAGAGACCTCACCATGGTTTGCAGCTTCCTTAGGAAGGGAAGTAGAGAGGCAGCTCCGATCTCTGCTCTCTGGTGACCACTGACAGGACCCAAGAAAATGGCATGAAGCTGTATCAGGTGGGAGTTTAGTTGAATATGAGGAAAAGGCTCTTTCCCCAGACGGTGGTGGGGCACTGACCAGGCTCCCCAGGGAATGGGCACGGCCCCAAGGCTGCCAGGGTTCCAGGAGAGTTTGGACAACACTCAGGCACAGGGTGGGATTGTAGGGGTTGTGATGTGCCAGAGGGGCCAGAAATTGGACTGGTTGGTCCTTGTGGGTCCCTTCTAACTCAGGATATTCTATGATTCTGTGGCCAAACGCTGTTAGGGGTGTGGTTTGTGAGCCTGACAGCCATCGGGATGGCTGTCTCTGTTCAGCACACCACAGGAGCCAGCCTGTGCCTGGCGGTGGGCTCTGCCCTCCCACCCGGGCCTCACAGCCTCAGCGCTGGGTCTCCACCGAGCCTACAGATGGAAGCAGAGCTTTGCAAATTAAAGGACTTCAGGGAAATGAGCCATGTCCCTGTTATAACCAGCTATATCTGGAAAGAGAGGAATTGGCAACAAGGTTGGTTATGTTGGCTGGAAAGAGCAGCCTTTCCCACCAGACCGGACGAAGTCCGAGGTGATAAGGAAATAGAGACAGTGTGATGGTCCAGCTTGGAAATAACGATCTGGAGAGGATGGAGGGGAAGCCAGGATTTCCTGCCCGGAGTCCTCAGCATCTCACAGAGCAGCACCTGCCCCTCAGGGCTGCCTCTGATCCAGGCCATGTTTGTTCGGAGCCAAAGAGGAGCCACGAAGGACAGACTGGTGCCCCCTGTTCCCGCAGAGAAGCTGACCCGTGAGGGATGCTTGTCATCCAGCAGCTGGGAAAGCTGGTGAGCCAATTCCTACTGAATGGCACTTCTATTTCCTCCACAGCAAATAAACAACCATGCTGCAGGGCACTCTGAGCTCGCCTGGCTGCAATGTGAAGGATTTGAACTAAATCTAGAAAGCTCTGGGTATTAGGAGTCCCCTGGGCTCTACCCTCTTTCTCCAGTTTAAATCTGGCAACAGAGCCAGCCCTAAACCCTAGGAATGCTTGTGAGGCATTCTGAGGGTACACAGAAATGCAATTACCTGTGGGAAAAGAAAGCTAAAATGCCTTGCAAGCCCATGTTTAATATAGTGTTCGAGGCATTAAGGAAGAGGAACTGGCAGATATGACTGAGGCTGGTGCCTTGTGCAGACAGTAGTCCCAAGGAAATGTGATGAAATCCTAAAATCAGCACTTTTTGTGCCTTTGATATTTGTTTTCTATGAACAGACCACACAGTGAATAAAGCATCTTTCCTGGGAAGGACTCATGAAGGACAGGTTTACAAATGAAATGTAAAGTGAATGGTAAAAGTCTGGAGAGCCTAGCTTCAAAACTAGGGAGCAGAAAAACCTCCTTGTGCAACACACTTGAAAAGATTGCCCAGAGCTGCAATCCAGAGACATAATCAACATGGAGAAAGAGAAGTATATTATTGTCTGGAAGGTCTCTTTCTGGAAGGTTTTTTTGCCCCACAGAATGGACAGAAATAGCTCAGATCTCATGTCCTTCAACACACACCTTCAGATGAGGAAGCAATTCTAGAAAACAGATCAGGAGAGCTCATGGTGGGCACATGGAGGGTGGGTACGTGGACACTGTATGAAGCTGTATTTCTGTATTTGGGCATGTTTGAAGTCTGGCCAAGGAGATCTATTGGATTGACTGATGCTGCTTTTTTTATTTTCTGCCAAGCAAAATAATGACATGAAGCCATTAAGTGATTGTTCTCTAGATTCCTATTGACCAACATAATGCCCCATTCCTAGAACTGTCAGGTGAGATGAGCATTAAGCCAGTCATGAAGCTTTTTTCAGGAAGATAAAGATCCAGCTGCCTGAAAAAGACAGTAGGAGTGCCAAATAAAAACAGGCAGCACAGAGTACCCCTCTGTGCTCTAAAACACCACATTCCTGATGTTTGGCATAAAAAGGTTTTACCTTTTACTGTTCTCTTGCCGCATTTTTCATCCTCAGATTTAAAAATGTTGGGAAAACTGCTGCTATCTACTTGAAGTCAGGAATCTCAATACAAAGACACCTGATGTGAGCCACAGGGTGTGCTGTGCTTCAGAGGTTGCCCACTCTTGCAAAGATTTGCCTTTGAGATTAAAAGGGTGTCTGCAGTGAAAAGGCCTCATGAGTTTGGCTCAAGTTTCAGGGGGATCCACTCGCACACTGACATCTGGCAGGACCCCCATGAAATTGAAATGGAGTTCAAACAGAAAATATGTAGCTCAGAAGAGGGGGTTTCTGATTTTCTAACCCAGGAATTGTTATCCTCAGGGTACCTGGGTGCTGATTTTGGCTCCTGCTCTGGGCAGGGTGACACACAGTGACAAAGCTGCTTGTGTTTCCCCAAGCAGGACACCACATACAGTCTGAAAAAAATACCTGTGTTAAATAACTACAGCAACTCCAAACAAGCCCAGCTGACTTTTCCATCCTCTACACTGTTTGTTTACTAGAAAAAGATTAATCCCTTTTACCTGCAAAGTAGGCAAAGCAAACTTACCATGAGGGCCCACACATAATGCTTTATTATCTTTCCATCCGTCCGTAATACAGAATTTCCATGATTCATTCACCCACTTGAGGAACACTTGAGCACTCAAACAAAAACATACATTCCCAGGAGAAAAACCAAACCCACGTCCGGTGCAGGAGGCAGAAGCATTCTAAGATAAATACAAAATCCCACCAGAAATTTTATCTGAAGCAAGGCTGCGGATCAAAAGCACAACGAGGAAGGGCAGAGATCAAACAGTATCGCCCCTTGTGGGTGTTTTTCCCTTTTTCCTCACAATCCCCTGACAATAAGTCAAAAAAGGTTTTACCAAGACTACAAAGGGAACCTGAAAGCCCAGCAGCCTCCCTTTAAAAGTAGATTCAGGCTACAGGCAGTTTCAAAAGCCACCTCTGAGAGTCTGCCCTTTGCCAAAAAAGCCCTTGTGACCTTCCAGTCATCCCAGTGTAGCTGCAGGAGCTCATGGGAATGAGTAACAATGACCTTTGCTGTTCAGTCATCATTTGACAGGCTGTCCAAGTGGCAGGGAGCTCTCTCATAAATATTTCCCTGTGATGATAAATAATCTGGACACAGAACAACCACCCAGCTCACCTTTGTGGTTAGAAATAAAACTAGACCAGGTGAGGAGGAGAAATTCCCCTCACAGGTTTATTCATCCTTATTCCCTTCTGGGAATAAGTTTTCCGGAATGAGGCTGCTCAAGCAGTAATTTCTTCTAATACCCTGAGAGTTACAGGCTTTAACACTTTCCTACATGAATTTCTGGAAGGATAAAGCTGCTGAGAAAAGTATCCAGTCTCAACAATGGGGAAAAAAATCCATGTGTGGAAGATCCTTTGGAATCCTTGATAAACTGGTGTAGCAAGCACACACCCTGAAAGCTTGAAATGTGCTGGCTTATATCTCTCAAGGTTCAAGTCCCAATTATTTATTCTTACCACAAATTTCTCTCTCATAAATGTAAAAATCCTGCATGATTCCATTTCTGTGAGTTCTTGTACCTAAAGTGCCCTTTAGGTTTCATTTGGATGAGGAAAATTGGAAATGCACTCCCTGGAGCCCAGGAAGAAAAGCAGGTTAAAAGGTGGCTCTATCTGCTACGCACACCTGTGTGCTGGCCAGAGAACAACCCGAGTCTCCACAAGTGGGAGAACAGGACTCACCACTCTCAGCTCCCAGTTATTTTCTGCTCAGGGACTTTGTGGGGTAGACATGGTTTCTCTGTATTTAATAACCTTCTTTGGATTTTGTTTCCATGAGCTGGTCTGCTCTCCTCAGGTAAATATTGAGGATGCATCAAGGAATAGTATCAATGGCACATCCTTTGATTTGCGTGGAGCTGGCTATTTCCACTCATCACAGAATCATAGATTCATGGAGTGGTTTGGGGTGGGAAGGGACCTTAAAGATCATCCTGTTCCAATTCCCTGCCATGGCAGGGACACCTTCCACTGTCCCAGGATGCTCCAAGCCCCGTCCAACCTGGCCTTGGACATTTCCAGGGATGGGGCAGCCACAGCTTCTCTGGGAACCTGTGCCAGGGCTTTAACAACCTCACGGGGAAGGATTCCTTCCCAGTATCCCATCTAACCCTGCCCTCTGTCAGTGAGAAGCCATTTCCCCTCACCCTGTCACTCCCTGCCCTTGTGCAAAGTCCCTCTCCAGCTCTCCTGGAGCCCCTTCAGGCACTGGAAGGGGCTCTAAGTTCTCACTGGAGACTTCTCCAGGCTGAACACCCCCAGCTCTCTCAGCCTTTCCTCATGGGAGAGGTGCTCCAGCCCTCGATGCCCTCACATCTTATATTGTATGACACAGTGAACAGCTGAATTCTCAGCAATTTATCACTATTTCGTGCACCTCTAGCACATCCTTCACAAGTTATTCCCAGGAGACCCAGTCTTATCTCATCCCACACACCTTCTTGTGAAAGCAGCTATGAACATTAACACCCCATTTAAACCCTCACCAATTCAGCCCAGGTTGCATGAAACCACAATCACTTAAACTATTCTGAACACAAAAAGAATCGAGGAAATGAAAATCTGGCAGGTGCAAAGGAACAGGGTTGAATGTGGAAATCTGGGAGGAGGCTTTGCCGCTGACAGCAGCGCAGCTCCTGCCTTTATTTCACAGCAGGTGGGGGAAAGCACGGTGGAAAAATGCAAACTAGTCCCATTTTGGATCTCCAGCAGTGGCCAGGTGTTTCAGATAATATATTTCTCTCTCTTCCAGGCATTATGTTACTGGTGTGGATATTTCCCTTCGAAAGCCAAGGGCTGACACCTGCAAAAGCCAGGGAATGATCCTGAGAACCTCCCCTGTTTCCATCCCAACCTCTGCAGCCCCTGCCTCCCCTCCTCTGCCTTGGCTCCGTGGTGCCCACAGCAGCCTCCTCGCGGCTCTCAGCCCTTCTCCCTGCCCAGAGCAGCTCCATCCTCCTGCTCCCTGCCCGTGCCTGGCTCCCAGCTCCTGAGGGTGCCGAGTTCTGCAGCCCTCAGCACAGAGGCTGCCTTTGTGCTCCGCACGTGTTGGCTGCCAAGAGCTGTGAGCCACCCTGGCACTGCGCTCCCTAAAAATAGCCTTGCCCCACGGATAACCTGCCGCCTCTCCGAGTGGCAGGTCTTAAAGATAAACCCTCCTGGAAACCCGCGCAAAATGAGGCACGAAAACACCGCTGGAGTGGAGAGGAAAGCTCTGAAGGAACGGCCCAAGAGGTGTAATAAAGAACACAGGCTCGGCACAGCCACAGGCAGCCAGGAAAGCAGTGCCAGGGGGCCTGGGGAGCCAGTGTTGTGTATAACCTGCACACAGACGTAATACGACAACTGCTGAGCTGCAGGGGGTTCTTTTACAGTCGGCTCCAAGTTCTGTGTGTGAAGATACAACACTGCCAGCAAAAGTAATCCAAAAGAACAGCAATCCATCTGAGAAAGCTGAAAAAACACTCCTTCTTTACGTAAGGATGCATATTTTGGATACAAAATACACCCAGATAGCATTTTTGCCCTTCCACAACTTGCAATATATCCACTTACTCTTTCACATTTTATTTTAATAACAGAGGAGTCAAGCGAGCTCAATTGACAGGCTGGTTCCCAGGGAAACACGAGCAACTTATTTCTCTTAAATAGCAGGCACAAATGTTTCCTGTGTTAAACTGCACGGCCTGCTGTGACATTCAGATCTCCAGGATATAATCCCAAAAGAACAGAATGTGTTTGCCTGGCTCTGAGGTGGGGAAGGAGAGAGGTAGCAGCACACTACAGCTGGTGATAGGTGCTAGCAGGGATCTGGCACCCAAATCATTTTTGAGGAACTATGTCCCTTGTCCCAATCCCCAAAGGAAAGGCAAAACCAGAGTTAAACCAAAAAAAAGGTAAAATTACCCAGTGTTGCTGGGAGAGAAATGGAAAAAGAGAAATCAGTAATAGCAAGCCTTTAAAATCTCAGTCAAAATGCCAGGCTGGCTGCCCAGTGTTGCTGGGACACATTAAGAGAATAAAAAGAGCCACAGTGCTCTGGTCCAGGCTCCATCCAGCTTGGGAAGCTGCTTTGGCTGGTGCAGATGAAGGTAGGAAGGGACTTGGAAAAGAAAATGTGAGACAAAGCTGAGCAGCCTCATTAGGTGCTCTCTGGTAGCATTTGGGGCACCTCAAACCTGGGATTATCTACATAAAGGACACTTTCCTGCCTCATGTGCCCAGGGATGCTGTTCCCAACTCTGATCACAGGGTGCAAAGTGCCATGGTTTGGTGGCCAAGCTCATTTTGCTTCCTGCTGCTTCAGGTTAAAGCTATGAAAAAAAAAATAAAGCCAGCGGCCACAAGCAGTTGCTCGAGGTTGGGTCAAGCACACAAAACACATCTCCCCAAAGCTCTCCTTGCCTTCTTTATATTCACTACAAGGGATGTCCTGAACCTGTGGGATTTATCTGCTTAGTGAATCCTAGAGGATCTGTCTCAATAAATTCCATCATCTCTCAGTTGCCCATTTACCTCCTGAACCTTTTTGTATCCACAATATCCTTCAGAAAGATGTTTCCAGCTCGGCTACCCATTGCATGAGAACCCACCTTCATGGAGGTATCCCACTAATTTCATTTGCTGGCCACTAGTTCCTGTAGATCCAAGACACTGTCTGGCTGTTCCCTCAGTACCTTGTCCCTTGAACACAGGATTTCCAGACCTCCTTTGTGTGCTCCTTCAGTTCTTCTTTTACTTATCTGAGCCAATATTAAAGTGAGCAGGTGATAATTTGGCCTTGGAACAACTTTTTCCCCCTCCTTGCGCAATTTCCTTTTTGGTTAAAAAGAAAAAAAAATAAACCTTTTTTTTTTCTCTGTTTCTTTAGGATTCAGAAGAAAAGGAAAAAAAAAAGATAATGAAATACAGGTTTTTGCTTGCCAAAGTTTCCAGGTGCCCAAAGTCCTGTTACTGGGACGCTGAACAAACAGCCTTCAAACACGATCCCTGCCTTTGTTCTGCCAGCTGGAAACACAAGTCACTCTGCACCCAGACACCACCTCGGAGCAGAGATATTCCACTGAGAAAAATTCTCCTTTCATCAGGCGAAGGATGCCAAAAGGGAACCTGGTTTGTTTTTGGTTTTTTTTACTGGGTTACTGGAGTCATTTGTTCAGCAAGGAACGTTTTCTGTGAGGTCTCTGTCCACGCAAGTGACTCAGCTCAGCAAACAGCACCGGTGATTCACTGCTCCGGAGCGTGCCAGCCGTGGCTGGAGACCTGTGTGGTGCTGAGTCTGTTCCTCAGCAGGAAACAGCCCTAATAAGTGACATCAGCAGCGTGATTCAGTCAGCAGGACCACGGACTGCAAGGCTCCCCCTCAGATTTCCCTTCCCCAGCCAGCTTTTTCTCTCCTGTGCCCCTCAGCTGTTGGCTCCCCATGCAAGGACTGACTCTTGATGCACAACTGAGTAGTCTGCGAGCTGGGCTGGAATGCAAACCCCAAAGTGACTGAAAGAGGGAAGATTTAGATGGGATATTGGGAAGAAATTCTTCCCTATGAGGGTGGTGAGGGCCTGGCACAGGTTGCCCAAGAAGCTGTGGTTGCCCCATCCCTGGAAGTGTCCAAGGCCAGGTTGGGATGGGGCTTGGAGCACCCTGGGATAGTGGAAGGTGTCCCTGCCCATGGCAGGGGATTGGAACAGGATGATCTTTAAGGTCCTTTCCAACCCAAACCATTCTATGATTCTATAATTCCATGACTGCATGGTGAATTCACTCAAACAACGGAATTCAAACCATCTCCCTGAACTTCTCATTAAAAGTTTCTACACAGTAGAAAAATAAAGTTACCGAAAGGAAATGAAGTGGACCAACCACCAAAGATAACAGACAATCTTCCATGGCATTACTTGCTCACAAATGCACGTCCCCCAGTCCACCTCCAGCTGGAAACATCTTATGAGGTCATTGAAACAAATCAAAATAGGAGACAAGGCAGATTTTTAGTGCAGTCTGAGAAATTGTGAGATTGCGTTTAAAAAGTCATTCTGCGTTCAGGACAAATACCCAAATACCCAGCAGCTCGGCACATCCTGATGTTTCAGGTTTGCCTGAATCTTGCAGATATTTTCCACAGAAACAGAAAAAAAAGTTGTCTCAAATAAAATAACCACAATCTTATGCAACTTAACTCTTCAAAACTAAGAATGCCTGATGGATGAAACAAGCAGCTTATGACAAATTTTCTTCCTAAATATGAAGGACTTTTTTCATAATTTTGCAATTTCCCCTGTACACCTGCTACCAACACGTTGTAGAAACCACAGAGCAGGCCCAACGTGGAAAAACACTTAATTCCTGTACTATTTTTTCCTTTTCCTGTCCAGATAATGAAATTAATCTCATCAGAGTCCATCTCACAACTAAATCCAAGCCTGGGGAGCAGAAGACCACAGCCCAGCACAGTCCCACCCAAACACCATCAGGTTTTCTTATCCCCCAGCATTTGTTTTCTGCCACTCAGACACATCAGTATTTACGCAGTTCCACAAGGCTTTGGGATATACAGAAGGAAAAAAGCTATAAAAAAATCAAAAACAGGCATAGCTTTAAACTTTTTTCAGCTTGAAGACCCCTAAAAGCCAGCAGAGAATCAGCTCCCACTTGTTCATAGCTCAGCCTACGGCCCGTGGTCCTGCTCATCTTTGTTACCTTTCGCTGAATCGTGCTGGTGGTGGAGGTGGCTCAAAGCAGGCCCCTTTAAATCCTTTGTTGTGTTTGCACAAGTGGAAAACAGCTCCTATAAAAAAAAAAAAAACTCCCTGTGTGTGCCAAGCCGTGTGTAGAGATTATGAATCACTAAATGGCAGCCACGTGTCAGCAAAAGTAGCAGGAAGTGTCTTGCCTTTGACCTTTATTTATTGTAGCAGGAGCACTTCGTAGCATATAGTTATAGAGATCTAATCATCCCTGCTAGCCAAGAAACAGTGGATCTGCTACTTGCATAGCATGTTCTGGCTATTAAAATAAAATTAAAAGAAGAATATTCAGTTTATCTGGCTAATAGTTTTCAGTCGGGAGAGACTCAGAGAGAGGCCTTTCAGTCTCTTGCTTTTGTGTGTTTGGAAGGCAGAGAATTCCTTTGGAGATTCTCTGGGATTGTAAGGGAATGGAGGGGTTGGAAATCAAAGTGAGCCTGATGGCCTATACTTTGGCCCACCTCTCTCATTCCAGCACACATCCTTGTTCCACAGAACTGAGCTGTGATGTTGGGAAGCAGGGACGTGCTGACTCCTCTCCTTGTTGTACTCAGGGAATTTGATACATGTCCTTATTTTCTACCAAGTCCCACACATCAGAGAACATTACTAGATTCAGACAAAGCACCTCTGGGCTGCAATCCAGGGGAGAGCCTGGAGATCTTCCTGAGCTATGCAGCTTTTTTAGTGTTGTGCCTGGTTCTTCCTCAGGTGCAAAAGAGAATTTTGGCACCCTTCCACATTAAGGGCAACCAGGGTGCTTCTCCCACAGGAGAGGGGGGTGCAGTGGGGTCCTGACGCATAAAGATTCATCCCTTGGGATCCCCAGACCTTTCTGCAGACCTGTCATTGAGGTAACCCATGAAGGAGACCACAGAATCATATATTCTTAGAAACACAGAATGGTTGGGTTGGAAAGGACCTTAAAGTCCATCCAACCCCCTGCCATGGGCAGGGACACCTTCCACTATCCCAGGTGGCTCCAAGCCCCATCCAGCCTGGCCTTGGACACTTCCAGGGATCCAGGGGCAGCCACAATAATCCATAATAATGCCATCCATCCATAATCATGCTATCCATCACCACGTGCTGACTGCCCTGTGCCCACCACACGCTGCACCTGGAAGTTCAAACCTGCCAGGAAAAAGGAGCACCAGTCTCTGCTGCTCCATGGTCTTTCTCTGCCTTCCAGTGGGATCCTCTCCATGAACCCCAGACAGAGACAAGCCAGGGTCACTCACCTGTTTTGTTTTGTATTTTTTTAATTAAAGCTCTTCTAATGGCATAGAGGTCTCTATTCTGCTTTCAGCATCAGTCAGGGGTGCAAGAGCAGCCTGTGGCCTTCTCTCCACCAGTGGGTCTCCCTGCCTGGTCAGACCACCTCAGAAAGAAACTGAGTGTTTGGTGGTCAAAATGCCACTGACACCAAGGTCAGCTGGTGGCCACTCCCAGAGGTGGCACGTAGCAGCAGGATCAGGCCTTTAATCATACTGTTCTCCATGGATTCTTGTCGTCCCCCTCAAATTCCTTTTGTGGCTTGTTCCTACACTTCTCCTCCCCCTGCTTTTTCTGGTTTAATATTGAGCTGATCCCCGTGTTCTGGCCACCTTGTCTGAGGGCTTCAGCCGTGACTCCACACTCCACAGCCACATTCTTGGAAAGGGTGCACACGCCCTGATGTTGGGGTTGCTGCAGCGACCGCCCTTGACATCATCACCTTCCCCAATCCACCACTGTCACACAGGAGGTTGTGAAAGCCTCTTTGGCACTGCAGCTGCATATTTGGGTAGCTGGGGAGGAGACTCGTATTCCAAACCAGGAGTGCAAGGAGATGTTTCTCCAGAGGAGCAGGGTCAGAGGGTGGCTTGGCAGCACCTGGATTTCTCCAAGGATCCCCCTGGCTGGCAGCGTGGAGTTTGCTGCTCCGATACAAAGTCCCTCATTCCTGCAGGATGCAGGTGGGACAAGAGGTGTCATTCAGCCCGAACACTCCCAGCAGAGTGGACTCCATCCTCAAATGATTCTGGCATCCCTGTAGGACGTGATTCCTGGGGGTTATTCCAGACATCCTGTGTAGGTGGGGACAACGCGTGACTCTTGCTTTTGGTGGTGACTGTGGCCATTTTACAACCCGGGCAGAGTCTGGATGCCAGAGCTCACAGGTTTTATCAGATGCCAGAAAACATCTCATTTCTGTGTTGATGCATTTTGTCCACCTGAGATGTTTCTAGGACAAGGGACATCGCCAGCTCACACCTTGTCATCAGGAATGTCCAAATCTTCATCACCCTTCCTAAACCCCACCCTTGCAGTTGCTCAATTAGTGGAGAAACACAGATTTTATCAAGTCACATACACACCAAAATCCATTGAATTTTCAGCTGAAGGGCTGACTTATGACTTCCAAACATGTGAGCAGGTTGCTCCTGGAGCCTCCCTGCAATCCTTCAAGGAGCAGATTAATTTTACAGCAGGAATGTTTGTTGTTTCCACATTGTAGGCTTCTGGACAGCCAAGTCAAAAGTGCTACATTAACATGAAAAAGTAACTTCTCCTCCTTTTATAAAGCAGATGAATCTCAGAGGATTTTGGAGGCCAAGGCAGGATCTGGAGAGCAGCTTCATGGGCTCTGCTCCACAGAGCAGCATCCAGAGGGAAAAACAAAGGGACCCAGCCTGACTTTGGGCTGGGGAGAGCTACTACAGACCCCAAACAGGAGGCAAAAGGGAGATAACCCTGCAAATTCCTTCTTCCAGCCATGTGGACCTTCCTTGGCCCCTTCAATCTCACCCTCCAGAGACAAAAAGAGAAGCAGAGAGAGAAAAAGCTATTCAAAGCAACAGAGCTTTATCAGCAACAAAGCCGATGATGCCTAAGGATTCCATGTGGATTTGTGCCTTGTTATCCCACTCTAGTGCAAGTCAACCATCATCTTGTAAAACCTTTATATTTGTGACTCTTGCCATGAAATCTGGTGGAAGTAGGTCAAATGCTTCAAGGGAAGGTGAAGAACAAAGGTCACATATGAAGCCAGGCCTCTCCCATGTTTGTGCAAAGTGTGCTCACAGAAATTATGTTTAGGAGACCAAGATAAACCGATGTTCATGGCAGAAATCCATGGAAACAAGCTCAGTGGGGACAGGGGAGCCAGGGCAGAGAGCCAGAGCCTTTATCCAAGAGTGACAGGTTATTCAGGTCTGGGATGAGGTTACACCCAAGGCATGGGATGGACAGCGTGATGCTGTCACATTTCTTAACACCACACAGAGCCAGGATGCTTGGGAATTTTCCAGGCAAATATTTTCTTCCCATCAGAATGTGCAGATTTGTGGAACGCTGGACATTTCACAGAAAACGCATTGCACTTGTTGAACTTCTGATGCAGCACAGCCAGGGGGATGCTTCCACTGGACAGGACAAATTTCCATCAGGGACCTGATGGCCAGTTCATGGGATGGTGTGAGGAGCTTCTCACAAACCAACTGGTCCATACTCCCAGGGAGCCAGGCTTGTTGATTTGCAGTCAGGATCCCAGGCTGATGGCTTGATGAGATCAAAACTTCTCCAAAAGTCTCTCCTGCAGCTCCTGGTCCAATATTGGAATCATCTTGGCAGTTCATGGCCCTGAAGCACCTACAAATCCATCCCAGCTCATATTATCCCTAAGCTGTTGGACTGTCCTGTAGGGAGCTTCACTGCACCATCAGTCAGGGAACCCAATGAGCAAAACAGACCTAGATCTGTTTGCACTGGTTGAAGTCATTGCTCTTTCTTTTACCCCTAAAAGTCCCTGTTCCCACTGCTCCCACAACAAGACAGCACACAGAAATCCCCAAATCAAGCCAGGCCAGGCCAGACCAGGCCAGTCCATTACCCTGCTCCAGCCTCTGTTTGCAAACAAGGTCCTTACAGCCACCTGTCCCTATGTCCAGTCACATTTCCTGCCTGTAACTACTTTCTCCAGGGTTTAGACCGTCCCATTCCAGTGTGTGAAACAACGCCATGGACTTTTTCCACTACAAAAGGTCAAGCAGGTCCTTCACACCCTTTGAACCAGCTACAAATGATCTCATTAACCAGGACTATGGTCATGCTGCCAGAGTCACCCTCCCCAGGAAGCAGTTCCTGCTCTCCAGGTCAAATGCTGTGGGCTCTTTTCTGTACTGCTTGCCTGGAATAGATTAACCATGTCCACTCTGAACTGAGATTTGCTGCACGGCTCTTCTGGGTCACCTGGTCCTTTCGGGCACAAAATGAAATTATTATTATTATTCCTTCAGCTCGAAGACCTTGTGAGGGCTGGCTGTCCCTAACTCCCCAGAGTGGTGTCCAGGGTATGTGCAGAGTGCCCTTGGACACAACCTTGGGCATATGGACATGGCAGATGGTGCAGGACATGCTGGGGTAGTGCTGGAGAGCCTTGGAGGTTGGCAAGAGCCAGGCTTCAACTCAAATGTTTTAAGCCAAGATGCCCTAACGAGGAAGGAACGGAATGAAGCCATAGGCTGTGCGCAGCCCCCAGGCACAGGTTCCTCAGCCCCAGCATGAGCCCAGAGCTGACAAACATGGGCCAGGACATGTCCCCATGATCAGAGATTGTGTCAGTGCCCATTACAAGCTGCAGCTCACAGCTGTCACCAAGCTCAGTGGGTTGCTGGTCTCAATCCAGGGACCAGTTCCCTACCCCCAGGACAGATCCAGTAGCTACATCCACTGCTGGGAGCTCAGCCCCCACCCAGCCTGGCTGTCCCAGAGGCCCTGGCAATGCCCACGTGGTGCACAGATGTGCTCTGCAGGGCACCCACACACCTTTCCTTGTGCTGTCACCATGTGCAGCATCACCATGGAATCACAGAATTGTTTAGGTTGGAAAACCCATTTAAGATCATCAAGTCCAACTCTTAACCCAGCACTGCCAGGGCCAGCACTAACTTGTGTCCCCAGGTGCCACATCTACGTGTTTTTGAACATTCCCAGGGACTCCACCACTTTCCTGGGAAGCCTGTTTGAATGCTTGACCACTCCTACAGTGAGGAAATTTTCACTAACATCCAGACACATTTGCCCTTCTGGAAACCAAACCTTTCCCTCCCACAGTTGCCTTCCCAACCCGAATCACACATTTACCTTTCTCTGCAAGCAGGCAAGCCTGTGTTACTCAAGGTCAGGCTGTTTAAACCCCAGCTGCAGCTTTGGTCTTGCTGTTTTGTCGAGGAGACAGTTTCATCATGTACAGCACTTCCTCTTCTGGGACATTTGAGGACTGAGGCTGTGACCTTTGGCTGCTGTTTGGGTTCAGCAGCAGAGGCAGCAGTCCCAGGGGTGAGTGGGTTGAAAGAGAAAAGTCCTCTTCCTCCCACTCCATCTCCTTAGGGACAAACTCAGACCAAAGCAAGCAGCCAGCCAGAGGTGGGACACACACCTGGGACAGTGCAGAGACCTTCTCCACACAGACCACGGCTGGAGCAGGGAATTGGTTCCTCAGTGTCTCAAGCACAGGGATTGGTCTCAGCCCATCCTCTGAGCCTGGGCAACATTTAGATTCCATTCCTGACTTTCATATGGCCAGAAGTATAGGCCCATCCCGGCAAGTGTTCAAAGGCACGTTGGATAAGGCTTGGGGCAACCTGGTCTAGTGGAAGGTGTCCCTGCCTCAGCAGAAGGATGGAACTGGATGGTCTTTAAGGTCCCTTCCAACCCGAACCATTTTAGGATTCTATGAATCTATCAAAGTAAGGGAAATTCATCTCAAGGGAAAGTCTTTACATGTAACTATTAAATAGTACTTACCACAAAGTACCTTTTTTACTCAAGTTTTTGTGTATATTCATCTGTTGCTGAAGCCTTTCTGCTGCCTTAAAAAGTAGGAGTTATTCAGTTTACATCACAGTAGCATAAGGCCAAGTGAAAAGGCTGGGGAGGTCAGGAGCCCCATGTTTGGAGTGATTTTGTCAGGTTAAATCAGTAGCTGAGGAGGCTGAGTGCTCCCCAGGAAGAACCAGGATGCACAACCTGACAGACTCATCCCTTTCCTATGGCAGAGCCCAGCACGGGCAAGGGAGCAGGCACGTAATGTGGGGCTGTCTCCAGGAGGATTTTCCTGGCAGGTATCGTAGAAGAAGATTATGTCTCTTTGCCCAGAAACATTTACAAAGCTGCTGATGAAAATGGAAGTGACTGCAGAAGGTCAAATAGTGCCATCTGCCTTGGCAGGGCCTGGCAGGGCTCGGGGTGCTGCAGTCTGGCTTCTGGCTAAAGTGTGAAAACAAATCCTTCTTGTGGCTTTTGGAAGAAAACAAGAGGAAATCACCATCTTGAGAGGCATGACCATCCTTCAGCTCTACCTCAGGTCAGCCAAATTTGGGAGGAATCAACATTTTTGCAACTCTGTGCACACACACCCCATCACACACCAACGTCTGCATCATCCAAAGGGTCTGGATCTCACTTAGGCAAAGCAGAGCAGATTTTGAGCACAGTGTGTAGCAAAGGTCAGAACTGCAAACCATAACAGCCTTTGGACCACAATTTCAGAGCAATTCAGAGTCCCTCCTGCCCTACACAAACCTCTCTTGTCAATCTGGTGACTTGGTTTGATACCCGATACTAAAATGTGGCCTCAGAGAGGAAGTGGATTTTTTTGAGACATTCAGCCTAAGATGTCCTGCCTGGGCACGGGCTGAGCAGCACACCTAAACTGGGGTGGACTCGAGGGATGGTTTAACTCACTATAAGAAAATTCATTAAATCAATCTCAGGTGCCTCCTTAGTGACATTTGGCAGGACGTGTCGTACATGCTGAAGAGAAGGAAAGTCAAAGTCTGATCACAGTGCTGAATCCTGGACTCCTGAGTCCTCAGTTCACGGTGTCAACATCCTGATAAAGCAGAAGAACCTCCAGAGTGTTTTATGCTGCCAGGTGAAATGGGTGTGGAACACACAGAAACCCACAGCTCTGCACACTGAGTCACCTCTCCTTCTACAAAGGCTTCTGATACCTCAACTTTAAAATCTATGACATGCAGTAATAAATTTTAAGTAAATACACCATTTGCTGCAGTGTGCAGCTATTCAAAATTTCCATCTGTTATGAAAATAGCCTATGAACCTCATGCCTCTGAATCCCAGTAAGTTCCTTTAGCTCCCAACAGGCTGATTGCTGGATTTGCACCTCCCACATCAGCCCTGCCCCAAAGGTTAACAGCTTGGGAACTTGCAGGTGTTTCTGATCTGAGCAGCACAGAGACATCTCAAGAGTTTTGGGTAGAAGTGCTTTGTTTTAGTTCTTAGGAAGGTAGACATGAAGTAAACTGCTGAATTAAAGTGGTTTTTTATCAGCCTAAGGGACAGAAGGACCTGAAGTTGGGGTGTCAGTGCAGTAGTTGGGATGTGAGAAATGCCACCTTCAACTCTGCTCAGTTGTGGCTTCACTGATGATGCCCCCAGGCATCAGAGAGATTCAGGCTCCCAGTGGGATGATGGACACCAAGCACTGTAAAAAATTCTTCCTGCCCTCCAAATTTTAGCTTGTCTTTTGTGCCTTCACCTCCAGCCTTTGGATCCTCCAGCTGCAAATCTGCAGGGGCTGGCACAGGATAACTAAACAGCCTCGTGTCCCAACTTAGGGACAAAGTCACACCTCTCACTTTTGGCTCTGAACAGGGCAGGGAGTTGTCAGCAAGATGCACATTTTGGCTTGTCCCAGGCTTGCTGGAAATGCCCTCCTTGGCCCTGTGGAGGGAAGCCAGACGGGGAAGCTGATGTGAATTTGCAGCCGCAGCAAGGCCGAGAATTAGAGCTGTCAAAACAGCGAGTGCCAGCGTCGTGACTTCCCCCTTCCCTTGTGACCCATGGGAAATGGGAGCACCAGGCTCTGCATGGGGAAACTCAGCAGCCTGGAGCTTCCCAGGCACAGGGCCCTCTTTCTTTGCTCAAAAGGTCACCCCCTGGGAACATGCTGTGTCTCTGAATGTCACCGAGTCAAACTGCGCTAGCAAGGGCCACAGACAGCACCCAGAACAGGGTAGGGCCCAGCGTGCTTTGGTCACCTCCTGAATCTGGGGTGGTGATTTCCATCGCTGCTGATTCCTCTGTATTCGCCTCGAGAGGCCAGTTTTACAAGGAAATGAAAACCTACCTCAAGCCCCCATTCTCCTTGACCGACGCACAGGTCCTGTTTCAGGACACGTGGAGCCAGAGGTCACAAAACCAGCACCCCTGATGATGGCATTGTGCAAACGCCAACGTGCCTGGAATCTGAGGCTTCCCAGCATGGAGTCTTTGCAGAAAAACCTGCCAAAAGCATTGCTGCTTCCTCTTTCCCCACCCATAAAATCACCACGTGGATGGTGTTGATGTTTAGGCATTTTTCAGGTGGATCAACTCCCATAATTGCATCTCTGTACGGTCAATAAACAGAGAGGAGATGGCAGGGATAAAAATGGGGATGGGCACTGGGAAGGGGGAGCATATTTGTGTTTTACTCGTACTGAGGAATGCTATTCAAATCCAAAACACAGCACTGCACTAGTTATTAAGGAGGAAATTAACCCTACCCCAGCTGAAACCAAGACATGAGGCACTCAGACTAAGCAGACACAAGGGCAGGGAAGTGCCTCAGGGTCCCAAAGGTGCTGCATGATCTGAACCATGCTGCTGGTATGCACAAAGCTGGGGAAAAGGCAACAAAATCTTCTCTGGTGTGCCTTGGCTATAAAGCAAACGTTTGCTCAAAATGGCAAATGGAGAAATACGTAGAATTAGCAAAGCCTAGTCTAAACCTTGCTTAGAAATTATTTGAGATTACTCCTATGAATTAGGATCAGGAAAATTATGAAATGTTCCTCACAGCCATCCTTGTTGCAGGTAACCAAACTCCAGTAGAGGTGCAGTTACACTGGGATGGCTCCCACTGAAGTCAGGGTCCCACTGTGAAGGATTCACAGCTGATCTGCAGATGCAGTTTAAAGAAGCACTTTGACTTGGTATTAGGATGTTTGGAGAGCAGGGGAGCATAGAATTTAGGACAAGTTAAGGACACAGGGATGGCATAAACAGTTTTCAAGCCATTTTATGTACAGTCACTGTGGAGGCGACTGAAACCCCTGCCTGTGCAAAGCCTCTGTGTTGTAATTCATCTTAGCATCATATCCACCAGAAGACAGGAGAAACTCCCACAGCAAGCCACCAAAACTTCTTCAGCATCCTCACAAGTCCTGGGACCTAAAAAATAAATGTGGGGCCTAATCTACCACTGGGTAGACAGGCACAAAAATGTGGGACCTGCAGCATGGCCATCAAGTTCCATTCACCCCAGTGACTTCTCTTTGGCCACGGCCAGAAATGGATATCTAGAGGAGAGTGTTCCAATATAGCAAATAATTTGAGATATTTCCCCAAAATATGCAGTCAGCTTCCAACAATTTGTGGGTCCCTGTGCCATAAAGATCAATTTCATGTTTAATTACCTGCAATGATTTTTTCTTCCATCATTTTATCTCATCGCTTTATGAACCTCCATCGATTTTCAACATCCACAACATCCTGTTGCAAGGAGTTCCACAGCTTAATTATACACCAGGGGAAGAGCCACCTCCTCTTGTTTGTTTTGGATTTACGATTTCTGGTTTCATCTGATGTCCTGTAATTCCTGCAGAGATAGAGATGGGGAACATACTCTTCCTGTCCACCCTTCCCACACAACCCAGTGATTTATGGTCCTCTGTCACAACCCTTCTGATACATCTCCCTCCCAGCCTGATGAGCATTGAGCATCTTGGTGTCCTGAGTCTTTTCCAACTTCCATTTGTGTTCTCCTGTCTTTTGAGGCCTGGGAATCATCTTTCAGATGCTCCCTCAAAGGGAGAATGAGAACTTGAAGTCTCTTTCCATGAGTGTCTGCTTATCCTGTGTAGGCTCAAAACAAAGGGGTTGCCCAACACGGGCACATGGAATTACAGAATCATGGAATGGTTTGTGTTGGAAGGGACCTTAAAAAACATCCAGTTCCACCCCCTGAAATGAGCAGGGACACCTTCCACTATCCCAGGTTGCTCCAAGCCCTTGGACACTGCCAGGGATCCAGGGGCAGCCACAGCTTCTCTGGGCACCCTGTGCCAGGGCCTCCCCACCCTCACAGGGAACAATTTTTTCCTAATATCTGATCTAAATCTGTTTAAAACCTCTCCCCCTTTCCTATCAGGATCTACTGTGTTAAAAGCCCCCCTCTCTCTTTTACACAATCACCCTTTAGGTACTTGGAAGGTGCTGGCAGGTCTCCCTGGAGCTTTCTCTTCTCCAGGCTGAACAGCCCCAGCTCTCCCAGTCTGGAAACATGGAACATGGAAGCTCATCAGGCCAAAGCAGCTCTACCAGCTCTGGTAACACATTTCTTCCTGCTCCCCTCAGGACTCTGGAGTCACCACGCAGTGTTTGCAAATGGTCTTGGAAAGCTGCATTTTCCAAAGCCTCTCCAGCCCCCACAGTGCCGGGGAAGCGACGTCTCCACAGCACAGAGCAGGACAGGGTGGATCCCACACGTGTTTCACTGGGCAAACACTCGTGTCTGCCTGATGTTTGTGAAGTCAGCAGGGCCAGGAACCAGCCCTGGAGGGACAGGTTGGTTTTACAGACATGGACACGCCAGGAACCTCTAACAGCCAAGGCAGGAGGCACCTTGGTCCCAATCCACAGCCTGGGAAGGTGGGAAGTGTAAAAGAGCTTGTCGAGTATTTTCCGCCCCTGATGACAGAAATCACAAACTTGCAGAGCTGGTGTGAGATCATTTCAGCCCTCTCCCTGCTTTTCTGTTATAATCAGAGTATCTAGGGAGGTGCTGGCAGCACAGCAGTGCAGGGTGTTCAGGGGTGCAAAAACACAACCAGCCCTTCCCGTGAATGCAGAAAAGCCTTTAAGAGGCTCAAACTGAGCTACAAAATCACCAGCAGATCCTGTCTGGGACCAGCTGGTGCTGGCTGGCAATAACAGCCTGCCTGCCATGCAAACGTCCGTGTGTCTCCCAGCACCTTCGTGTCCTTCTAGGCAGCATCCCACAGCTTTGCCTGTCAGGAGTTGGACTTTGTTGATCTTTGTGGGTCCGTTCCAACATGGAATGTTCTATGATTCTCTATCATTTGCCTGCCTGGGACAGCCCAGGAAATGAGGCTTATTGCTGTTGATATCACAATTCCACTGAAAGAGATGTCTGGATTAAAGTCACTTTGTCATTCCAGGCTCAGTCAAATTCCTGTTCATTCAAAACCCCACAAGTCCACAAGTCAACTACATACGGTGAGAGACCATCAACAGACACCAATATGAATAAAAACAATTATAAATAATTAAAAGAGGCAATGCTGGGTCTTCCCAAACTTTCCATTTTGTTGTCATCCCAATGTTGTGGTGTTTAAAGAAGATAGTTAAGGAGAATAAGGATGATTCAAAGAAATTCTCCCCACGTGGGCTGCAAGAAGGCCGCAGACACCATGGGCTGAGCAGAAATTGGGATCAGCCATTCTGTAGGGAAAGGCAGTGACCAGCCACAGAGAATCCATGCAGTGAGCAAGGTTCCAGATGCCCAGGGCTGTGGGTGAGACCCAGCACTGTGCAGAGGGCTGGGATGGGCACAGCACAGCAAACACCATCAGGGTTTGGACACAGCAGGATTCCAGGGGCTGGGATAAGACCTGTGTAAGCAGGAGGGGACAAATTCACTGTGTCAGCAGACCCAGTGGTATCCTCAGGCTTCAAGAAAGCACAGAAGGAACAAATTAACTATGCTGGGCACAACCCAAAATCCGTGAGGTCTTGTCAGACATGGGCCAAGGCTTTAGTGAAGACATGAGCTGGGTCTTGGCATCGTGTGTGCACAGAAGTGGCAATCAGGGAGGAAATCAGAGCCGAGGGAGAGTTGTTTCAGATGGGAAAGATTAAAATGTGTTTGGGCTGCGAGGAGCAGAACCAGAAGCCAGTGGAAGGGTAAGCAAAAATAGAGCCAAAGCAAAAGGGAGCATCAGGTGACGGAGCGAGGAGGATGGTGGGGACAGTTCTGGGGCAGGAAAGGGCTGTTGTGGGGAAAGGAAGAAATGTGCTCATTTGCCAAAGTCTCATTGGAACAGAGAGCTCCTGTTGAGAGCCAGAACGGGGGGAGGATGAATGAGGAAATCAGCTCCATCACGAGATATCCCACAGCAGGAGAGCAGAGGAGGGGAAGTGGAGGCTGGAAAGTGGCCAAGGCTGGTGGGATGGCCTGGGGGACCTGCAGAGAGCCAGGCACTGAGGAGAGAAGTTATTTTGTGCCTTTTCAGCAATGGCCTTAGCCTATGGCTGCCTTCAGCTGAGGGACAATGTCCTTCAGGTTATGCAGTATGTTCACAGGGAGCAGTACAAGTCCTACCCAGAGACCTGCCATAACTGAGGGGTGGAGGCTCATTACATTCCCTGACAGCATCGTGGCTTTCAAGCAATAACCCAGAAGGCAGAGTTTGCATTGGCCTGGCTGTGAAGCCAGGTTGTGACGCAAGCAGATGAAAATTGGAGCTTAGAAAGCTGGCATTTCAGCTCCGAGCTGGTGGGAATGTCACCTTGGTGCCCCTGACTCCAGAGTTTCAGGAGACTCATGGCCCTGCCTAGACAACCACCCAACCCTCACACCTTTCCTCTTCTTCCTTCCCGGTTATCCAGGCACCTCTTCACCTCCTCTGATGCATGATAAGAAAAGCACTTGCCTGTCCATCAGCCAGCCGGCTGTACAAAGCCTCGCTCAGATCAGAGATGTGGCACCTGGGCAGGTCACACGCCCAAAGCCAGAAGCCAGCTCCCCCTGACGAGGTTCCCGATGCACAGAGCTGCCCCAGGAAGTCCCTGTCCCCAAGGGCAGTGCTGTCTATGGCATGGCCACCCTCTAGTGGCCACCACTCCTTCACAGACGCATCTCCTACGTGAACATCCCTGGCTTATCCCTCCCTGGTAAGAGGTTGACTCAGGAGCACAAAGAAACCTTTGTGGAAAACCTTGCTCCCTCCTGCCAAGCATTTGCAGCAGCTCACTGCAAGAGTTCACCAACTATGCGTTCAAAATGTAGGAAAAAACTATAAAAATTAAGGTCCAGCAGAACATTTACCTTTGAAAGCACATGGCACCAGCATCACGAAGAGACCAGGTGGAGATCAAATGCTTTTAGGAGGGAAAAAACCCACAAGGTTTGTTTGGGTGCACTTTCTTTTAAACTGTTTGGGTTTTTTTTAAATGGATATTCTGATCCTCAAACGTTTTTGTGGAATCCATCTGTGGATTTGTGGAATCCAGTGACATCTACCTGTTGAGTGCCCCGTCCCTGGAAGTGTTCAGGGCCAGGTTGGATGGGGCTTGGAGCAACCTGGTCTAGGGGAAGGTGTCCCTGCCCATCGGACTTGATGGCCTTTAAAGTCCTTTCCAACCCAAACCATTCCATGATTTTTTCCTGTTCTCCTGGAGAACTCCGTATCAATCAACCCCTCTATACCTATACAGTCACCTGTCAAATTAGGTGGGCATGAACACCCAGGGGAGAGTTTGCTGGGCTGGAAGGCACAATGCAGCTCCTCAGGGATGAGCTCTCATGTCCTGCGCTCCCTCAGGGTGATAAAACATTACACCACTGAGAACAACATTCCTCTCCCCAGGATCTGTGAGGGCAACCTGGGCACCCCATGGAACCAGGGCTTGGTTTCCACTGAACTCTGGTGTCCACTTAACAGCTTCCCCCCACGATGTCTGCTGGCCCCCAGGACAACGTGAAGGCTGCCCAGTGGGGTGCTGGGTTGGGACCAAAACTAAAGCTGTACCAAATCAACCAGGGAAAGGAGCGTAAGTGTTTTCAGACAAAATACCCCGCGGTGCTGCTGGAAAACAACCACACGCTGCTCCTGTGTGAGCGGGCAAAGGAGAGCAGGAATCAAACTGGAAGGGAAAAGGGAAGTCAGCAGCCCAGGGCTGAGGAGGAACTCGGGTGTCTTGCATCACTCAGGATCAGGTGCAACCCCATGGGGTTGATTCCTCTCTCACCAGCAGCATCAGCAGCCAGGAGTCACTGCAGAAGTTCTGGAGCCCCACCCCAAACTGTGACAGAGGAGGAGGAGTGACACAGGGCAGTGTGCACAGTGACAGTGAAGTCCTCTGCAGCCATCCCTAAGGATTTCCCGCTGGGAAGAGCACTTCCACAGCAGATGGATGCTGTATGGGATGCCTGTCAACCATTAGGCTCATTCTAATAGCTGGCAAGTAATTGAAACACCAGCAAGGTGGGGGAATCATCCCTGGGATTTCCTGGAATTTAAAGTGTTTGTCCTGTCAGCTTCATGTGATCACCCCTAATTCGTGAGCTGTATGAGGCAGAGTCTTCATCCACAGTCTTTACACTATCCATGAGTTTCTAAGCTGCTCTTGTGTCCTCCCACTGCCATCTTTCACAGACAAGAAGTACCCACCTGGCTATTCCTCATGGGAATAGAACTCCCTGCTTCTACATCCCTCACTGTCCTTCTCCAGACCTTTCCCAGCTCCAACTCCTCTGGCACACAACGCCGAATCCATGGCACAGCACAGGCTGTTCTGATGCTTCCCCTGTGTTCCTAATTCCAGCATGAGAGTTCCTGGCACCTCAGCAGCACTGGAGACAGCTTCACCCAAGAGTAAACCTGTCCAAGCAGGAAAGGCATGGAGAAAGGGACTCAGCAGCAGGGAATGTGCCTTGAATGGGGATGGGGATGGAGAAGCTTGAACCATGCTGGCTCCTGCCCACATAACCTGCACAGGAAGGAGCCAGTGAGCACAGACACATCCCTGTCACAGTGAAACAAGCCTACAGCAAGATTTCCAAGACATAAGTTGGGAGCTTGGAGAGTTCTGGCAGTGCAGGAGAGGGCAGGAAAGCATTTGGGCTCTCACAGAGCTCGCAAGGACTTGCGTGTGACCCCCAGTGCTCTCCCTGCCTCAGCGGGTGGGAGCATCCAGTGTGAGTTTATGGCAGTGGGCAGAGCTGGCCGGCAGGTCCGAGAGGAGCGGAAAAGCAGGAGAGGTCAATTCCTGTGTTGTTCTTCCTCGGGAAAACCCCTCTGGATATCCGCTAGCTCTGTGCTGACGTTGTTGGGCCTCTGGCTTTTGCAGGCTCTCCGTCCCCTCATCCACGAAGGGTCCTGGGTGGTAACACCAGAGCTCAATCCCGTGAGGAGGGCAGGGGCTGGCACTGCCCGTGGCAGGGGATCACTCAGGACTGGTCAGCATGGACTGGTCACTCTGCACTTCTCCACGGGGCTGTAACTGGGACCAGCACAACCACGGCCCATGCAGGCTCTGCCCTCACTCCCCCAGCAGGGCCACGGGGACAGGCTTGTCCCCAAGGTGACCAGGGCTGCTTGTGTCCTCCATCCCCTTACCTGGTGTTTTCTGCTGCTCCTCCCTGCTCAGATCCCTTTTCCTCCCCACAGGGCTGAGCTGATAGAGCTGATTTGGAATCATTTATTGCTTAGCAACATTTATAATCCTTATTATTCCTGACAAGCTCACTCCAGCTGCCAAAGGGAACCAGAATGAAACAAGCCTTACCCAACATTTTAAGTGAATTTTCACTTCTTGCTGCCCTCTCTGCATGCAAACATCACAAGGGCTGCTTGTCTTTCCCCTCCATCACTGTCCAGAGGCCTTTTGTGGGAGCATCCCTCTATCAGGACAGGCATTGGCCTCTCCTGGGATGACAGAGGTTTCCAAAGGGATGCAGCTTGTGAATGAGCTGGAAGATCATCTACGAGGCAGTAGCAGTAGGGATGGATCACCTGCACCATGACAGGTAGGAAAAGCCTCTTGAGATATGTCAGCAGCCCCATGAAATGCTTCCTGTCTTTCAGGGCCTGGAGTGGGCAAAGTCCTTTGGAATCAGCAGGAATGGGGTTCAGTTCACAGGTGAAAACCTCACCACCTGGGATCCAGGGGCAGGACTCAGCTACCTAAATATCAGCATCCATTTCCATCCATTGGGCTTTGGCCCAAGAGAGCTCTGGGGTCCAGGATGCCAATTCAGCAGGTTTCTAAAAATGCCAGCTCTCCTTCCAAAACCATGAGCTTCGCCCACAAAGGAGAGGAACCATGATTGCTCTGTTCTCCAGCAGCTGCAGCAAACAAAAGCTGTGTCAGAGCCCATTCCAGCAAGGAGGCACAGAGGAGCAAACTGCCCAAGAAAATGCGAGGAATTTCCTGGCATGACCAGCCCTCCTAGCATGATGCACGCTCACAAGCTAGAAATTCAAATCCCCATGTTATTAGCTAAGATGGGATTTAAAATCACATGTAAGCAGCACTGGCACCTGTGCTGTAAGGTGGTGATGCCTGGCAGAGGCAGGGATCAAAAGAAAATGCATTTACAGGGCAGGAGGGGTTTTCTGAGGGAATTTCATTGGTGTGAGCCAGGGCAATGGGGAAGTGAAGCTACTTGGAGCTGGTTTTGTAGCAGGAAACAGAGCAGATGCTGCGGATGATCCCATCCCTACATGTCAACAAACCTCTGAGAAAATCACAGGCTTTCAGGAAGGCAAAAGGAGTGTTGTAACCCCTGTTTTGTAACAGAAGGGAGAGCACGGAGACTCCGGGGACAAGGAAAAGGAGGAGCACAGGATGACAACCTGACGCTTTCTCCTTGACCCCACCATGAGGAGAAGCTGTGTCCTCCTTGGGCTAAAAATCAAAGCATCCAGGAAGGGTTTCTGGGGCTGCATCCAGGAGTTCCTGAAGGTGGCCACAAACCATGGAAATGGGCCAAAATCTTCTCCTTCTGAGCAGAAAAGAAAACACAAGTGATGCATAAAATCCCATTTTTCTGCCATGGCCCCAGACCATCCAGGGGACACCACTCCATAGCTTCATCCCTGGGGGGAACCCAGGCAGCACATCCTCCCCAGGGCATGGAGGGGAGCTGAAAACCTCACCTGGTTTCGGAGCACATCAGCACTAGCACTCAGCACTAGGCTGAGCCTAATTTCAGGGGTTCCTCCACTAGATCAGTTCATGAAATGTGCAGCAGCCCGGTGAGGCAGCAATAAGGCTGAAGGGAAACTGAGGCACAGCCAAGCTGTGCATCCCAAGGAGAGGATTCCATTGCCATGCCTTCCTGCTAAGAAGCCATGCTCCCTGGCAGATGAAGACTGCACATACAGCAGTTTCCAAACAGCTGGGCACTGGAGCTGCTTTGGCCAAGCCCCCAGCCCGTGTCCAATGGCCCAGGTGAAAGGTTTCAGCGCTGGCCCTGCTCCTGCTGGAACGGAACGAGGATGAGCAGCTTGGCTTTGCCTTGCAAACTGAGCCAAAGCCCTAATAGCAATGACAGGAGGAAACCAAGCAGCCTCCAGGATGTCCTCCCAACCACTTCTCCCCATTTTCCACAGCAAGAAACGGGATGAGAGTGTTGGGATGTGCCCTGATTACCCTGCTCTGGAAAATGCTTTGCTGCGCCGCTGACGTTTCCTGCCCACCTACAGCCAGTGGCCTCAGTGTTTGTGCTCTTGGCACAGCCCGAGGAACCCGGGAGCTGAGGGAACATTCAGAGGGCTCGAATGAGTAGCAGCCCTGTGTTTGGGCTGAATAGCAAAAGGATCTTGTGTGGGTTTCCTTTTCAAAGCCGGCTAAGAAAAGGTTTTGTTGCAAATCCCAGGCCAGAAGCGCCGAACAGCCTTGAATTCTGATCTCTGTGCTTGTTTGTGCCTATTTCATTTCATTGTTTACTCTTTAGCTGCTCAGAGGGCTGAAGCAGCTCAGAGTTCTTGCAGAGGGGGCTCCTGCTGGTCCTGGCCAGGTCTGTCATTCAGCTGGGAGACCCAAGGAACTCCCTCCAAGACCCAAACACCTTCCCATGCAGGGCATCATCGCTGTGGGAATGGCCCCATGATGCAGCTGCTGTCCTGGCCCAGACCCTCCCAGACCTTGGCGGGGTGCTGAGAGGGTCCTCTTGCACTCAAGGGTTTTTTCCAGCCCAAACACAGCGAGAGGAAGAGAGGCAGAGACAGGGTGTGGGTGGAGTTGTAGCCACTGGAGATTTTGCCCTTGTCCAAGACCTCTGCCCTCGGAGCTTGGCGTCATCCCACAGCTTCTGTGTCCTCTTCAATTTCCCCAAGCATCTCAGCAGCCACGGTGGGAAAGAAACGCTCCCTCCCAGCTAGTCCTGACCTTCATCTGACACCTCATCAACTCATCCTTGGACCTGCTGCCATTTCCCACAGATCACAGATCTCCAGGCTGGATGGCTCTGCCTTGGATGAAAGACACAACACATGGCCTGGAAACACTGTCACGCCATCAGAAATCATCTTCTCCCTGTACCAGCACCAGAGGAAGCCACGGATGGCCTGGTGCTGGCTCTGTCAGACATCCCCTGGTGTCTTCTGAGTGCATCTACGGCCACCACTCCATGGCACGAGGCACCCACGAAAGGGGGACAGCCCTCAGCCATGCACGGCCTTCTACAACCTTGAGGTTCAGTGGTGACCTCCTGGCCTGGAGCTCTCTGGTGACCAGTGACAGGACCCAAGGAACAGCTGGAGATGTGTCAGGGAAGGGTTGAGGGGATATCAGGAAAAGGTTCCCCACCCCGAGGGTGTTTGGGCACTGAACAGGCTCCCCAGGGAATGGTCACGGCCCCAAGCCTGACAGAGTTCAAAAGCGTTTGGACAATGCTCTCAGGCACAGGGTGGGATTGCTGGGATTCACCTGTGCAGGGCCAGGAGTTGGACTCAGTGATCCTTGTGGGTCCCTTCCGGCTCAGGAAATTCCATGATTCCATGATTCCAGCCATGGTCCCCATGGAGAGTGTGTGATTTTGGCTGAGCCCCTCCGCTCCCGTTCTTCGCACGTGTGCTCCAGACCACCCTTTCTTCCTTTCAGCCAGAAACCAACTGAGAGCACCTACATTTCTGCAGGAAAGCTCATCAGGTTCTTTGAAACACAGACAACAACTTATTCCAGCTAAGCTGCAAAGAAGGGAGCCCCAGGAAGGTTTTGGGTGATGCTAATTGAAGGTCTCATCTTGATTTACTGAAGGAGAAGCATAAAGGAAGGAAAGGGGTGGAGTGGAAGAGGATAAGGATAAATATTACTTTATGAGTATTCATATTTAGCAGCCAGAGCCTCAGTCCTTGAATAGTCTTTGAATTCAGATATGAAGTTCTTGAAAGTGCTTGGAGGGATTTTTGTGCCTCATATTCTCATAGGTATCAATTAATTAGATGAGCCAGCCTGAGGTGAAGCAGGATAACCAAAACCAGCCTGTATGAAGAAAAATAATTATTCATGAATAATTCAGAAGGAACACAGAAACCCTAATTAAGGCCAAACCTCACAGAGGGAAGTGTGGATCTAAGGTTGGGGTTTTTTTTTTCCCACTGAATTTGAAGTTTGAGTTCAACTTTGGAGTTGCAAAAACATGAGTTGTGGCTGCTGGGCATCCTCCCTCAGTGCCACGTGCCTGCGTAGCGTGTGCTGTGTTTATCATCCCTCGGAGGCTGTCACTGCACACAGTGCATCACATGTCTCCAGGGACCTCGTCCTTCCTGGAAACCTGACCTCAGCCAGGCCAGGCTCCAGCAAGGAACATCCTGGCCCTCGCTCCGCAGTCACCCGGCTTGACATCAGGATAACCCTGTCCCTTTCCAGGGAGTGCCTCCTGCTCTGCACGTGAGGGAATGACCCCGCCGTGCTCCTGGGCCTGGAATTCTCCCCAGAGAGGGCTCGGTGTGCTGCGGTGCCTGCTGACATGAGCTCCCTGCAGTGCCTCACATCACGCATCCCACTGAGCTTAAACCCCCCAAGAAGGATGTGGAGGGGGATGTTCCTGCCCTGGCAGTGAGAGGGGACCTCTCCTGCCCTTAGACGTTTGGCATTTCATCACCTGCTGAGCCACATTTGGCACCTGCAAGCCCAGGTGTGGCCCCAAGGCATTCCTCCACAGCACAAGCAGCCCCTTCCCTCCCTGCCTCTTGCAGACCACTCTTCCAGCTGGAGGCACTGCAGTATTTCCCACCCACCAGAAAAGCTCTTCACCCCCTCTCCAGCCAAGGTCTGGTGTTATCCTGAGGGATGTCTCTGGTTGGGATGAGCCCAAGCTCTCCCAGGTCTCTCTGGAGCTCCTTGGTGAAGCACAGATGCTTCAGACACCATGGATGAACCCACCAGGCTCCCAGCCCATCCCTTCCCCTCGTGGTGCAGGTTTCCTCTCCTCAGGATGCATGCACCTGTTTCCAGGGAAAAATTAACTTGGCACCACCATGGAAGGCTCAGCAACCTCCTGGATGAAGCCCAGACTGGGGAAGCTTTCACGGTGACTCGGAGAGGTGCCCTTCCCATCCATCCTAAAATCTCAATTTGCAATGATAACCAGAGGCAAACACCAAAAGAGCCATCACGACAGTGAGGGGGAGGATGGATGCTCCTGCCTCCCCTTCCCCTCTCCATCTTCCTACTCACTGCCTTAAGAAAGGAGAAGAAGGGGGAAGGGAAGCAGATCTCCACCCCAGGCTCGTGCATTTTCACCCATCAGAAAGCAATTTTCCATGATTGCAGAGTTTGCTATTCTGGGCTGCAGCTGAAGGTTTATTAGTTAAGAGCACACCAGTAACTCTGGATTGTGCCTGCATTAGGAGAAGCACTCCAACCTCATCATGCTCTGAATGAGACACTTCAGGAAACATCCACAGCAGTTACAGCCTTTGATGGATCTCTGCCTGTGGCACGACTTAATGAGCTTGTAGTGGGAATAAGGAGAGGAGAGGGGGAAGAGGGTGATACAGCTCCCAGCAAATCACACTCATCTTCACCGAGGAGGTTCATGAGATATTGATCTGCTCTCAATATTTAAAGCCCAAGAAGGGAATCAAGTTTAAGCAGGCGAGAAGTTCTCCCCGAAAGTGCAGAAATTGTGAAAGGTGTGCGGGAAATACAGAGCAGGCAGGAGCTCGTCAGAGATTTCTACCAGCCTTCACAGCCAAGAAAACTCCATCCTGGGAACCTCTTTGCCAAAGCACAGGGAGATAGGGCAGCTGGGGGACATCACAGGACAGGGTGTGACACCACGTCAGGGTGTCACACGTGGCCTTGCTGCCCAGGTGGGAGCTCCAGAGACCCCTGAGCATCCCCAGCACACAAATCCTCCCAAGAGCCCACTGGGAGATGGAGCAGTTCTCATTTCACAGCCACAAGGAATTATGGCAAGCAAAGGCAGGGCAAGGACAGATTTAAACCCAAGCCCTAAAGTACCCAAAGTCCCTTGGCTGAATGGTCATTCATTTAAGGACCTAAACTTTAATGGACTATCAATGATTAATGTGTTATAAAGTTACCAAGATCACTCAGATTTATAGCAGAACAAGGGGACTGATTTTATTTTTTTTTCCCCGAATGAACAAACATTTTTCTAAATTGTGGAGCCAGCCTTCCACTCCGCAATTTAAAATGAGTGATTATTAAAAAAAAAAAAAAATAACAGAATAGAAATAAAACCAAAGCAAACTTCAGTGACATGAAATTCAGATTTCTGCCAAAATCTGCTTCCTGAGAAGGAGTTAATCCGAAAAGATTTTACTTGCAAAGGAGAGAGGCGTCTTTAACTTAAATGCTTTCTCAAATGAAGTAGAAAAACAGCTCATCCTAGAGGAGTTTAGGCAGCCTTCTCTTGCAGCAGAGACAAAAGGAGCTCAGCCCGGCATCTGCTGCCTTCCAGCAGCTCCGGCCCGGCTCTGCCATCCCGCCTCCGCCTCCCAGGCCGATTTGCGAGCACAGAAGGTCATTTTCCCGGTCACCACGGCGGCGTTTGCAGGCCAGCTCCTGCCCAGCGCCTGAAGTGCTCTCAGGGAAACAAGAGCACCTTCTGAGCATCAATCTTCCACCATCCACCGGCCGACCAGCTCCCTCTGCTGCTGCTGCTGCCGCTCCCAGCCTGACCCAAACTGTGGTTTCAGCGATGAGGAGGCGGTGGGATGAATTTTGGACAGAGCACAGTCTCCGGGATGGAGTGAGCAGCTGGCTCCCCGGTGGCACACAAAATGCTCGGTGACACCCGAAACGTCTGCAGATGTCACAGGTCCTGGAGAAGACCCAGCACAGCTGGAGGCCAGCAGATCCCAGGACCCCTCCACTGCTACACAGGTGAACAGGCTCCAGACCGACTCGAAGTTTTTTGGTTTATTTTCCATTCTTTGGGGGTATTTTTAGAGAAAAAAGTGTCAGGGTTACCCAAGACCAAACAAAAGCCTTCACTGCATCACTGAGTGCAGGAAGATCCTCTGGCATCTCCCACACTGTCTCTGTGTTCACGTCCCTCACTGGGACCATTCCCAGATCAGATGAGCAGAAATCCTGGCCAGGGGGTCTCACAAGAGCCTTTTCCTGGTTTATTTTGGAGGTGTTGCATTAAACACTGCACACTCTGCCTTCAGTCTCAATTGGAGTGTAAATCTCCTGAACCAAGGCATTTTATCAACCTGGCATTTGCATTCCTGGCCTTTGGAGACTGGGGGATGCCAGGCACCCTCTGAGCTGGCAAACACGGGGATTGGCAGCAGAAAGGTGAGAAAAATGAGCTGCTGGCTTATTGTCCAGGGAAGGCAGGGGAAACCAGGGGGACATGCAGGGTGTCACTCAGTCACCCCATAATTCTTCCTCAGCGAGTGGCAGCAATGCCAGCAGCTTCCTGGCAGCCCTGAGGATGGAGTGGAGGTGCAAGGGAGGTGTCCACCCACCAGGAACACGGAGGAACCCTCACCCAGCAGCTGCCGGACGTGCCCGTGTTGGGGTCACCTCCCACCCACGGCCAGGCTGGACCCGGCAACCTCGGGCTGTGTGAAGCAGTGACCCAGGGGCGAATGGCAGCAGGGTTTATCTCAGAAGGTTTGTTTTGACAAGGGTGTCCACCCTAAAAAGAAAATAGCTGGCATCCTGTTTTAGGGCTGGGCTGTGCCGCCACAGCCGAGCAGCTCCGGGTGAGAGCGGGACAGCAAAGTTCTGGGTTTGTGGGGCAGAGCTGTACTCAACACGACCTTGAATCCATCATCCCAGGACTCTGCACAGCCCTCAGCATCTTTTTCCAGCATCTTCTCCTGCCTGCAGACTGTGCCCACTAAGGAACAGGGACTTGCCCCACAGAAAAGGAGGAATGGCTGATCTGGAAGCACAGGAGCTGCTCAGACCAGAGATGCCAGCTCAGAGAAAGAGCTGCAGAGATGGGAGAGCTGTGTCCCACGGCTGCAGGGTGGAGACGTGCCTACAGGAGAGATTCATGGTCCTGGACAGCACAGTAGACCCAGAGAAGCAGAGAGATATGGAATTAGAACAGCAAGTTCTGCTTTTCACAGCAACTACAGAGCCTCTTCTCAGGAGTGTGAGGAGGAGCCAATTTTAGGATGCTTCACTTTTCTTTCATAGCCTGAGGGCTGTCAGCTCCTGCAGGCATCTGAAATTATTGGAGCACAAGTTCATGCTCCACCACCAGAGCTTGGACCATGGGTGAGAAAACTCAGCCTCTGCATTCCACAGTATTGACACCCCAGCAAACCCTGCCTGGAACAGTAGCAGCTCCTCAGGATTGCTTCTCTGCTGGCTCTGCCTGCCCTTAAGTAGAGCAATTTGATGATGTCAGTCCAATAACTCTGGGAATATCTTAAGAGGAGTCATAAATCACTGACAATAAGTTAATCACTTGACATAATAGCTAAGGCAAAGAATACTTTATTCTAAAATGGAGAAAAAATTGCCAGATTCAAAACAAAAAACCCATATTCCTCCTCAGTGCTTTCTGCTGTTGCTGATGACAGGAAAGTGATCCTAAAAGAGATCTCCTGTGGAATTGCTGTCTCCCTCCCCATGGGGTAGAGGGAAGGCTAAAGCAGCTCTTAAGGTAATTCCAAATTTCAGATCTTACATCACCAGGTCATTCAGGAGAAAGACTTTGAAAAAGAAGAAGCAGGATAAAAATTCTCCTCGTCCTCTATCACATCACAGGGCAGCCTTGTGTCAACTTTCACCTGAGGCCATGAAAATGCTGTAAATGCAGCAGGATGCTGCCCCTTTGCTCCTGGAGCAGCACGGAGTTATCCCTCTTCCGAAGGAACACAATAGGATGCTTCTTGTCCAAGTGCAGACTTGGTCAAAAAAATTTCATTGCATCAGCTGCGTCTTCCTCCTTCTGCTTTGAAGTTTGACTGGGCTGACAAAGAGGTTGCTGCCTGGAAATGTTTATGAGGGCACTTTTGGGAAATCACCATTTTTCACAATGGAAAGCTGAGCCAGGGGATTCCTTCGCTGTTCCACCAGCTCGTGGGATCGTCCCCAGCAATGCAAAATGAACACACAGAGTGCTGGTGTAAGAAGAATCCTCCCTAAACTTCAGCCAGAAATTCCTTCGAGAAATCACTTCTGGATGAACAAGTTGATCCCTCCCACCACTCCATGTCCATGGATTGATGGACCTACTGTGTTTCCCCTTTTCTTTCCCAGCAAAGAAGTCCTGCCAGACTTTTTCCATCTTCACAGGGTCATGGGCATCTGAGACACCTGACTGAGCACCTGCAGAGTGTCCTCCTGAGCCAGCAACCAGGGAACAGCCAGGATATGCCAGATCCCATCAAACAGCCCTTGGCACTCACACTTCAGCAGCTGGAATGAGCTGGGTGGGATGGGGATCATCGACAGAAGCCAGAGGGATTGGTGGAGGCATTGGTGAGGCACCTGCTGTCATGTAGATGGTGTGATTTTCCTCCATTGGAACACAGAGGATTATATTCTGATGGATTTGTTCAAAAATCTAAAATCCTGACCATATTTCTCACCCTCTCCTCTAAATAATTGTTCTTTAAAGGGAAAATACCCAAACAAATCAAGGACCATCTACCTTGGCATATGAGAGCAACTCTACCCCCCTGCAACCAGCAAGCTTGGACAGAGGACACCAGAAGGGAGGCAGGATGAGGGCTCTTGGTCACTCCCACCTGACTCTACATGTTTGGGCAATGACCAAACACCAGGCTCCATAAACCCAAAGAAACTCCATCAGTGAGAGGGGTGGGAGGATGTTTCTCCTCACCCTGATCTGTCTGTGAGGTTTTTCCTTATTTTTCTCACTGGGGAGCCGTAATTAATGACAGATGCACAGAGCTCCCAGGCTAAGTGTGCCTGAAGTCAGCACAGGAGAGGGACCAGCCCTCCCTGTTCCCAGCTCTCTGCCGGAACCACCGCCGAGGGGGCCAGTCCAAAATAAAAGGTTTCATGGTGTGAACTTTCCTGAGGGATCAAGTTTTCTCCTGGAAAGAACAGAGTGTGTGTGGCAGGAGCAAGCAGCTCCTTGGGAGCTGCCTGAGCAGGAAGGAAGATATTTTGATTTATTCTAGGTGTGAAACTTGGCCAGGGAAGCTTGCCAGGTGTTTGTGTCAGCTGCCCTTGTTCACCAGGCTGTGCTCCCAGCGGGAAGCTTTGCTTTTCAAAGCTGGGCTCTTAATACCCATAATCAGGAGAAGAAGAGTGGACAGTCAGCAACAAGGTCTGGCTTACACAGGGACAGGGTTGGTGGAAGAGCTCAGGTAAGAATCACAGAATCAGAATGGTTTGGGTGGGAAGGGACCTTAAAGCTCTTCCCATTCCCACCCCCTGCCATGGGCAGGGACACCTTCCACTACCCCAGGTTGCTCCAAGCCCCATCCAACCTGGCCTTGGACACTGCCAGGGGTCCAGGGGCAGCCACAGCTTCTCTGGGAAATCTATTCCAGGGCCTCACCACCCTCACAGGGAAGGATTTATTTACAAGAGGTGACCCAGGCAGAGCAAACAGGTCTTGATTCTGCTCCAGGCCTCTCACAGCCCTTTCCTCTGGATGAAACCGAATGTGCTGAGCACACACAAAACATCCTGCACTTCCCTGGCACTTGCAGCCAGAGACGTCCTTGAGAGGCAATTTAAGGACAGTCTTCAGCTACAAATGTTCTTGGTTTCATTGCTCAAAGTCAGGCCTTTACTGTCATGAAAAGGATGTTGTGGTGAGCACTGTCACCTCCAGTCACTGTTGAGAATGGGCCTTGCCTCCAACCAGCTCTCACATTCCCTGGAGCATTAACCCACGTTTGCTTTCAGGACACTTATGAGCATCCCTGCCCCTAAATCACTACCTAATGGAGTAAGAGAGACCTGCTGTAAGAGACCTGGGCCACCAAACCCACCTGCTCAGGTCCCAATTCCTGCTTCCAAATCACACACAAAAATTACTTGAGCAAAATAAACTCCATGGCCGAGATCCACCTGCAGCTGAGCCAGCAGAGCTGCAGAGGGAAGAGCCTCAGCTGTTCATCCCTTCCTCCTGTTTTCCTAGGGGGGAAAAAAATCATTCTAATTTCTAACCCAATTCCTGGACCCTCGTGAGTCTGCGGTGGCTTCACCACGCTTGAATGGGACCTACAGGCTGGGTCGGGGGACTCCCAGCAGCGCAGGGTGAACCCCAGGGGAAAAGAGCTGTGAAGAACCATCCCGAAGGGCTCAGCCTTGGGACAGGCAGCGACAGAGCCCCAGCTTCACGGCAAAGCACCTGGCAGCCCTTCCCTGGAGAGCAGGAGATCAAACACCCTGGTGCAAGGGCTCCAGAGCCCATCCTCACGGCATGCCATGCTTCCAGAGCGGGATCAGGCCCCAGAGCCCATCCTCACAGCATGCCGTGTTTCCAGAGGGGGATCAGGCCTCAGAGCCCATCCTCATGGCATGCCATCTTTCCAGAGCAGGATCAGGCCCCAGAGCCCATCCTCACAGCATGCCATCTCTCCAGAGCGGGATCAGGCCCCAGAGCCCATCCTCACAGCATGCCATCTCTCCAGAGCAGGATCAGGCCCCAGAGCCCATCCTCACAGCATGCCGTGTTTCCAGAGCGGGATCAGGCCCCAGAGCCATGCTTCCAGAGCGGGATCAGGCCCCAGAGCCCATCCTCACAGCATGCCATGTCTCCAGAGCAGGATCAGGCCCCAGAGCCCATCCTCACGGCATGCCATCTTTCCAGAGCAGAATCAGGCCCCAGAGCCCATCCTCACGGCATGCCATCTTTCCAGAGCAGGATCAGGCCCCAGAGCCCATCCTCACGGCATGCCGTGTTTCCAGAGCGGGATCAGGGAGGTGTGACACTCTCTGAAAACAGCCAGGTTTGGATCATCAGCTGGATCATCTCTTGTGATCACCACTCTGAGCTGTAGAGGTATCTCCACCAAGAAAGGGAGAGAGGCAGGAGGAGCTGGCTTTGAAAAGCCCCCAGGTGGCCAACATCCCATGTTTAAATGGATTTTTCAGACTGGTCAGGGTAGGAATGAACCCCCAGTGCAGGACACATCTCAGATGCCATTTGCAGATCTCCTGGATCATGCCAGAGCTCAAACAGTTGGAGAGACCTCAATATGGAAACCATTCCAATCCATGCTCCTCTTGGACTTTGCTATGGCATGATCCAGATTTCCTCTGCAAAGAGCAGTTCCCATCCCAAACAAGCCTGTGGAGGCAGATAGGGGCTGTTGATCCCACAGGGTGGTTTTTGTTGAACTGGTTTGTGCTACCTGAAACAAACAGCTCAGTTCAGTCCCCTGCTACTGTGAGTGCCTGAAAAAACAGCCACATCCCTTGGAAAAGGGAACAAAACATTGGAATAGGAAAAACAGAGAGGGAACATGCACAGATTGAGGACACTGAGGTTTTCTTCCTGGGATCCCTTGCTCAGGACACAAAGACACAGATTGAGACCCTAAATCTACTGTGGTCTGTAATCATTTTAGAGTCCCTCTCCATCATGGCTAAGAAGAATCCCACGGGCAGGAAAAAAATCCCCTAAAACTCCCAAATGCTTCAACTTACCTCTAAAAGGAAAGAAAATATGCTGGTTTAGTATTCCCTTTCTACCCCCTTTCCAGTCCAGGAAAGGTGCCCATCCAGGAGGAGAGCAGTAAAATCCAATTCTGAATCCCAGAGAAAAGTGATTTTAGCAATGTCTGCTCAGGGCAGAAGGATATTCTGGAATTCAAGCCCCCCATGCAGGTGTGGACACTGTTGGGGACAGTCTTGCTCCACATCCAATACAAAACATTGTAGAAGTGCTGCCAGCACCCCTCATCCAGAGGAAATAATTTGGGGATTAAACAGGCATGTGTGAAGCAGCAGGACATGATTGATCAACAGAGGGAATCAATAAGGAAAAAGAAAAATCAATCGTATTTTAGGACTCCTAAAGTAAAAACCCCAGAAGGCACATTCCAAACCCCAGCACTCCTTTTCCTGGCCGGCAGGAGCAGGGAGCCTGTTTCTCTCCCGAGGGAAGGGAGCAGAGCTGCTGTGAGGAATTCGATAGCCCCTGACTTCCACCGTGGTGACATTTTACAGTACAGGGAATTTCCAGGGATTAAAAGATCTCTATGCTTTGTTTGCTAATCATCCTCTGCAAGCCGCTTCCCTTCATCTCTGGTTTTGTTTTGACACATTTATTGTGTCCCTTTGATCTCCACCTTCGCAATGACACCACAGATGATAATTTCCAACAAAGGATTAAATATTTTGATGTCTCCACAAGCAGCATCTGCTGTCACTCCAGCTCTGAGGCAGCTGCAGCATCTCACAGCCCTCATGCTCCAGGGCACAGAAAGATGATCACCAGCTGAGAACGTGAAGATCACATTGAGGGGCTGGAGCGTGGCCAGGGAAGGGAATGGAGCTGGGGAAGGGTCTGGAGCTCCAGGAGCAGCTGAGGGAGCTGGAAAAGGGCTCAGCCTGGAGAAAAGGAGGCTCAGGAGGGACCTTGTGGCTCTGCACAACGCCCTGACAGGAGGGGACAGCCGGGGGGGTCGGGCTCTGCTCCCAGGGAACAGGGACAGGAGGAGAGGGAACGGCCTCAGGCTGGGCCAGGGGAGGTTTAGATTGGATATTTGGGTAAATTTGCTCCCAGCAAAACCAAGAGGTTCCAAAACGTGGTTTGAGAGCAGCCAGCTTCTCCAGACCAGCAAGAAGGGGAAGACAGACACATCAGATGTGCCTCCAAATTTGTCCTGGTAGGCAACTGGGAAAAAAACCTGCAATTTGGAAAGGAAGAAAAGGTTTTACTTACAACCCATTGTTAATCTGGGGAACTCACTGCTGAAGGTATTTATGAAGATTCTGAGGTATTAAATTTCATTATTTCTAGCTGATTTCCACATTAAATCAAGGCCAGGTTGGACAGGGCTTGGAGCAACCTGGTTTAGTGGAAGGTGTCCCTACCCATGGCAGAGGGTTGGGACAAGATGGTCCTTAAGGTCCTTTCCCACCCAAACCATTCTGTGATTCTATGAAATACCTTCCTCAGAACTAGTATCAGTCCCAAATTATCAGAAATATTTCTCCTGCTGGGATAACTCCCTCAGGTTTATTCTTTCAGCTTTGTCACAATACTCACACACAGGAGAAAAGAGAAATTATATTTAGATAAAACAAAGATGCTAACCCTAAAATGGTGGGAGATGCCTTGATTTGGTGAACTTCCCCTCCTCGCCCTGGGTACTGAGGCAAAAGTTCACACAGTTGTCCCTGCAAGACCTTGCTGGGATGAAGCAGCTCTGGTATTGAATCTGAATGATGTCGTAGGAAATCAGGGTCGGTAGGTTTCCAAGGACTTTGAGGGACAGTGTCACAGGTGAGGGATGGGACATTAAAGATAAGGACAGCTGCTTTCCCTCTTTAAGCCACTGCATGTTGGGTTCAAGTTCTGCAGCCACCTCTCCTACTGTGACACTAAGTCACCTGAAACAGGAAGGGAGGTGTGTGTGGAGGACAGCACCCTCAGTGGTGTTAGAAGGGAGAGAAGGGGGATATTCAAAGGCTTGAAAGGCCTTTAAATAAATATAGAAATATATAAACTTATAGAGGTGTTAGAGAGCATCCAAATGAGGGCCATAAAGATGGTGAAGGGTCTGGAAGGGCCATATGAAGAGTGGCTGAGTGGACTTGGCTTATCCAGCCTGGAGAAAAGGAGATTGAGGTGAAATCTCATTGTAGTTTGCAGCTTCATCACAAGGAGAAGCAGCAGGATAGGCACTGATCTCTGCTGTCTGTCACCAGGGACAGGACCTGAGAGAACGGTGTGAAGTTGTGTGAGGGAAATTCGGCTGGATATCAGGAAAAGGTTCTTCACCCAGAGGATGGTTGGGGCACTGGAACAGGCTCTCCAGGAAAAGGGTCACGGCACCAAGGCTCCCAGGGATCCTAACAGACAACAATCCCATTGTCCTCAATCCCTGGGATTTGCTGACTGCCCCACTGCAAACCTCTGACTCCTCAGTGCTCGTATCCAGCAGCTCCAGGCTGAGCCACGTGCCCCTCTCAGGAAGTCAGCCCCAGAGCAGGCAGAATTTAGCTGTGCTGGCTCACGTTACAAACCCTGAACCGAAACCACCACCCTGGGAAAGCCCAGGGGCACCTGCCAGCTGTGCCAGGGCCGGCTGGCTACAGGAGCATGGCCCGGGTTCAGCTCTGGGTGGCACCTTGCCAGCTCACAGCGCTTGTGATCCCACCCGGCAGAGCACTGAGACAGTTTTCTGGCCAGCCTCCCTTGGCTCCTCACTCATTTTGGGACATGGGCCCACACAGCTGTCACTCAGGGCAGAGCAAGCAGCTGGATGTTACAACACTTGGGATTGATTTATTAAAATATGGGTAAAGATCTAATATCGATATCTAACTAGGACGGACAAAGACTCTCTAACTCAGCAAGTTAGAAAGTGTA
>VZTG01007559.1:265058-287251 GCA_013397845.1 Melanocharis versteri
TCCAGCTGGATTTGCTTGCTAATTCTATTCCAGCTAATTTCAGCAAAACTAGCCTCTAGCTAAAATCCTAATGTTAAAAACTCTACGTTTCAGGATGCTGGAGAGGGAAACACCTTTTCAGGATCTTGATGCAAGATGTTGGCACAACCAGGACAGAGGGGTTGGGTTCCTGAGGCTCAGCCCCAGGAACAAAACAGAACAATAGAATGGTTTGGGTTGGAAGTGACCTTAAAGGTCACCTAGTTCCAAACCCTGAAGGCAATGGATCCATCTCCCACCATATCCTCACCTACCTTGGGCCACCCAAAGCCACCGTGCTGCTGCCCCTGTCCAGAGCCACCTCAGCCCACAAGCCACATCCCACACCTGCTTCCTGCACACACATGCTTGGAGACGCTGGCACAGGGCTGGCTGTGGCCAGCAAACAAAGACCAGGGGGTCGTGCAGGCTCTTGTACTTCAGACAAGGCTGGAAGAGATCCAAGAGACGTGAGAACAAAGTCTCAAGACAGGAAAAAACAAACAAAAAACAACAGCTAGCAGACAAACCCAAGACACATACTCTTCCTAAACAGCTCTGACTGCCCCAGGCTGAACTTAAATAGGGCTCCAGGGCCCATGGGTGGGGTGGAGGCTGCAGGTGAAGCTGGTCCTGGCCATTAAGGATTATTCATGCCCTCAGAGCACTGACACCGAGAATATCTCTGAGGGCAGAGACGCCTGCAGGTGGACAGTTTGTGGAGATCTTTCCTGGTAGATTACAACTGGGATTACAGCTGGGATTACCTTTCCATGCAGCCACATGAGCAGAACACCTCAGCAAAGGTGACTGAGCCACAAACGTGACACAAGCTCCAAAAAGCCCAGCAGGAGCCCTCAGAAATACTCAAATACCTTGTTTTCACATATTACAAAACACTCTCCTTCACCTCTCCTGCTGATCTCAGATATTTTAGGGGTAGTTCCCTTCAGCATCACCCCCTTCCAACTCCAGTGCTCAGTGACAGGTTTAGGACCCTCGAGCAAGCAGTGCAACCTCAGCCCAGAAGAGCAGCCCATACAGCTGTGTCATCTCCCTGGAACTCATCTAATCAGTGGGGAATGTGACTGGAAGTGAAGGAACTTAGAAATCCTGGCATTTTAACTGATGAAGTGCCTGTTTTTACTGCAGCCCAGCAGGGAAATTGTGCAGCTCTGACGCCAGCCGATGGCTTTGGGGATATTATCTCTTGTGAACATTAATACCCACGGGCACACAAAGGCATGTGGCTGGAGGGGAAAGAGTCCCACCCAAGGAAGGAAGGCCGTCTTCTTTTTATGCATTTACACTAAAAACTGATTCTAAATTCAGCTTTAGGAAAGGTCAGTTCCCATGCAAGCATCCATGTGAAGCTTCCGTGTCCGCAGGAAGGATCACGGGCTGGGACATTGCTGCCAAGGGGCTGCTCAGTCCCTCAGAAGACCTTGGTTTGTGTGAGAGAGCAATGGAGACTTTACAGTGAGCAAAACCCTCTTGCTGCTTCACAAAGCCAACGTTGTGACAGTGTGAGCTGTCCCAGGAGTCTTTGTGGCTTTGGAATGAGTTGTGACTTCACATTCCAGGGACATCAGCACTGGGCAGGGGCAGAACCAAGTCCCAGCTCCCCATCACCTAACCCAAGCCCTCTTTTGAGCTGTAAGGGGGACTCCCCATCCCTGGAGGTGTCCAAGGCCAGGTTGGATGGAGTTTGGAGCAACCTGGTCTGGTGGAAGGTGTCCCTGCCCATGGCAGGGGGTTGGAACTGGATGGTGTTTGAAGTGCCTTCCAACCCAAACCATTCTGGGATTGTATGAAACAAATATCTTGGGGACCTTGTGTGGCTTTGAAAACCAGTGAGAGACCTTGCAAGGAAAAAAGCAGTGTGTGAGCTTCGGCCCCAGCCCACCCCTGGCCAGGATAACTCCTGCCCTTCTCTGATCAGAGAAAGTAATTCAAGAACCAGCCTGACACCAGCAACAGGTTGCTCCCCTTGTGTGGATCCGTACTCTTCTCTTCACCCTTCTCCATGTGGAATCATCCCCAGATGTGCAGACCTGGCCTGAATCCCACGGGAGCACGTGGTGCCTCTGGTTTCCATAACCAGTGGATGGGATGCAGGGGGAAGGAGGAACCAGGTCCCTTTTGAGGACATTTGAGTTTATCTTCAATGGCCCTGGCAGCACAGACATGGAATTAACCTCTGGATCAGGATGTTCTGGAGATGATGCACTCAGAGCTCTTCAAGGTGGCTCCTGGTGGGATGGGAGGAAATGTCCTCCAGACCAGCACATCATCACTTTATTTGGAAGAAAAACAAATTAAATTAATAATGAGTACCTTGTGGTATGAACTGCTGCAGGTCCTGCTGACAACTGCAGCTCAGCCAGCAGCAATGTCCTGGCTTTTCAGCAGGGTCTCCACAGCAGACAGGCTCTGGATTTAACCTCCTGCTGCAGGAGACTCCACAGACTCCCCTGCTTGTCTGGCTTGAGTTGCAAACCCAGGGTGAAAGCCAGATTAGGGTCACCACCCCACTGGGACCTGCTGGACTAGCCCAGACTTTGTACTTTGTTACAGCCACGAAATTCCTTCCCCCTCCCTCCCCTTTTTCACAGGTATCATTTTGAGCTGAGGTGGTTCTCCCTCAGCAGCCAGTGGTGGTGTGGGCCTCAGTAAATCTTTCCTCCCTCGGGGAACACTGCAAGATGCTTGGCCAGCAAACAGATAAAGAATTTGGCCCTCAGGAGATAGCTCCTGTGCCCTGGAGCACCTCTCCTGTTTCCAGAAGGACACATTGATGATGGTAAGGTCAGATTTCATCTGAAGCAACTCAAAAAGTGCTTCTAGCCGGTGTTTTCCCAGGAGATTTCCACCTCTAGGAAAGGTGGAAGACCCACCAGGACACAAACATCTGCTGGCAATGTAGGAATGGGAGGATTAGGTTTGCCCTCAGCTGGATCACTCGCTGCTGTGCTTCAAAGCCTCTGCAGACACCTTCCTCCAGAGACCTCCTGGTCACCCCAGCCTGACCCTCCAAAAATTTGGCTGCTGCTTCTTCCCCACAGCTCCTGAGCCCAGCTCAAGTGTCTTGGCTGGCTGGGAGCCCATGGATGGCTGCTGAGTCCTGGAGGGTTTTTTAGTGCTGGTGGCTCCAGCTGGTCTGACAGTGCTGGGGGGAGTTGGTAGGGCAGGGAGGAGGAAAATAGCCCAGGAAAAAGATGTGGCTGTGGCGCCGTTTCGTAATCCAAGGGCTCTCTGGTTTTATTCTAGCTTGGGAAAACCCTGAGGGATGTCTCTGCGAGGAAAATAAAGAGAGAGAGCACTGAGTTGTCAGGGTCAACCGGCTCCTCGTGTTTCAAGAACGGGCAGGGCTGAGCCCTGGGCAGGATCCTGCAGAGCAGCAGCACAACCCACGCTGTTTCCATCGTGCTGGGGGGAAGTGAGGCCAGGACAGTCCCTCAGCCTGGCTCCAGCCTCTGCCCCACAGCTGGGATGAGCCAGAGCTTGGATACTGGCAGTGCCCCAGTGGAGGACATGGAGCTAGGTTTGACAGCACTTTCCATCAGCAATGGGGCAGGGACACAGCAGGGGCTTGAGCGAGACCCTCAGCACAGGCAGGCTGAGAATTGCACCAATTTAGCCCTGTGGTTCCCCTCGTGAAGGTGTTGCTGCCCAGGAAGGAGCAAGTCAATCCCAGTGCCACAACATCCCCCCAGGCAAGATGCCATCCTGCTTGTCCCAACAGGGCGAGGCCTGCAGCAGGTCTGAGGGCAGTGAATCCTTTGAAACCCAATGTCTGCACAGAAACCGAGGGACCCCAGAGGCCACCCAAGGTCCCACCCTCCTCACGCCACATCCAGGTGAGATCCTGGCTCGCATCAACTCCTTCCCCACCCTGCCATGAGTGCCGTGAACATCAAACCCTACAGGGCTTAAACCCAACCAGCCTCCACTCAGTCTCATGTCAAGGGTTGGGATGTTTCTCTCTTCTCCCAAAGGGAGTTTTGGGGCCACCCAGGAGCTTTCATTCCACTTGGTTTTGTCCCTTTCCTGCCCAAGAGTAGCTACAAGCCAAGGACATAATTTGGAAGATATGGTACCTAGTACCTAAAGAGGGCTTATGAAAACAAGGGAGAGCGACTTTTTACATGGACAGGTAAGGACGGGACAAGGGGAAGAGTTTTAAACTAAAAAAGGAGATATTTAGATTGGATATTAGGATGAAGATATTCCCTGTGAGGATGGGGAGGCCCTGGCACAGGGTGCCCAGAGAAGCTGTGGCTGCCCCTGGATCCCTGGAAGTGTCCAATGTAGCCACTCCTCTGCAAACCTTACAGGTCTCTGCCCACTGCCTCCAGGCTTCAGGCAGTCAGGAATATTTGGACAGACTTGTATTCCTTTCCCCAAAATATTACACAATTTATAGATTTATATCTCAGGAAGGTTCACTGTGTTTCCCAGCTCAGGGAGTTGGAGAAGGGCTGAGGTTCTGCACACACCCCATTTTGCATCCTCCTGAAATGCAACTTTATAGGGGGAGGAGGTTTTTTGGTTTGGTTTTGCTGGTTTATTTAATATTTCAACGATTATTGTTGCATTGGGAGTTGTCATCACACCAAAAGTTTGGGGTGGTTTACATCCCATCTGCCTGGGGGGAAGATTGAAAGCTCAGCCTTTCCTTTAGGACACACAGACTGTTTCTTTTCCAGCTCAGGGGTATTTGCAGGGCCCTTTGCTCCCACCATCCCCATATAAATCCATGGCAATGGGAGTGCAGGTCTGCTCTGTCCCACAAGCATCCACCTTGTCTCCAGCAGCAGAGGAGGCTGGGGGCAGCTCCTCACATGGCAGAGCTGCTCTCCACACACAGCCCAAACCCATCCTCTCAGAAATCATCTTCCAAGCCAACTTTTTTCCCTGTGCCAAGCTCCAAGTGTCTTTTTTCCCACCTCGCAGGCTCAAACAGGGATGGGGAGGAAGGCAAAGTGTTAAGGAGACGAAGCAGGAGACCTCTGGGATCTCCCACCTGCAGCTTGGAAGGAGAAGGAACGAGGGAGCTGAAATCAGACACTGGATCTTTCCATAGCAAAATGGCCCGACAGTGCCAGGAGGGTTTTTTCCACTGTACAGCCACTATAGGCTTGCTGACAGGAAGGCTAATTATATCAACATCCTGTTTACCCAGAAGCGTGGAACAGGAGCCCAGAAACACTTGGGCTGTGAGGGCACACTCTGATCTGGTTTCATGACAGAAAAATCTCATCCATGCATCTGGGTCATTTTCTTCTGCTACCTGTTCCCACTGCCCCAAAATTTGTTGGTTTTCCCAGACAAAGAGCCTGGAAAGCAAATCATGCAATGTCTCCCTCGTGCAGTTCCTCCCTGAGCTGGGGACCTGCTCACCCTGCTCTTGCTGGAGCACATGGGGTTTGTTGGAATCCCTGTAGGTTCCTGCTAACCCTGCAGAAAGGCCCAGCCCTCCCTGGAAGGGAGCTTCCCCCAGGAACACCCTGACCAAGCTGGACTTTGCAATACCCAGCAAATGCTACCCAGCAAGTCAGGGCACCTTGCCCCAGTTTCTCTCTCTGTCAGAGTTATATACAAAAAAAAGGTGCCTTTTTCCCATCCCCTCCTTGCCCCACACCTCACATTCCTGGCTGTGAGGCAGCTGGGTGTGCTGCAGGGTCTTCTCCAGATGTGGTTTCATTTTGGTTTCTGCTTTTCCACCAAATTGCCTCGCATCAACCACGGCCCCTGTGCTCATCTGTGCTGTCCTGCTCTGGGGCTGCTTGGTCTGGAGAAGGGAAAGCTCCAGGGAGATCTTCTAGCACCTTCTAGTACCTAAAGAGAGATTATGAAAACAAGGGAAAGCGGCTTTTTACATGGACAGGTAAGGATGGGACAAGGGGAAGAGTTTTAAACTAAAAAAAGGAGATATTTAGATTGGATATTAGGAGGAAGATATTCCCTGTGAGGATGGGGAGGCCCTGGCACAGGGTGCCCAGAGAAGCTGTGGCTGCCCCTGGATCCCTGGCAGTGTCCAAGGCCAGGTTGGACAGGGCTTGGAGCAACCTGGCATAGTGGAAGGTGTCCCTGCCATGACAGCGGGTGGAATGAGAGATCTTTGAGGTCTCCTCCTATCCAAAGCATTCTGTGATTCTCTGATTCTCTGATTTTCTGGTTCTACTCTTTTTCCACATTTCCCATCCTTTCACTTCTCCTCCTAAGCCTGAAGGACCATGGGACAGCCCAGGGACAGCAGGGCTGGAGGAAGGAGGATTTGTTCCTTTTGCCAAAGGAAGGCCCAGTCCTAATTAATGTCAGGCCAAATGCCATGGCCAAGGCTTCGGGAGCTCACTCTTGTTGCCAAATCCTCTTCCTTCCTTCCTTCAGGTCAGCTGCAAAACTGAAGTGACCACATTTTGTCCCAGGCCTTATTACGCATTAGCAAGGCCTGGGTGTATTTAAAACCCTGCACCACACAAATGCCCCTGGAAAATACCCTGACCCACTCTTCCCCCTTCTCTCGAGTCCTCCTTCATCAAGACCATCTAAAGAGTAGGGGGAGGTCACTACTTGGGCCCTGTGACCTGTGCCACCTCATCGAGTGCCAAAATAGGTTGAATCCAGAACAGGAAAGGCAAAGCCTGGCAGTGCCAGCAGGATCTGGGGTGGGATGCAGCCACCCAGCAGAGATACCCGCTGGATTCACGGAGAATCCCAGGTCACCATCTGCAAGGGGCTGTCTGACAGGACAGAGAGGGACAAAGGGACCCTTCCAGAGCAGCATCTGGAGGCCAAAGCTGAGACAGGACAACAGTCTGTGCCTGCACCAGGGTCCTGCGTGAGCCACTGCACCTTCATCTAACAGGGTCTGGCTCACTCTGCCTTTTCCACTGAGAAAAAGTGGATTTAAGTGGCCAGAAGAATTCATGAATTTGGCAAATCCCTCTAGCCAGATGTAAAATAAAAGAAGAAAAAATACACAACAGATGAAAAAAAGTCAGCATCTGCCACAGCTTATTCACACCAGCAGTACTAAATCAAAACAGGGTTAGGGCTAGAAACAAAAGCAAAATAACTCTTTTGGTTTGGGTCAGATTTCCTTTTTTTTTTTTTTTCCAGTCTGTGTTTTCAGTGGAGGGGGTTCTTCTGTTTATTTACTTTGTTTGACTCAGCCCCAAAACTCCCTTTGATTTTTCAGTGTAAGCTGAGGGCCAGACGGGGTTGTTTGCACAGCTGCCTGCCCACCCTGCGGAGCACGAGCCCCTCGTGATGGAGGGTGTAGGGACAGACACTTGGGGACAGCCCAGAAGTGCCACACGAGATGTCCTAGGACAGGAGGGGTGGCCACAGTGTGTCCCAGCCTTTCTCTTTTCCTGCAGAGTCCCCGTGCAGCCCACGGCACCCTGCAAGGACAGGAGTGTGGTGAAGTCAGACAATCATGGAATGGTTTGGGTTGGAAGGACCTTTAAAGCCCATCTTATTCCAACCCCCTGCCATGGTCAAGGACAGCTTCCAGTACCCCAGGTTGTTCCAAGCCCCATCCAGCCTGGCCTTGGACACTTTCAGGGATGGAGCAGCCACAGCTTCTCTGGGCACCCTGTGCCAGGGCCTCGCCATACTCACAGGGAAGGATTTCTTCTTAATATCCCATCTAACCCTGCCCTCTGGCAGTGGGAAGCCATTCCCTTTGTCCTTTCACTCCCTCCCTTGTCCCAAGTCTCTCTCCAGCTCTCCTGGAGCCCCTTCAGGCACTGGAAGGGGCTCTGAGCTCTCCCTGGAGCCTTCTCTTCTCCAGAAGAACACCCTCAGCTCCCCCAGCCTGGCCCCAGAGCAGAGGGGCTCCAGCCCTTGGAGCATCTCCATGGCCTCCTCTGGACTCTCTCCAGCAGCTTCACATCCCTCTGCTGTTGGAGCCCAGGGCTGGAGGCAGCTCTGCTGGTGGGGTCTCACCTGAGTGGGGCAGAGGGGCAGAATTCCTCCTTTCCTGCTGCCCACGCTGTGGGATCAGCCCAGGGCTGATGATGGGGGGTTCTGGGTTGTGAGTGCACGTGGCTGGGTCACATCAAGTTTGTCATCCACCAACAGCCCCTTTGCACGAGGAACAAGATGTAAAAAAGGAGACAAAACGAAGACCCCGAGGCTCCAGCGAGGGTCACAGACTCTGCACTCATCCTGGCACAGCGTTACCACTACAGGACATGGATTAGGACACAAGGGCTTGGCTGAATTGTGTGGTGGGCCAGAGGTGTTGGACTGGGATATCCCACCTGCTGTTCCAGAGGAGCTTCAGCACCCCGAAGGTCCTCTGCTAAATCCACCAGCTCCACAGGTGCCCCACGGCATCTCCCCAGGGCAATTTTGCCTCAGCTGAATTGATGCTTAGGGAAGGAGGAAGCGCTGGGTCCACAGAATGCACATAATACAAACTTCTCTGGGGCTGATAAGGGATTTCAGGAAGATGTAAAGAGCTCCTGGGCAGCCTCCTTTCTCCCTTTTCCCTGATGGAGCAGTGCAGGAAGGAGCAGCCTTGCTCTACCAGGAGCAGTCACAGCAGGCTCATGGCCAGCAGAGGCGAGTGGCTGCCAGACAAGGACGGGATCTGCTCAAGGACAGTCCCATCCTTGGCAGGCTCAGCTGGTTCAGTGAATTCAAGGATCTTCCCTGCCCCCAGCTTTCAGGGCCCCCTCGGATGCACACCAGGGATGAAAAGGCCGCAGAGAACAGCTGGAAGCTTCCCGCCCAGCTGGAGAAAAACAGTTGGGTTTGTTGGGTTTTTTTTCCTCCTAATCTAATTCTTGCAAAATGCTGAACTATTTTAGCTGAAATTTTCCAAAAACATTTCAGCCTGGAGGCAGCCAGCCAGCCTGGGGAAAAAAGAGTGGAGTCTGGCAGAGTTATCAGTAATTAAAGGCAAAGTCTTAGAAAAAGAAGGAGTGTGCTAATGATAGATCCCAGCTCTCCCTTCAGACTGGCAGCACCTCACCAGCCACTCAAACAGAGCGGCCCTGGGGCACCAGAAAGGAGGAATGGATGGATGGATGGATGGATGGATGGATGGATGGAATGATCAAAATGGGAAAAGAAAAAAAAGCAGAGAAGCCCATTTTCCAGTGAGACAAAGGGCATGATCCTCTTCATATGCTCCAGATAAAGTCCTACAAGCACAACCTCAGTCAGAGAAGGTCCTCTCAGCCCCTTCTCTGTGGGCATCACAGTGCCATCAATTGTCATCTCGCTGGGAGAAGGGATGGAGGTGCAAACTAATCCAGTTCAGAGTTTTCTGATATCTACAGGAGCCTTTGGTGTTCTCCAGACCACGAGCAGTTCCTGGGGCACCAGGATTCCCGGAGATGATGCTCTCTCTGAGCTGTGAATAGAACCACAGGGAAATTACACACGGCCTTGGACCGTGGAAAATGTCATCCTCAGCAGAAAACAGGTCTCTTCCTGAAATACGAGCGATGTTTTGGGACATAGCAAGGGCACAGCACAACCAAATTAATTCCACAAACAAAGCTCTGCCTGCGTAGCTTGCTCCAAATTACCAAAGCAGCCCTCTTTACCCTGGGAAAAGCAGGATCATGACCCATAAGCCCCCAATAAGACCACGAAAAACCTCACCAGGATGCACATCCCAAATGTCACGGACTGACCTGGGGTTTCCAGCCATCTCAGCCACTGAACACATGTGGGAACATCACTGCAGAACTCTGGTCTTGCTCAGGACAGTGGGAAATGCAGCTGGAGATGTAATCCAGCAACAGGCAGCTGGAGGGAAGCAGATTTCCATCGAAACCACAGAACGTCGGAATTGCAGAGGCAGCAAAAGCTGTGAGCAACCTGAAACCCTGCTTTGGCCAAGAATATTTACATCTCATTTGGGATCAGCAGCACGGACAGGCCAGCACGTTCAGGCCTCAGGAACATTGACTCAGGAATTTTTGGCATGTTAAACTGTCCCTTCTGGGGTTTTTTTGGTCTGTTTTCTTGCTTTTGAACCATCTTTTCAGGCTCCTCTGTGCAGCTGAAGGCACCAGGCATTTTTGTTGCGTGAAGATCCATTCCTGCAGCATTTCCTTGGACACTCACACAAGTCAGGGTGGTAAGAAAAAGCACCAGGAATCTCAGCTAACAGCCCACATCATCTGAATCCCTGGCATATCATTCTGAATTAGTTACTATGATAATTTCTTTATTAATTGGTGGTATTACTTTGGTCCCTAAGTTTTTCTTTCACAGACCAGGATCACGCTGTGCGAGATGCAATGCAACAAAAACGCAGTTTATTGTGCAAAGAGACGGATTTCCACCACATTTTTAAGCTGTATTTCAGATCTGCACCAAACTTCAAGAATTGAGTGAAATTTCAAACCTTTGTACTCTTGGGCAGGGGAGTGATACAGAAGTAGGGTCAGGATCCAAAAGGATATTTGGCAACATTTCCATGCAAGGCCAGGTTGGACAGGGCTTGGAGCAACCTGGTCTAGTGGAAAGTGTCCCTGCCTGTGGCAGGGGTGTGGAGACCAGATTATCCATAAAGTCCTTTCCAACCCAAACCATTCTGGAATTCTGTGGTCAATCCCCACCCCTTCTTCCCCCGACTCCTGTATCCCTCTCCATCAGTGGGTGAACAGAGGGGAGGTCAGTTGTGGACAGCTGTGTCCATCACAGCAGGAAATCCTGCTGTGAGAAGGGACCATGGCTGGGAGAGGAAGGAAGGCAGGGAAAACGAGACTCTCAGGATTCAAAGGAAATATCCTGTGCCCTCCTCATCACGGACCCTGTGACGCTCGTGGCCTCACCAGGGTTCTGAGATTTGGCTCAGGGCCCCGTTTCAGGTCCTGTTTTAAATATATATAAACACATACATAAATTTGCTTTAGAGCTCCCTTCTGTGGTTATCTCTTTTCTGTCCCCTCGCTCCTGCCACTCTCCCTCCCATCCCTGCCCTGAGTTGCTGGTGTCCTCTGCTGGACCCCAGCAGCCACCCAAGCCACGACCCTCCAGAGAGGCTTCCTCAGGGAACGGTCACGGCCCAAGGCTGCCAGAGCTCAAGGACAATTTGGACAATGCTCTCAGGCACAGGGTGGGATTTTTGGGGTTGCCCCATGTAGGGCCAGGAGCTGGACTCGATGATCCTTTGGGTCCCATCCAGCTCAGGGTATTCCATGGTTCTGAAGTCATCCCTTTTACCTCCTCACCTCCCACACCAGCCATCCTGGGATCCCCTCCCGGTCCTATATCCCTCACTCACAAGCAAACAAAGGGCTTTTTTGTCCTCCCCAACACTACACAACTTCCACACAGTTGCAGTAATTTCAGCTCAAGAACACTTTGAAGACGGGGCTGAAGTAAAAGGCGGAGGTGCTAAGACCACAACCTACAAAAATTTCCCAAAGATGGGAGCTTGTATTCACATCTAACAAAACTCTTAATTCCAGACATTCCCAAGGAATTTATCTGGATGAGTGGAGTCAGCAGGCTGCCCCCAAATCCACCCCTCTTTGGAGGGCCAGACCCAACAGTTGAAGCCTATGGAGGAGCTTTGTGTCACTGACAAAAAAATACAAGTTTCCAAAGCCCAATGGGAGTGGACACCAAGCCCTTTTCCAGCAAGAAAAGCTGTTCCCCACCCTTGCTGCGGGGTGGAGGAAAGGGGAACATCCATGGATGTCCTCCCCATCCCACACTCCAGATCCCCAGGGAAGAGCCCCGTGCCCTGCCTGTGCTCGTGGCTCCGGAGACTCCTCCACACCAGCACTCCTGTGCTTCTGGATGCAGCCACTAGAGGATGGCAGCGTCCCAGGCCACGCCGGGAATCACCAAATCCTGCTTTGGAAACCGAGAGTACGGAGATCCCGTCAGTGCCGTGTCCCCAAAAACATCCACCCCGAGTCACTCCAGTTCAAAGCACAAGCTGGAAGCTCCCAGCCCTCAGCTCTGCTTCGCATCCCAAGCAAAGGCGGGCCCTTTGGAGACAGGAAATTGGGATTTTACAGGGTCCCCTCGGGACACAGGTGTGTGTGTTTTGATGAGTTACCTGGTGTATTTCCGGGTCGTACTGTATCTCCCCTCCAATTTCTGTGACCACAGGATGGTCAGAGCCCCACTATCAGGGAGTTCCTGCCACCTCCACAATTTTCCTGCATCCACCATCAGATGCCCTGACCTCTGGGCTCTCCATGGGGTCGTGATTTCCAGCAGAAAGCAGAGCCTCATGAGCCAAGGAGATGGAGGCAGCTCAGCAGCTCAACCCCAGCATCCCCGCAAGGACACCTTGGAGGGGATTTTCAAGGCAAATGCCTGGAAATGATGAATGCCAAGTAGAAGCCCAATTATGCCAAAAATATCCTGTCTGAGCCACAGCTTGGAGGAATATTCCCCCTCCTGAGGAAGCAGAACAGCCGAGCTGAGCTGCAGAATGAGATGAGCTTTGAACAAGAGCTCGTTGGGGAATAAAACATCATTAGTCGTATCAAAATAAGATCACGGATATGAGTGGGATGACACTTGAGGCTGCCTCATTCATGGGTGTCCATCACCCTGCTGCAGCCAGAGATCCTCAACAATCCACTGGGAATCCACCTCCCCACTTCCCTGGGGACTGAATTCTGCCCAGTGGGGCAAGCGTTTTGCTCCAAACAGAGGATAAAATCTCTATTTCCTCACGGGTTTGAGCAAAGCAACCAGGACATTGGGGAGAATTCATTATCTCGATATGCAAATCGGTCTCAGTATGCAAATAGATTGGATTTGCTCCTGTCTCCTTGGCGTGGAAACTGGCAGCGATGGTGACATCTTCTCACAGGTCACCTGTGGCTTTCCCCTTCCCTCCCACAAAGATTCCAAGTGCATCCCACCCTGCCTGTGGATCCGCTGGGCTGGCCCCAGCACGCCAAGGGCTCTCTTGGACTGGGGAGCCCAAAATGGGACATGGTCTCCAGGCATGGTCTTGCTGGGATCCCAGGTCCTGCTCTGCAGGTGTCCAACCTGTCCCAGGATGTGACACCTGGCTCTGCTGAGCTTCAGCAGGGTCCTGTGGGCCTCATCCTCCATCCTGCTGAACAGCCACCCTGCTCCCCAGTTTGGTGTTACCCACAAAATGCAAAGACCCACTGCTGGCTCTGGGAAACCTCAAGACAAATCCAGAATCTGTGAGGGGAAAAGGAATAAAGCTCCTTGAGTGCCCCACACGTGTTGGGGACCATCTGCACCAGCCATTGGCTGCTTTTAGGGGCTGGAAGGGCACAGTGAGACTTCACCCTTCCCAAAATGTATCCCAATCCTGGTGAGGGGGGCCCGGTGGCACAGAATCCTTCCACAGCATCCCTGAAACACTTTTCCGCTGCTAATTAAAGTCTCTGACGTCAGTGTTTTGATTCCAAGCAGTTGCATAACACCTGGAGGTGTCCAGGGCTCTGCGCCGCATCGAGGGCAGGGATGGAAATAGATCCGCCAAACTCCAGCTCCCTGCTCCCCGCCTCCCTCCTTGCAGCCATGCCTCCATCCTGGCACGGGCACAGGTGGGATGGATGGCCCTCAGGAAGAGGTTGTTCCTCCCATAGGAGGGTGGTACCAGAAGCGCTGCTGGTGTCCCACCCTGTGGTGGCTGCAGAGGGGTCCCCAGCTCGATGTTCCCTGCCGCCCTCCCATGGATCATCCAGACCCCTTTTCTCTCCAGTGGGAATTTCCGTGCGGTGGCTCAGCTTTCCCCATCCAAACAGAGCTATAAAAAGGCGCTGTGAAACCTGAGGTCCATCCAGCAGATTCCTGCAGCGCCAAGGGTAGGTTTTCACGAGGGACTGGGCTGAAGTCTCAGAGCTGGAGCCAAGTCCAGCTGAGTCAAAGCTTCCTGCCAGCTTGCCAGCTGGACGCAGTGTGCCCCAGTTTTATGGGAAAGGCATCCAGCCAGAGGCATATGAAGCACAGCCCAGGTCGAGCGCTCCTCACCCGTGCACAAAACAAGGCATTGGATACGTGAATGGAGTCAGGAGCCTCCTCCCTGCACCAGCCTTCTCCATGGTTCATAAATAACCCCAGGGATGCTCAGCTCAAAAATTCCTGCTGCCCCATGGAAAAGCTGGTGGCTGGAAGGGCATCATGAGCTCTCCTGGCTGTGCCTGGGGCTGGTGGGACAGCTGGTGGAGAGCATCTCCTGCACCCAGGTTCAGGGTGGGCTTTGGCCAGCAGCTGAGCGAGGTCACCCAACGCCACTGACCAACACCAGCCTCAAAACATCCCAAGTTTTCTGGGTCAAGGCCACTCCCAAGGCCTCGGGACAACCTTGTGTTGAGTGCAGCTCTCCCAGCCCTGCTCTGCAGAGGTAATAATCCTCTCCAGCTCAAGCCAAGCATCTGACCTTGAGCTGTCCAGATTTTGGGGAGCTGCAATGTTTTCCAGAGCTTCCTGCTCTCTCCCCTCCATGTGATGGTGTCCTGCACGTTTCCCGTGGGAACTGCTGATCTCTCCCCCTCTATTCCCAAGGGCAGTGTAAAAAAGCGTCACTCAGTGCCCTGAGAAGGACAACATGACAAAGGCGGATGTCCCCAGGGAGAACAGATCACCCCAGTGGGCTGTGCCTCAGTTTCCCCAGCTATCAAAAGATGATTAGTTCACTTCCAGGATGTCGTGAGGCTCAGGAATAACAACTCCTGGAGCAGGATCAAGCCTCACAGAGGCAGCAGCTTATCTGGACTGCTCCCAGCACTGCCCAGGAAGAAGAGATGTGGTGGAGCATCACCTCCCCAGTTAGCCTGGTGACAGGCAGGGACACCAAGGGTGTGGACGTGCGATGAGCTGGCTTTCCCGATGCCAAAAAATTACTCCAGTTGCTGAGCCCTGGTTGTTCCAGTCTCCCCATTTATCCAGAGAGTAAACACAGGGTTTATGGGGAGAGAGCCAATGCCACACCTGCCCTATGAGACCTGCCACGTGCAGCTCTCCTGTCAGGAGAGGAGAGGAGGTGAAGCCCTTTCCTAGCGCAGCTTCCATTTTGGGAAGGTGCTTCCGGGCTGGGATTTCTCCTGATGGAGGTGTTTGAGGAGGATTTCATAGCAGAATGGAGAAAACACCGTAAGCATCTCTCTGCTTATGGAGCCCCAAGCCCACTCAAGAGCAAGGAAAGCCCCCTCAAGGGTTTTAATCCATATTTTATACCTGGGGAAACTGAAGCACAGGGGTGCAGCTGAGCCAGAAGGCTCCCAGCCATTGTTCCTCTGCATCACTGGAGGATTTTGGGGTGCAGGTAGGATCTTGCATCTTCCCTCACTTTATTGCCCAGCTCATGCAGAGTGACAGACACTAATCTCCCCATCCAATCTCTCCTTGGACAACCACCTTAGTTACAGCTCCAAGAGAGGATTCCACCCTTCCCTCCTCACCCACTGCCTCCTCTACCTGCTTTAAGTCCAATAAGGAGCCAACCTTCTTCCATTACAGGCTTGGGATCACTTCCCACAGCACAGGGTGACATCTGGGTTACTCTGCCCGGGCTCGTATTGCAAACCCAGTGCCGCTTCCCACCTGCTCAGCCACAAAAAATATCTGAGTGACACCGATGCCAACTTCCCAAAAAAGCACCTTCTCCTCTCCATGGCTCCCAAGGCCAGGGCAGCTTTGCAGGAGCACCGTAGCTGTTGTCTGCACACAGCTTGGGAAGTCCCTTCTCACCTCACTTTGGTGCCGGGGGGTGGTGGTGGGGTGGGGAGCTGCAAACCCTCATTTTGGAGGGTAAAGACAGACCCAGATGGTCTGGGTGAGCATCTCATCATCCTGCTGCCAGCACAGCACCGTGTTTTCCAGGTGTTTGGTAGCTCAATGTGGACATCGAGGAAAAGAAATAAACTCTTAGAAATGACCCGTGGGCAGGATTCGCTGACTCCGTGGGTTCTTGTAACCACAAGGCAAAGAGCTCTGAGAAAGGCCGAGACCTTGGCCAAAACAAAACCCCTTTGGAGGAAGGCTTAGAGAAGAGTCTTTTTGGGTGACTGCTGATGCATTCAGCATTTCCTTCTCCACGCTCTCCCAACCAGGTTCGTCCGGCTCCACGGGAAGGCTTGGCCGCCTCCCTGTGTTTACATCCCCGTGAGATGCTATCAGGAGCCGAGGCTCTGCCTGTACTTGCAGGAGGTAAATCCACATTCAGTGTGAAGGGTGGGGACTTTCCTCTCTCCCAAGTTAAAGACAACTTCAGAAGAGTTGCCTCAGTGTCTGTTCTCCTCAATGCACAGGCGTTCGGTGACCACTTCCGTGGATTTTCAGACATAGAAGAGAGGGGTTAATCAGCCCCTCTGGATTGTGCCAAGTGGTAGCCAAGAGAACAGGGCTGGAGATGACATTTCTTGCAGAGGCTACGGAGGATTTATTTTTCTTTATGTTGTTTTTGTATTGTTGTCTATTTATCTTAGATGGAAATTATTTGCTCTGCACAAGCATTTGCTACGTGCAGGACCTGCTCTTCCCATGAGGTGGGAGAGTGTGGTGGGCCCCAGATTCAGTGTCCTCAGCTCCAAAAGCATTCAGCCTTCATCTCTGGTCATCCCATTTCCTAGATGGTGGCCCTTTATACCCAGAGACCTTTGATGTTGTCCATCCCATGAACTCCCCTCTGAATCCTCCCAAATGACCGATTCAGGGAATCATGGAACGGTTTGGGTTGGAAGGGACCTTAAAGACCATCTATTTCCTCCAATTTTCACCTCCTGGGAAATTCTCCCTGTTTAAAAGTTGTCCCTGGCTTTATCCAGGAGCCCTGTGGATGCTCCTGCAAGGTTTTTCCCAGCCTAATTTTAAATCAATCCAACAAGTGTGGTCACAAACAAAAGCAATCTGTGGAACAAGTCTGAAGAAGGGACACTGTTTAATAAAGTTGCTCTGGACTCTCTTGCTCCCCTCCTCCTGCTCTGATTCCAAGATCCCTATTTCCACCAAAAAAAAACTTATTCCAAAAAGAAAATTACCCTCAAACCCCAATTTTTTGTCCATCACTCCACCCTACAACTAAATCCATGAGTTAGAGGGAAGTGGCTGCTCCTGGTGAGGTGGGAATTGCCTTGTACTCCCAACACAGCTGCCCAGAGGGGAGTAAAATACCTGAAACTGCTGAGTCTTGGGAAGATGCCAGTGGCAGATCACTGGAGCTGTCAGCTCCAGCTCCTGCACAGTCTCGTAACCAAGCATGCCCCAGAAATGTGCCTGGGATGGATCCCACCTGCAAACTTCAAGTGCTCCTGGAGAGGATGTTCCTACAGCAAAAACCCAACCCAGGGGCTGGCAGAGCTCTGGGATGAGACAGTGAGTGTGTGTGTGTGTGTGTGACTGTCTGAGCCTGCAAGGGACAGCTTGGACCCATTCCCAGTTTGGAACATTCCTGTCTCTTTATGGCTGATGTTCTCCAGATGTTTCGTATTGCAGCCTCATGTGGAAACACTCTGGCCTCAGGGCTGAATCCTGCTCAGCCCTCGACGTTACGCGCAGCAGAGAGGAGGAGGGAGGTTTTACATCGCTCTATCCACATCATTTATTTAGTTTAAAGCATGAATCAACCCTGGGATGCACCACAGCTGCCCCAGAAGTGCCTATTCCCATGCCTGCTCTTCCTTTTGAACTCTTTTTTCCCAAGGAAACAGCACACGTGTGATCACCCCCTCTCCACAAGCCCACCAAGTGCTGTAAAGCAGAAAGACACGGATACAACCTCTGGCTTAGGAAGTCCCGAAGCAGCAAATTGCCGGAAACTGAGAGAATATAATGTGGAAAGCATTCCCCTGGCTTGGCCCTCTCCTCGCATTCCTGCAGAGCAGCTCCCCCTGGTCCCAGCCAGGGTACGGATTCCAGCAGTTGGACCATGGCTCTGAGCCAGGAGGAGCTCCCAGCCCACTGTGCATGCATGTTCCTTGTCCACAGTGTCCATTTCAAGTGGATTTTGTTGAACCCACGGATCCAGCTGCTTTCACTCCCTGCCTGTGTCTCTGATGGGTGGGATGAGGTGTTGGTGCACTCCTAAGGGATGAGGGGCAATTTGGTTCCCCTCCCTCAGCTTTGGCTCTAGTTTGGTCCCTGAAGTGACATTCTTATGTGCCATCCCCACCAGGGACGTGGGTTTGGCAGCATGGATGCAGTGGGACATCCCATTCCCATGCACCAGTCACCACACAGCCGATGGACACAGTGTCCCCAACAAACTGGTTTGACCTCCTGTTAGGAAACTGCCTCATTTACTATTAATAGGTATTTTTTTTCTTTCCAAAGACACCCTCCTTTATCCCTCTCCCTCCTCATTCCTCCATAGTCTGTACATCACTGAGGGTGAGAGCAATCCTGCCCTCTCCCCTCTGCAATCTTCCCATCACTGGGGCTGCATCCACCTGAGCCCACTTTTCCATTTGCCACCCATCCTCTGCTCTTCCCTGCAAGCCCATCCTTGTCCTGCCAGGACAAGGGCACTCAGCCTCAATGAGGGCTTTTTGTCCCAGAGCAGGAGGGTGCAAGCAGAGCCCAGAGGTGTTAACGGGGTGAGGGAGGGTCTGGCTGCCTGACAGGAATTCCCGACTGCTTCCTCGCCTCTCAGGAACCACCTGCATCCTCCAGCAAATGGTCCTTGCTCTAGAAGAAGGCACTTGAAAAGTTTTCCTGACCTCAGAGGTAGGAAAATCCCCATGGCAATCAGCTCTCCATCCTGACAGTGCTGAGCCCAGCTCCAGGCTGTGCCAAACACCCCAAACTGCCAGGGACATTCCCAGCAGGATCAGTCCCAGCCTATGCCTCTGAGCCCCACAGCCACATCTCCCCTAAATGAAGCTTTCAGCATTGCCTGGTGGTGTCCAGGTTGGTCGTTTTTCCCTGGCACATTTTTGGTCTGGGGCAGGAGCAGGAGGATGAGGAGGCACCTACATGGATACAAGTTACACTATTTCCTCTCCAAGCACCTGCAAACAGGCTCCAACCCAATTTACTTCCCAGCCTGGATGCAAGCAGTGACTGCCCGAATTCCCCTTTCCTATCAGGGCTGGCAGGATCCTGTGCTGCAGCCAAGCCCCTCGGAGCGTGATGAGGAGGAAGAGGAAGAGCCGCAGGGTTTTGGTTGCCACCCAGGAGCAACACCTGCTCCACTTGCTCAGCAGGGCATGATCCTCACAGTGGGATCGTCCTGGGTGGATGCAAGGGCCAAGGAGGGAGGTGGGAGGTGGGTCTGCCTCGGGCAAGCCCTGCCAAAGCAGTGTCATGGCTTGACTCACAAAGTCATTAATTAATCAAAGCTCCTGAATAATTGCTGTTATGAGGAAGAGGAAGAGGAAGAGTTCGTGCTGCTGCTCCACCCTGCTCTCCATTGGCTTGCCGGGGGTAGAACCAAAGTCCTCACGCCGTGGAAGGGGTGGAGAAGAGGTGTGAGAAAGCAGGGCTGCACCCTGAGCGCGGCGCGGCGCCGGAGGTACCGGCTGAGCAACGCCACCGCAGCGGGGAGGGAGCGAGGGGGGCTCCCCACATCCCACTCAGAGGCAGAGAGGGGATGGGCACACACTGATTATTTATGGAATCATAAAATTGTTAAGGTTGGAGAAGGCCTCTAAGATCATCCAGCCCTACCATTAACCAACAAGTGTCCTTGGCTGAGAGAGGCCATGGTCCCTCTCAGATCAGCTGGCAAGGCCACCCCAGAGACCTCAAGTGAAAAGAGGGGAGGAGGGGAGGCAAGGAATGGGGAGAGCAAGCAGTCAGGATGGATGAAGGAGGGAAAAAACAGAAGAGAGAGAAAACAGAAGAGTGAAGTGGATTTTTTCCGGTGAGGGACTGTTCAGAACCTGGCAGTGCTATATCATGGGCACTGGGACCAAGGAAGGGGATGGTCTGCAGGAACCCAACCCTTCCTCTGCCCACCAGGTCTCCCATCCACAACACCCCTATGATTGGCTTGGCTAGGCTGGTGATGCTGAAGGTCCCCTTGACCAGAAGAGAAAAGATGTGGGGGTAGATCAGAGAATCACGGAATCACCAAGGTCAGAAAAGCCCTCTGAGATCATCAAGTACAACTGTTCCCCCATCACTGCCGATCCCACCACTAACCCATGTCCCCAAGTGCCACATCCATATGGCTTTTAAATCCCTCCAGGGATGGGGATTCCACCACTGCCCTGGATACCTGTCAGGGCTTGACCATCCTTTCAGAGAAGAAATTTTCAGAGGAGCAGGAGATCCTGACAGGCTGTGGAAGGCACCGACAGGGCTGCTGCCACCACTCCAGCCTCCACCTACTTTCCAGGGACACTTCAGTCCCACCCCTGCACTTGTCACCCCATTTGAATTGGGGTGACAACAGATCTGCTGTGGCATTCGTGGCCCAGCACTGCCAGAGAGGAATGAGAGGAGAAAGGAGACATCTTCCACCTTCCCATGGGACAGACCCACCCTCCCTTATCACCCCATCTCCGTAAGGTCCAGGCATGCAGCCGGGCTGGATCGCATGCACCTTCAGTCATCCAGTAGGGAAAACAGGATTTTCTCACACGAACAGCAAGGTGTTACTAGCAGGAACATGTGGAGCAGGGATAAAGTGAGCAGTGTGGCTCCCTCCGTGGCCAGGGAGGGAATCAGAGCTTGGAGACGCATCCCCACACCCTCAGTTAGCTGAATTTGGGTGCCCCCATCCTGCATCCTCCTTCTTCCAGCACGCAGGCAGGAAGGACTCTGCCCATCCAGCCTTCCCCTTCCACCGAGGGCACTTCCTTGGCCATGTCCCCACGCAGGCAGCAGTGCTTCCCAAAGGGAAACTGAGGCAGGGAGGGTAGTGCACCACAGGAGCTGCTCTCTATAACCAGCAGCAGATCCTGGGCACAAGGCAGTGTCCAGGAGCCACGTGCCAGCACTGCAGTCATGAAGGACACCCCGCCTTGCCCATGTCCAGAGGGCCGTGGAGCCATTTTCAGGTGGGGTTTTGTTCTCTCGTCCAGGGAAAGAGGCTGGACATGCCCTGGCTGTGCGTGCTGGCAGCCCAGGATCCCCCCATGTGCCCTGGGCTGATCCCACACCGTGGGCAGCAGGGGAGGGGGGGGGATTTTGCTCCTCTGCCCTGCTCAGGTGAGACCCCACCTGCAGAGCTGCCTCCAGCCCTGGGACCCCCAACAGCAGAAGGACGTGGAGCTGCTGGAGTGAGTCCAGAGGAGGCCACGGAGATGCTCTGAGGGCTGGAGCCCCTCTGCTCTGGAGCCAGGCTGGGAGAGCTGGGGGTGCTCACCTGGAGAAGAGAAGGCTCCAGGGAGAGCTCAGAGCCCCTTCCAGTGCCTAAAGGGGCTCCAGGAGAGCTGGAGAGGGACTTGGGACAAGCTCCTGCACTTTTCTTACCAGGAAAAAGGGGAATGGTTTCAAAATGACAGAGGGCAGGGTTAGATCAATATTAGGAAGAAATCCTTCTCTGTGAAGATGATGAGGCCCTGGCACAGGTTGCCCAGAGAGGCTGTGGCTGCCCCACCCCTGGAAGTGTCCAAGGCCAGGTTAGGAACAACTTGTGGAAGCTGGCCCTGACCACGGCAGGGGGGTTGGAACAAGATGAGCTTTAAGGTCCCTTCCCACCCAAACAATTCCGTGACTCCCTGCCAAGGACACGGCTCGCAGCGCTCCCTCCCCTCCGGCTGCAGCTCCAGGCTTTGCCCCGGAGTGCCCAGGGCCGGCCAGCGTGGGAGGCACGGCAGAACTCGATTTCCGAGTGCATTTGCTTCCCAAATCCGTCCCGTCAGCTGCCGGCAGCGGGTCCCCGCGGGGCTCCGCAGTCTCTTCCCAACGCCAGGACTCCCAGCTCGAGCGTGTCCAGGCGAATCCCTCCCGTGCCGAGCGGGGATTCCCACAGCGGGAATACGGCTTCACCCAGTGAAAACATCCAGCGGATCGGCTTCCTGCCTCATCGCTCAGGAATCCCGAGGTCAGGGCCGGCGAGTCCTCCCACGGCAGCGCGTCAGGCCGGGAGCACGGGATGTGCATCCCCAGCCCCGATGTGCTGTCACAGCGCCCGGGATGCTCATCCCAGTGTCCATCCTGTCACAGCACCCGGGATGCTCATCCCAGCGTTCCTCCTGTCACAGCACCCGGGATGCTCATCCCAGTGTCCATCCTCTCACAGCGCCCGGGATGCTCATCCCAGTGCCCATCCTGTCACAGCGCCCGGGATGCTCATCCCAGTG
>VZTG01007559.1:287850-315271 GCA_013397845.1 Melanocharis versteri
GGTGCGGGCGGCGGGAGCCCCGGCGGGACAGCGCGGCGGCGGGTGAGTGCGGGGGGCGGGAGCCCCCTGGGGGGCCGGAGGACCGGAACCCCCCCGAGCGCCCATGTGGGGGGCGGGGACCCCCCCCGGGGACCCCCGTGTGGGGTGGGACCCCTGCCTGTGCCTTGTTCTGTGGGGAAGGGACCCCTCTCCATCCCCCCTGTGTGCCTGGGATCCCTCCCTGCGCACCCCTCTGTGGGGCAGGGTCGCTCTTCCAGCTCCGCTTTGGGCAGGACCCTCCCTCTGTGCCTTGTTCTGTAGGGAAAGGACCCTGTACCAGCCTCTCTGTGGGGTGGGACTCTTCTCTGTGCCTTGTTCTGTGTGGAAGGGACCCTCTTCCAGCCCTTCTGTGCGGTATGACCTGTCCCTGTGCCCCGCTCTGTAGGGAAGGGTCTCTCCTCCATCCCCTCTTTGGACTGTACCCTCTCTTTGTGCCTTGTTCTGTGAGGCAGGGTCCCTCCTCCATCCGCTCTTCGGGCAGGACCCTCTCTCTGTGCCTTGTTCTATGGGACAGGGTCTGTTTTCCAGCCCTCTGCGGGGCAGGACCCTCTCCCTGTGCCTTGTTCTGTGTTACAGGGCTCGCCCTCCATCCCCGCTGTGGGGCAGGGCTTCCCCTTCCTGAGCTCCCACAGGGGACAGGGTCTCTCCCTCTCTGCTCCACCGTCCCCTCTGGGGCTGGGACCTCCACAGGGCAATGGAGCAGCCCCCATGTCCCTGCAGACCCCTAAGGGGACACTCTCAGGGTGTCTGGGCTGTGCTTTTGGGGTGTCTGGCATCACTGTAGGGCTGCCGTAATGTCCTGCTTGTGGGGCAGAGGGGACAGCCCGGAGCAGGGCACTGCAGAGGCAGGAGCGTGGAGTGGGACTGCATCACCCCGGAGGGATGGAGGACGGGGCTGGGGCGGCACAAAGGGACAGGGGGCATGTCCCCACCCAGGCCCATCCTGCCTGGACCCCCTTGATGAGGGGGAGCTCCTGGGGGTCCCACCCCACGCTGGGCTCAGGGTCCCCAGGTCACCTCTGTTCCCGGTAGCCGCTGGCTTGGAATCAGACACGTCCCCTTGCTTTCCTGGGGCCGAGACAGGACGCTGCGGGTTTCTTCTGCTTTAAAAGAAAACCAAAAAAAGAAAAAAACCAACCCACCCAGAAATGGGAAAAGCTGCTTTTTTGGAGTTACACTGGGCTGCTGTTCCAGCCGTGCCGGCACGTCCGTACCCTCCCTGCGTCCGCCGCTTTGGCAGGGGACGCGCGTGGGACCCTGGGGACTGGAAACCACCGGGTGAAAATGCACCTCCTGCGGTTTTGGGGTTTTGGCTTTTTGTCTGCTCAGTTCTGCCTGCCTTTGTCGTCGCCGGGGTGCGCGGAGGAGACCACGCGAGGGTCTCGGTCACCCCACGAGCGGCGCCGGCTCCGTCGGATGTGCCAGCGTGTGTGTCTGGGGCTTGCTTCCCCCCTCCCGTGCACACCTTTGGCAGGAGGCTTGGATGACATCTTGCTCTGGCACGCTCCTCGCCTTTGATCTCGAGTTTCCTGCCATGGATAACGTGTTCGGCAACACGCGAGCCCGGCTCCGCAGCTGCCGGGGAGGGCGATGCGGGTGCCTCCTCCTCCTCCTCCTCCTCGTCCCGGTTTTCCCCAGCTGGCTCCTGCCTACAGCTCCCGGCTTTCCTTTGTTTCGGGTGCCGCCAGGACGGGCTCTCGCAGCCCAAGGATGCTCTGAACGGAGCAAAGCCAAGCACAAAAAGACACCCCCCCCATCCCTTTGTTTCCAGGCGTTTGCGGGCTCAGCTGGTTTTTACACGGCGGCGTTTCGTGTGCCCAGGCAGATAAACCGACTACTCAATGTCTCTCAATGTCTCTTTTTTTTTTTTTTTTATCCTATTCTGAGTTATTTTGGGTGCTTTAGTTTGCAAGGAGCACATCCCGGCTGCAGGCTGTGCTGGAGGGATGCGGCAGCTTCCTGGGAATGGGGTGAATTTGCCAGAAGCATAACTGGAACATCTCGTGGTTGTCCTCTGGTGTCCTCTTCACGTCTCCTCGGATGAGCAGAGCCATAAGCTCTCAGCACCACACTGAAATCCAGGATCACCAGCCCTTCTCCTGGGAGAACTCTGACCCTGGTTTGCATGACCCGCTGCCAGCAGCAGCTTTGGGGACAGAGGAAGGTGAACAAAACCCAGGCCCATGCTCAGCACTGGTGGCTGTAGTCAGCCTTTTTTTAAATATATATCCTTGACTTTATGGAAAGCAAAATATAAGTTCTAATATTATTATCAACGTTATTTTTTAGATTCCTACTGCTGTTTCGTTTCCCTCAGGTGTTGGGTTTAATAGCGAAGCCATCACCTGAATTCATTTGAATGCTATTTTTTTTTTCACGACAGATGTACACAAAGCACCTTGAGCGTGTCAAACAGCCCCTGAGTAAATCAGGTTGTTTGCTCTATTACTTTATTCATACAGGTTCGATGCTCCAGCTGATGCATATGGAGTGCTGTGCCATCTGGAGCAAAAATTAAATACAAATTTGGCCCCTGGCCTGGAAAAATAACAACCCTGTGCCCCACTAATTATCAGCAGCGGAAGGATAGAGCCCCTGACAGAAGAACTGCTTGGGGGCAATGTGGAAGGAACCCAAAATGCACTAATTGAGGTATTTAAAGCATATTAAAAAAGGGAAAACAAATGCTTCCAGCCCCATGTGGCAGAAGCAGGCGGGAGGGATGATATGATCCCGTTACCAAGTCACAGGGCTGATGCCAGCAGGTGACAATCCTGGTCCTGACTGGGTGGTGGAGCTGCTGGAGGTGTGTGGTGGTGATTTCCCACATCTCCCAGCCTTGCTGCTGAAGGAAATCCCCTCCAGAACCTCCCAAAGCTCTGTTCCACCACTACTTGGCTCAGGTTTGTTTTGTTCCTGTTCACCGAGGCTGAGTTGGACACTCTGGGTCTCCTGCTTGGGTTGCTGGCATTGCTGTTTGGTCAAAGGCTGTCTCAGGTTTGGGGGGAACAAGATGTGGAGCTGGGTCAGCTCTGCTGGAGCTTACTGCTTGTGCATCCCAGGCTCAGATCCAGTCGCCTCCAGGTGTGATTGGAGATAGCTGTGATGGACCAGCCGTGAAGGACACCTTGGGGTCAGCATGCTCTGGATGTTGTGGGGTCTGTTGGACCTTCAGATGAGGAATGCTGTGTGCCAAATGGGAAATGAGGTGATGGCTGCTGGTTGCTGTCACTGTTCTTGGCTGGAGAGTGGTCCTGGCCCTGTCCTGGGGGAGAAGCAGGTGGTGGGGCAGAGGAGGATTCCATGGCAAGGAAGCAGCAGAGCTGCTCAGGACTATGGTGCTGAACCAAGCCTGGAGGTTCTACCCAAGAAGAGCTGACTTCCAGCTGCTCTCCTGGACTAAATGGTGTGTGAGATTACAGGAGGACACCCGGCTTTGCTAGGAGGGCTTTTGTGCTTCTGGACCATCTCTCCAGGTGTTCCCCCTTGGGTCACGCCTCCCAGTGACCTGCTGTCACCTCCACTTGGGCTGCGTGGCAGAAGACGTGTTGTGAGCGATTCCCTCATAGCCACAGAACAACACTTGGATGTGGAAAAGGTGGAGAGGGGCACAGCTGGTGCTCATCTCCTGTTCCCACCACCTGCACCTGGAACCTTCTGCCTTGGGATGACAGGGCTGAGATGTGGTCCTCCCCCACCATGCCAGGCTCCTGCTGCACAGTAAACCCAAACAAGCCCATCCTTCAGGCCGTGGCAGGAGGTGCAGATCCTTCTGGTGGTCCTCAGCCAACTTGGACCGTTGGTGTGGAAGCCTGGAGGGTGTTTTTTTGGGGGGTTGAAGCTTCCCCGGTCTCAGCAGTGGTTGGTGTGGCTGAGCTGGGTTTGTTTGTTTTTGTTCCTGCAATCATTCCCCTTAAAGCCGAGCGTTGTTGACACAAGATAAGATCGGCCGTCACAGTCTTCCCCTCCCCTGTCACGTGGCCGTCCTGGTGTGCCCGTGTCCCCACCCCGAGTCGCTGACAGGGCTCTAAAGCGGCATCAGTGATGATGTGATACGGGGCTTATCTGCAAGCGAGCCCAGTCATCGCCTGAGCCCGGCGGGTGCCGCTCGCTGGGTTGAGAAATGCCAGCGATCCCGTAGAAATCGCGCTTCAGGAGAGGATCCAAACCCACGTGGGTTTGCTGCAGCCATGAGCAGTGGTCATTTGCTTCCTGACCTGAGGGATGGGGAAGCCTTGACATTGACAGTGGGCTGGAGCAGGGCCTGTTCCTCCATCCTGGGATGCAGCAGTCCCCGCTGGAGATGAGTTTGGGTGTCCTATTGCATTGTTGGCATTGTTGTCCCTATTACAAAAACAAACAAAGGTTTATTTTTTTCAAGATAAGACTCTTTTTTTTGTGAGGGCACGTGGTGAGAGTAAAGGGGAGCTCACAACACGAAGTTTATATGGTCATGTAACCACTATGAAATCAATTTTGGGTGCTGTTCCCTCTGGAACAATAACACGGGCAGTGTGTCATTCTACCTGTGTGGCATGTCTAAATTCCATCCAAAACCAAAAAAACAATCCGAAAGGGTTCCAACCACGTGTGGAGGGCTCCTGCGTCCTGCTCGCGAAGGGTCGCGGTGCTGAAGGGATGGCAGGAGGAGAGGAGCCCAGCCCTGATGCCAGTGTGTGGATGGGCAGAGGGAGCTCATGGACTGAACTGGCTGGAAGCAGCTGGCTCGGCGTAGCTGAGGGCTCTGAGGTCTCAGGTTGCTCCGACGCCGGAGTTACAGCTGGATCAGCCTGTGGAAAAAGCAGAGACACTGAGAAGCAGGAGGAGCAGCAAGGGCAGGGTGGTGGGAAGCCTGGGCAGGGAAGTCCTGCTTCTTCTGCTCCAGCTTCAGGACTGTGAGTGTGAGAAGCAAGCAGAAATGACTTCTCCAGGCTTATTATGGCTTTTTTTTTTGTTTGTGGGTGGGTTTGCAGGACACCAGAACTGCTGACAACAGCTGGGGTTCTCCTGGCTCCGAGGGGGAAAAGGATCTTTGCACGGGATGATCCTGGAGGCCCACCCCAACATTTGAGGGACAGCATGCTAGCCAGGTCCTTCAGTGTGCTGTCTCCATGGAGGCAGGGGATGGAGATCTGTGTGGCAGCATAGCCACAAAGCATTATTGATGTGTTGGAAACCATGAAAGCCCCTGAGAATGGTCACATAGGGATTGGGACTTCTCCAAAAAGGTGGTGGGATTGATAACCCAACTGAAGTGCACCTGCACCAATGCCCCCAGCGTGGTCACCAACAGGAGAAGGAGCTGGAAGCCACTGTGCATCAGAAAAGCTGTGACATCATTGCCAGCGCAGAGACATGTGGGATGACTCAAACAAATGGATTTCTGCAATGCATGGGGTAACTTTCCACGATTTACCAGCAGCCCCAGCTAACTGGGAGGTCCCAGCTGACTGGAAGCGAGCAGATGTAACACACAGCTACAGGAAGGGCAGGAAGGAGGATTTGGGGAACTGCAGGGCTGTCAGTCACGTGACAGGAGCAGAGCACCCCGAGTGCTCTCACTCAGCACCAACAGGGCAAGCAGAGGATCTGGAGCAGCCGGTGCGAGTTTGTGACATGCAGGTCTTGCCTGACCAACCTGATCTCCTTCTATGACAAGGTGACCCGCTTTGGTGGACGAGGGAGAGGCTCTGGGTGTGTCTGTCTGGACTTTGGCAAGGCCTTTGACACCGCTTTTTCGTGGAAGGGGCTGGAGTCACCATCCCTGGAGGGATTTAAAAGCCGTGTAATAGTGGCACTTGGGGACATGGTTTAGCGGAGGCCTTGGCAGTGCTGGATGAGCAGTTGGACTCGGTGGCCTTAGAGGGCTTTTCCAACCTAAACGATTCCATGATTCTGTGATTTTATTATCCCCTCAGAGGATTAATCCCGCCGCTAATGCAGCTTTTCGCTCACAAAGCGCTTTAGAGGAAGTCGCGCCAGGAGAGCGCTTGGAGAGAGAAACTGAAAGTGCTGAGCAGGAGGCAGCTGCCCTCCTGATTCCAGCCCTCCCACTGTCGCTCTCCCAGACTGTGGAGTACGAGTAGATTTCCCAGCTTCTTGGCTCACAGGAGTATTTCGGGGAAAATATGAGAGCTCCGTAGCCGTGCGGCTCCCCAGGCGTGGAACCAGGGGATTTCAGCTCTCCCATCAGTCCATTGAGATCCAGGAGGAGCAGCCTGGAAGGTAAGAAAGTGGGTGAAGCCAAATCACCCATCCAGACTGCGTGGGAGGGATCAGAGTCTCCCACCCGACAACTTCCAACTGCAACAAATCCATCCGAGTGGATTGTGCCTCCTGCTGACCGGGACTCTTGGAATTAAATCGCCGGAGTGTTGTAAGGATTGAGTTAAACGCCTCTCCACACAGAGCTTTGTCCCGATCGGGCAGATATTTCCTCGGAGCTTTAACGACTCCCATTTTCCTATTGTTCCCTGTAAAAACCCTCGCCAGGCTGGGCTTCCCCCGAGGAGATTTCCTGTCTCCGCTCAAACACAGCTGCAGGGTTGGGGTTTTTCTTTCGCTTTTTAGTTGAGAAGTGTTGGATAACAGACTCGGTGTTTTGCTCTCTTGGAGTGCGAGATAAAAGATAAGGCTTTTGGAGGCTGCGTCAGTGGTGGCCATCCAAAAGTGGGATGGGATTTTGTGGTGTTGGGTGTTCTGGGGGCTGAATAAATCGGGATGAGCTGGAGTCCGTCTGCTGGTGCTTGTGTGGGTTGGGTGTCTGTCAGCTGAGCCCTGCACCCCAGTCTCGACTGGCATTCACACCAAAACACCCTCACCATTGTGCTGAGCGTTGTTTGGGGGCGGCACTTTGGGAGTAAAAGCAGGAAAAATGGATCATTTTCTCGGCTGTGGCTTTGCCTGGGGGATGCTGAATTGTCGTGTGCTTCTGACCATTCTTGGGGCTTCCTCCTTGTGTCCTCCTCCTCCTCCTGAAGCATCTTCCCCATGCAGCTGCCAGTGATGCAGCAGGAGGAACAGGTCAGGGAAGTGATGGGAAAGGCCTGGGATGTGTTGCAGCCAGGTGAGAGGGATGGAGCTGGAGACAAGCCTGGCATCAGGTGGTTTATTCCAGCCTTGGATGCTAAAGCTGGGAGCAGGAGTGTTGCAGGGAGTTAGGAGATGGGGCTGCATGGGGACAGTGGGTGTTTTCCCAAAGCCAAGCAAGTATTTGTGCCTAAAGACTAAAATTTATATGGTCCTGCAGAAAAATGGGCTGGACAAGAGGGATTCTGCTGCCATCTTTTCAAGCACCTCCAAAAGGAGGGTTTTTAAGACAAACATGAAATTGAGGCCTTGTTTACACTGAGGTTGGAACTTGAGTCTCTTTAGGTTTCTTTTTTGGATGGAATTTAAAAGGGGAAAGAAGTAAGCACTGACTAAAGCTTAGTTTCTTTCTTAGAAAACTTCTGTTTTCTAACAAAAGTTGTTTTTTCTCTCCAAAAGATCCCCTGAATCCTTTCTGCTTCGTTTAGGTTTGATTTATCTCAGCTATTGATGTTCTGAACTGAAAAACCCAACTTAGTAGCAATCCGCTTGATATCAAACCCCAGATTGCACATTGCCTGCTTCTTCTTTTAAATCAAATAATTAATTCTTCGGTATTATGAATCACTCATTGTGAGGGTAGCAGCAGATCCCAGTCTGTTTCCATGAGGGTGCCGTGTTATATTTTCCTTATTAACCCAGGTCCTTGCCGCAAAGCCGTGTGGATGAAGGCTGCTGCCAAGCTGGGCACAACTTGAGTTTTGTTGCTCAGAGATTTTTCTCTTTTTTCTTATTATTCAAATAATGTCTTCCTAGGCCAATGCAGAACAAGTCAGGTGGTTGGAATGGATTTTTTTTTTCTAGCTGGAGCATCCATTTCCGTAAGAGTTGGAGCCCAAAGATGAGTTGTGAGGCCCTGGCAGGTTGCTTGCCTGGGACGGGATCCTGTCTTTAGCCTGCTGTGGATGGACTGATCAGGCTTGCCTTGGACACCTACATCATTCCAGACAACCCTCTGCAGCACTGGGCTGGAAATCCCCCTTTTCCACCCCAAAACCAGCCCTGGTGCGGATTTCTCTGTGAGGACTCGCTGTGTGGCAGCCGTCTCTGTGGGCTGCTCCACGCTTTTGTTTACATCTGGTAGAAAACTCCTTAAATTTCCTGGCGAGGGAGTAATTCTAATCCCTTTCAATGAGATCAACGGATTAGTGTCTCAGATGCTTATAAAATTGTGAGGATTAGCCAAGCCTCCCCCCTTTTTCTTTCTATGCCACGTAACGTCATTGCTGCGTTTTAAAAGGGGATCTCTGCGCTGTTACCAAGAGCTGAAGCAATTTCTGGGAGCCTCTGCGAATCCAAGCGTTTAAAAACCATGTCTTCATCCTTTCCCTCGCTCCCTCTGGATTTTAGTGCAATTTTTAGGGTGTTTTTCTCTTTTCTTCCAGCATCCCTGGCGCCAAACCGTGGTAGCCGTTCAAGCAGATACCTTGGGTTTGTGTGGCTTGGCTGCGTTGCGGCGCCCGTGCGGGTAAGTAGGGAGCTGAGCCCAAAGTTTTCCTTCACAGAGACTTGCAAATTCCCATCTTGAGAAGACCAGATCCCAAAAAAACATGTTATGTCACAAGTTTGCCCCTCATTTCAAAGGATTTGGGCTTTTGTGGTCCATCCCCAGAGGGGAACGGCGCTTCCGGGCCAATGGGATGCTCTCACCCCAACTACTGGGAGCAGGATGAAACTCCACACACCCACATTCCTGCATCCTCATAATTACGACCTGCACTTTCATTAGGACTTGCTCCCTAACCAGCTCGAAGGGAGCTGACAGAGGAGGGTTTACTTCAAACCCTGCTGCCTCTCCCTGCAGGGCAGTTTTTAAATGCCTTTTCTCCCGGGTCGATGGCTGCGTGGTCGCTTGACCTGTGTGAGCAAAGTGATCCTGAACTGCAGAGTGGTAGGAGCTCGGAGCCAGGAATTCCTGGCCCCGGCCCAGTAGAGTTTCAGAGGCGAGCTTTTAAATATATATACAAAGACAAGCTCATAATTTCCACTCTGCTAATGAGGCCGCGGCGTTTTCATTGAAATGTGCCAATAGGCGCCGCGGTGGTATTTTAGCAGCCTTGTACTGTGAATCCAAATGTGATTTAACATGGCAGCCCCCGCGGAGCCGAGGAAAACCGGCTTCTCCCGCTGAATTTCAATGATGCTGCTCAGCAGCACTTCCCAAAAATCCCCTCGGCGGTGGGACCTCTCTTGTGTTTCATCCCGACAAAGCTTTTCCCCCACTTTGGTGAAGGTGGGACTGGACTGAAAGGGGATGTTTTAGGAGGGGAAAGTCTTCATTTAAAGCTTGGGTTTAACAGATGTGTGGCTGGCCGGTGCGAGGCGGCGATTTCATAACCAGGCTGGCCAGAAATATCATTAAATCGTAGCAAAAAAATGGAACGTGAGGGCTCCAGACATCGTGTTCTCTCTTGACCTTTAAAAAGCCACTCGAAGCTGCCAGCCTGCTCGTTGCTAAGCCACCTCCTTAGTGCCACTCATATATTTTCCCTTCTAGTAGGCGATTCAGCACCCGGGAATTCGTGGAGATCCGACAGTAAACTGTTACACACCTGAAATTCCCACTGGTGGTTTTTAGCTTTGTAGCCTTGAAGCGTTCGGAAAATATTTAGCAGGTTTTGTTCAGTCAGCTGCTAGAAAAATGTAAATTTTAAGTAACTCTCTCAAAAGGTGTTGGGTTTGGTTTGCTTTCTTTTTTTTAAACAAGTCCTGCATCAGCAGCACAGCTGTAAATTGGGGTTTTGCTTATTTAGGGCTCAGTTTATGAGGAACCCCTGTAAGAAGCAGCATCCCTGGGCAAAGGAGGGGTGGGGGCAGGTGATGTTGAAAATTTACACCGGGTTGTCCAACGCCTCCTGGTTAGAGATCCCTGGGGTGTGGGTACACCTGGGTTTTAGAATCACAGAATCATGGAGTGGTTTGGGTTGGAGGGGACCCTCAAGACCACGTCATTCCACCACCCTGGCACGAACAGGAACACCTTCCACTAGACCAGGTTGCTCCAATCTGGCCTTAAACATTTCCAGGGATAGGGAGTCCACAACCTCTCTAAACAACCTGTGCCAGTGCTTCACTAAGGTCCTTTCCCTTTCTGCATTCCCCTAAGGTCAGGCCACAATTCCAGGAGAACAGGGAAGAAGGATGATATCCCACGGCATCACCCTCAGTGCTGAGACTCTGTGACAGAGGAGGAGATGCACTTTTTGGGTTGGTGAATGTTTCTCTCCAAGCACCTCACTTGGCTGTGCAAGTCTGGCTGTGGAAAAGTTCCATTTTCCATTTCCAACTAAATTTTGAGGGGTTTTCCATCCTTGCAGACATCTTTCTTGTGCCAATCCCATAGAGGTGAAGCATTTTTTGTCCTGTTTCCATATGACTCCCAGGAGGTTTTTTTGCTGGACTCTATAAAGTGTTGCAAAACCATCCCGGTCTCTGTTAGCAAGGGAGGAGGAATGATAAAAAAACTACTCCCCTAAATCCCAGTACTTGGGTCAAAACCAGGAAAGGGTGGACTGACTGTACAGCTCATTTTTTTGGAAGTATTATGAAAAATTGGAAATGGCAGTGACGTGGTGTTGGTGTGAATTCCCAGCAGGCTGGGGTTTGGGATTGTCTGTGTTTTCCTGAAGCCTTTTTCAGGCCGTCAGGATTGTAAAATACAAACCTGGCTGGATCAAAGTGGGCTTGGGGGAACAGCTGCTCCCTGAGATTTGTTTAGGCACATTTTTCCTGGTATCCAGTCACCACCTTTTTCACTCTTCTCCATCCAGCTACCTCCTTTTCTTAATTTTTACCTCAAACATAAATGGTGCAATTAAGAGGGTCTGCAGAGAGCATTCCTGAGGGCTGAAACCCGGAATCCGGGAGCAGACAGCAGCAGCATAAAGAGGAATTCTTCCCTCTCTGGCCTCATGCTGCTTTTCCACCACAAGGCTTTACAGCCATCTGGATCCCCTTTCAGATTATGCCCCCCCTCCCAAAAATCCATAGCCTAGCAACCTTATTTAGTGTAAACGAGAGCATTCTGCCTTCCTGTTCCCAAGTTGTGCTTGGCTCCTCCGACTGCCTTTATAGGATGGCTGCTGGCAGCTGTGATCCCAGCACTGGTTCAGGGTGCTCGTCTCCAGCAGGATTTTGTAGGATTATTGATCCCTGTGTGTTGCAGTGATTGTTATTTTTTTCCCTCATTAAAGGAGCTTAGCAAATGGGGGGGGAAAAAACGGGTTTCAGGAAGTTGTTTAATCCATCTGCTTCTCAATATTAGAGTGGAGAGGACAAGTTGCTCTTTGGCTCCATGGAAAGTGATTGGTTTTCGTTCAGCCTGAAGACGACTTGATCAAAGTGGGATTTTTATTCTTCCAGATGTGGTATTTTGGGAGTCCCCATTGCTTCCCACAGCTCTGTGTCATCACCCAGGAATTTTCAAATTCCCTGGAGCATTTAACACCAATTTCTCTGCTCTGACCCTTCAGCTGCATAGGCTGAGTTTCTCATGGAGTTTCCAATTTGCTTTCCCCAAGGAACCTGTTTGTTGGGAAAACTGCAAACGAGGAAAAGCAACTACAAATAAATGCGGGAGATTATTCCCACCTGTCTGTGCTCTCATTGCTCTTTTTGGGCTAAAATACACCCAAATTTAATAATGGGTGTCCCACCACCATCAGCCCATAAAAGGAAGTGGTGGCTCCTGCCTTCTCTTTTCACCTTGGGAGTACAAAGAGGGCTGGGGGCAGGAGGAGGCAGCAGCACATCCTTTCCCACCACGCTTTTGGGAGGAAGAGTGAGCTCACCAGGTCGTGACGTTGGAGCTGCGTGCCAGGAAAAGGGGGGGGAAAAAATAATTACAAATCCCCAAGGCCAAAGGGGAAAAATTCCTCAAGTGTTATTTCATTTCTGAGCAGTGGATTGAGCTGTCCTTGGGCAGCCTGTGTGAGCCTTTCCGAGAAAGGAGCTGCCAGCTCTGCTTCAAACCCTCTTGCGAAGTGATTCTCAGCTCTCATTCCTGATGGGAGCTCAAACAGGGCTCTCCTCCAAACTCTGCTTCCCCCTCCTCCAGACTGTATTAAATAGCGCTATTGATTTTAATTTTTTTTCTGTTTATTTTTGCCTGTTTTCCTGGAACTTGCAAAATCAGCCCTGAGCAAACCTCTGGTTTGCTTTTCCAACGGTGCTGGGAGAAAGAACTTGACTTTACAGTGGGTGATGGGAGCTGCAGTTGACCCATTTCTGCACGTTTCTCTGCCAGTGGTAGCAAAAACATTTTCCCACTTAAAGGTTCTCTTCAGTTTTAAAGTTCTGGGATTAATTGTGTCTTAAACTGTCTGGAACCAGAAGGACTTTCTGGAAATTGCAGTGGTACAGTTGTGCTGCTGGATGTTGCTCTCCTTAGACTTTCCTATTTTTTTTCAATTTCTTTGTTGCGTTGTTACATCAGTTTCTGTGTCCCCTGCCCAGAGGCAGTGGAGAGGGTTAAGGTTTTGTGTTTGGTGTCAGCCAGCTGGGGAACACAGCCAGGAAATTTCCTGATTCCAGTTCAGAAAAAAGCGTCGGATCTGCTCTCAGAGAGGAGGGATCAAAGGTCCGAAGCGCTTCGTGCTTGAAGGTCAGTTTGGTTCCTTGGATGTCCGGGCATGCAACAAAAACCCCCCGCCACCCCCAAGCCTGCAGGCAGCCAAAATGGGTGAAACAAATGGGTTTTTGTTCTGTTTGACACCCAGAAGTTCTTTCTGCTGCTGCGATGGTGCCGCATCACGCCGGCCAAGCTTTGCTGGATCCTGGTACAACTCTGCCTGTGGTGTGAGGGACCTGTTGGGATGTTCCCTCTTCCCAGCACATTAATCCCACTGATCAGTAACACTGCCAAGCCTTGCACCATCCCTCACACTCCTCCATTCCCTGCCAGGTTTTTGGAGTGAAGGATCTGGGCCAGCTTGGATGCTCGGAGCTGGCACTGGATGTGGCATCCCTGTGGTAGCACCGTAGCTCTATGAAATTGCAGCATGCCAAGAGTTTTTGGTTTGTCCCCACTCTTTATCCTGTTGTTCCCTGATTTTGGACAGCAAAGGCCATCGCTCCTGGCTGGGGCAGCACTGAGTTTTCCCCCCACTCCATGCCAGGCAAAGGTGATGCAGCCGTGTGGCATCTCTGGGGTTGGCTCTGCAGCTGCCTGTGATTTTCCCATCGCCACGCTGCGGATCCTGGCGCTGGACCAGCTCCAGAGACAGAGCTGAAGGAAATTCCTTCCAGCTGCTTGAGGTCAGAGCTTTGCTTTGCATTTGGGGTCCATGAGGGGGATGTTTTGCCTGCGAGTTAAACGAGGGTGTCTCTGGCTGCTGCTTCTTAACACCTGGAAGAATCTTTTTCTTTTAAATATTATCCCGTTAGTCATAGCCATTAAATAACCTTCCTCTTGTAGAGCCATTCCGTGGAAGAATACCCTGCTTTGCGACACGACTTGGGCTGTTTCAGAAAGGTCTTGTCAGCTGCTCCCAGTTTAACTTTCAACCGAGTTAATAACGCTTTTGGTTAAACCTGTCTGAAACACGTTGCGAAACGCCTCTGAAACTCGAGACGCCATTCACACCCGCCTGAAACCTTTCCCATCGATAAAATATTTCAGCTTGGAGTTTGGCCATGGCTTAGCATTCACTTTTCCCTGAGATTCGTGATTTCAGGCCTGCTTGTGTCTGGCTCTGCTGGGTGTTTGAAGCTCAGTGTTTCCTGGAGATGGGTTGGCTTTGCCAGCCTGGCCGGTGGGATGCCCGGACAACCAGCTCCATCCAGTTTCCCCAGTTAGTGGGTGAGGAGATTCAGTCTGAGTTTGCTTTGAACTCCTGTGGAGAAAGTTGTTTGTCTTGCAAACATAAGGTAAATCCCTCTAAAAACAGGAGTTTATTTACAACAGCAGAGGCAGAAGCCACCTCTCCGCCCAGCATGTGGGCTGTATTTAGGTGTGATGATGCACAGCACATGCATGGCCCCTTTATGCACTGATGTTATAAATAAATAATAATAAATTTTTTTTAAAAGGACAGGCAGCTCCTTTTAATAAGTAAAACCCCAAGAAGGAGCACACAGCTCCAATCCATGTGGCAAAGCAGCAAGAAAGCAAAAATCTGCAGCCTTCAGCCCATGGCATCACTTAAAGTGGCGTCCCTGGTGTCACCCCCTGGCTTCAGGGACCTCAGCTCTGCCTCGCTCCCCACCTCCTCCCTGCCTCAGTTTCTCTGCCTTTGAGAAGATAATTGCATCCTTTATTAATTCCTGTGAGATCAATCATCGAATGCTCTGGGTACGAGGTTGGCCCCACGTATTAAGTGCTTGCTGTGGCTCTGATGGGGATTATTTTGGCGAGGTGGCTTGGTGAGGTTTGCCTTTCACAGCCCAACATGTAATCAAAGCGCCGCCGAGCCAGAGCTCACGCTGACCTGTAACACTCCCTTCCTGGCTGCTCGATGGGCCATTAACCAGCACTTGGCTTTTAATTAAAGCTGGGTTTTGTCCTCCTTGGAGAAATGAGGATGTGCTTGGCCCTTGGCCCCACGTGGCTGAGTCATTGGAGGGTGTAAGGAAGGAGATGTGGAGCTCAGGTTGTTCTGCCACTTGTGGCTCTCTGTGTCCCAGGACACCACTGTTGCTTGTTATTTTTCACAGAATCATGGAATTATAAAATCATCGAATGGTTTGGGTTGGAAGGGACCCTAAAGACCATCCAGTTCCACCCCCTGCCATGGGTAGGGACACCTTCCACTAGTCCAGGTTGCTCCAAACCCCATCCAAGCTGGCCTTGGACACTTCCAGGGATGGGGCAGCCACAGCTTCTCTGGGCAACCTGTGCCAGTGCCCCCTTTTCTATGTGCAGCCTGTGTTCCCCATCTCAGGGGCTTCAGGGACCTCCTGAGGGCCATGGCTGCCCCACAAGCATCATCTCCCTGCTCTGGGATGCCTTGACCATGGAGAGAGCAACAGGGAGGCTTTTGTTCTGCACCAGAAACTTTTCATCCTTCTTTATGGCTCCTTTTTTATTTCTTTTGGCTGCGCCCTTGCAAATCTGAAGCAGATTAAAATACAGTTCCTCCCCCCCACTCCCCTTAAAAAAAAACCCAACCCCAAAGCTTGGCTGCTTGAAATCATCAGATTTCACTGCAGTCTTTTAAAGTTAACAGTTTCCTGGATCCTGGGCAGACTCACTGATTTTTCTCCTTTAACCTCCGTGTTTTTTGCTGTAACATTTCTCAGCTGTTGCAGCAGGAGGGCGGGAGGACCAGGGCAGCTCCAATGTGGAGAAGGTTATTTCACACAGGGGTTGGATGAATCTGGTGTGGGGCTCCCTGGATTTGCACCTCAGGGGACTGAAGGGTTGTCCCCAGGAGGCTGAGCCCCCACGATATGGCTGGCAGGTAGGTCATGGCTGCGTTCACGACACCCTTTTAGGGCAAAATATTAGGGAAATGGTCCCATTGGAAGAGGAGAGTGGGATGCTGGGGGTTGTTCTGACCTTTGTTTCTGCTGACTGTTTATTTGCTGGGGGCTGTGATGGTTTCTAGCTGTGCTCATGGATGTGGAGGCTGCTGCAAGAGCGGCACAGCTCAGGTGCATTACGAGCATGAGGAATTTTTCTGGCTGGATGGGATTTGCTGCCCCAAACGCAGCCTGGACGTTCCTTACCCGCTGTCTGTGCCAGGGAAGGATCTCCTGGTGGGATCACTGAGAAGAGCATCACAAGTTAAAAGAGTTGCAAAGGAAAGAAAAGTAACAGTCCAGTGCTGGTTGGTTTTGTTGCCTCTGCTCCAAGAGCTGTCTCTCCTTCCTCGCAAAAATCACCTGGAGCTTTCCCAGATTTCCCAGACGGAGGACGTTTCTCTCGGGCGGGCGGCTGAGGAGCTGGAGGCAGCCAGCCTTGGCCAAAGGCAGTGATTATCAGCACGAGCCCCAGGGCGAGGTGGGCCAGCCTCGTCCTCCAGCTGAGACACCCTCATGCCAGGAGCGTGACCGAGGGGAGCCCATGAACCGTCCCAAGTCCCAAATCCCTTTGACCCAGCGGGACTGAAACCCAAACCCAGCCCTGCGACGCCGAGCTGCGCATTAACTCCGCCGGAGCTGGGAACAAAGGTTTGGGGGCTGGATTGGGCTTTTTTAAATTTATTTGCAAAGCAAACCAGCTCAGCTGAGCGGAACAAGCGTCGGTGGAGGAGCGTGAGCTGCCGGGTGGTTGCTGGGCTATAAAATCCCATCCCCACCAGCGCTGGCAGGGGGATGTGCCGGCTCCCCGAGCTCTCGTAGCATTTCCACGTTGGCCGGGAGAGGTTCTGAACATGCGTGTTGGTCTCTGGAGGCTTTAATCAAATCCAGGCTTTACCAGAAATCGCCTCGAAACTTCCAGCGAGCGGAGGAAACTGAAAGCAGCCGGAGCAAGGAGGCTCCCGGGCGGGTGTTTGGGGCTGGCAGGGATGTTGCCTTCAGCGAGGGGATAGTCCCGGTGAGGCAGCGGGGATGAGAGGTGAGTCTGCTCCGGGTGGGAGGTCAGAGGAAAGCCCACAGGGTTCGGCAAAAAAGGGGCCTCAAGGGGGAAAGGAGATTCAGGAGTGAGGATTCTGCATGAAGGGGCACTCAGAGGACACTTGGATTTTGGAGCATCACTCCTTGGCACGTGTGGGTTCAGATCCCGCGGTTTCCCCGCCGTCTTCCCACCCCGTGCAAAATGAGGAGCTGTGCAATTACTGCGCCGTGGAAAACTCCCTGCTCCAGGGGAGGGTTTTGTTATCCCTCGGTGATTTTATTTGGGAAACAGGACTCAGACTGCAGGTACTTTCCTTGCTTGTAAAACTTCATCACGTGCTGCTCTCCTGTGGGCAGAAGGGAAAACAAGGTGTGTTTTTAACTTCCTTTTCTAAGCTGGGGGCAGGGGAACTTTGTGCCCTGGCCAGCAACGGTTGTGATCATCCGAGGGTGAACGGTTCAGAGAATGATAGGAAGATAAGAGATAATAAATAAGTGCAATTTAAATCCTGGGGGAGAGGATTCGCTGAAGTCGTTATCCCAGGCAGCTGCTCAGGGTTTAATTGGGGCTCTCCAAGGGGAGGGAGGTTCTGGTCACACGTCCCAGACGTGGGACGTGACAGCCAAAATTGCTGCCTCTTCCTCTTGGCCACCGCTCGCCGGTGCCTTGGGGCTTTCCTGGGGGGAAGCAGCCTGGGGCTGTGCTGAGGAGTGAAGCTGAAACCTGCAGAAGTGCTCTGAAACCACCAAACCTGCGTCTCAGACAGGAAAAACAAACAAAGCCTCCTTTACAGAGTCCATAGTCTCCCCATAATTTCTCTTGGAGGTGCTGCTGGGTGTCCTGGGAAAATCCTTGTCCTTTTCCTTTCCTGGGGATGCACTGGGAGCAAGTGGACCCGTGCTACCCTGTACATGCTGGATGATTTTGGAGGGGGGGGTGTTTCTATGGGATGAGGAGTCGGTCTTAGAAACCACTGGAGAGGAGGGGAAGGCAAACCTGCCTTGCTCCAAGGCTTCCTGGCTGCTTTCAGCTTCAGTATTTTTACTCAGTTACTGCGGGGTTTGAGGGACCCTGGCTGCAGCTGGGGCTGCTTGGATGCAATTCCTGCCGTCCATCTCATCCAGCGTTTAACTTGAAGGATGATGTGTGAAAGGAAGAGAGCTGGAGGAGAAGCTCACAGTGGGAGAAGGAAAATCCCAGCCCCAGCTGATCCAGCCCTGCTTTGTTTTCAGGGTTACCGAGATGGGAACTTGGTTTTGGGCAAGGAGGGGGATGAGTGAGACGTCATCTCCAGCCCCCTCCACCTCCATTCAAGGGACTACTGGTCTGCAGAGTGCAGGAATGTCACATCCATGTGTTTTCTCCCTGTCTCCACAGCCTACCCATGAGCTCGGACTTCCAGCATTACAGTTTCAGGATGCCGAACATCGGGTTCCAGAACCTTCCTCTCAACATATACATCGTGGTTTTCGGCACGGCCATCTTCGTCTTCATCCTCAGTTTGCTCTTCTGTTGCTACTTGATCAGGTAAGGGAATGTTGTAAGGGAATGTTCCCCAAGAGCTTCCCTGCTTCCAGGCCCATCACTGATCCCTCCATCCCGAAAAAAGGATGGCAGCACCTTATCTTTCCTTGACACATCTTGTGTCAACCTGGTGTCCCACAAAGCAGTCACATTATCCACTTAAAACCAGGAGATACACGTTTGCTGAGAAAGGCATGGAATTGTGGTCAACTTCTCAAAAAGCCTGGAAAGGGATGTTTTATGGTCCCTACTTTCAGCTTAATGTTTCAACAAGTTTCCCTCTGTAATGAGTAACTCGTGTCCTGCGTGCCTAAGGAATGTTTAATACCTGCTCCGTTGGTTATGAACACAAATTGCTCCTTCAACAGCACAGTTTGGAGATTAATGATGCAGAGTTGATGTGCTAATCTGAGCAGTGGGGGAGTGGGACAGGAGGGTTAAAGGTTGTTCCAGTTTGGGACTTGTTTTAATTATTTTATGGACCATTGGGGAGATTGTTGGGCTGCTAATTGAGAGGAGAAACTCTTCCTGACAGAGGGAAAATGAGGCAAGTGGGGAAAAAATGCAGTGCCTGGAAATCAAGGTGCTGATGGAGATGAGTTGTGCTGATAACCTGAGGTGGGGGCTGGCTGTGCTTCAACCTGTGCCTGGGAGCAGAGGGCATCACTCTGCCAGCAGTAGCAGCCAAAATTCTGTATTCCCAGAGCTCTCCTCTCCAGCTTTTCTATCCCCTTTCCTTCCCCTCTGTCTTTCCAGCTGGCCCCAGCTCTCTGCAAGCTGTGCATCCATCACATCCCCTCCCTGTGTTCCTGTAAAACAGGTACCTAGCCTCTCCTTGCACCACAGCAGCCAGTCCCACCAGGTTATCTATCCAGAGGGTGATAAAACTATTTTATCCTGTTCTTGTAGACCAAGGAAGTGAGATTTCCATGCCAACCTTCTAAATACTTGATAATTTCCACCTATTTTCAGTTCTGTATGAAGCAAAATCTCATAAAACATGCAGATGAGCCCAAACCCCGGTTTACCCAGGGGTGATTTGGGCTGCTTGGGCATCATATCTCGATTTTTTCCCCACAATTTTGCACAAGAAAAGGGTGTTTGAAGGTGCAACACATCAGTCCGTTCAGGGATGTTGCATCTGCATCCAGGGCTCGCATTTTAACTGGGAAACCAGTGGGAGGAGATGCAAAAAAAATAGACCAGAGGTGTTCAGAGGGCTCACGGACATGTTTTGTTCAGGGGGAGCTCCAGTCTATATGGCTCACTTAGAAAATTGAAGAGGTGTTTGGACTTTGAGAGTATTTTCCTGGGCACTCGCTGGGTGTGTAATGCCCCAAAGAAGGAATAACAAGGAGTAATGTCTGGAAGGTCAAGCCAGAAAATCTGTAAATTTAGAAGCTGGAGGCGTGTTGTAAGAGAGAGAGGGTGAGTAACCGGTGAGAGAAGCCAGCAAGGAAGTGGCACGTCCTCCGTCTCTTCACGTCTTTAAATCAAGACCGAGGACCTTTCTGGACGAGACGTTTTGGCTCCTGTTCCCGAGGTGCTATTTAGCAGCCCATGATAGATGGGGAGTTGGATTAGGTCATCCAGTGATCCCTTTATAGCCCAAAACCCTAGAGAGGCTCTACAAATGGCTCTTCAGACCTCCTCCCTCAGCTCTTTTATTGGCAGAACAGAACCAAAACAGGATCCTCCAGCCCCCGTTGGGGGAGGGTTTTGCTGTGCCAGGGGTTTTAGCTGTGCCAGTGTCCCAGGAGCATCCGCCTCCACGGAAGCTGCTCTGTAATCTCAGCTCGTCTGGGATATAAAAACCTGAGCTTTGGTGGGGTTTGGGAAGCGTTGGAGGTGGACAACAGGATGAGGACCACCCACCTGCAAGGGCAGAGAGACCAACAGGAGGACAGGATGGTCCCCTCCAGGGCTCTGCTTCCCTCCATGGGGGTTCTTTGCAGGTAACAGCAGCTCCTGGCCTTCCCCAGGCCCTCCATAGGTGCAGCATCAACACAGCCCATCCTCTCCCTCCTGTCCCATGACTCCACATCTCCGAATATTTGGCAAACAGCAAGCAAGGCTCATGACACCACCCTCAGGCCCTGCTTCTCATCTCCTGCTCTGGATCAGAGCATCCCCTGCAGCTCTCCCCGCATCCCCAGCTGGGGAGGCATCCAGAGCGTGGAAGAGCCAATATCAGGTGTATTCACCCCAAATCACAGAGCTGATGGCATTAAATAAAAGATGTGCTGGGGAAGGAAAGAACATGGGCTGTGCTTTGCAGCTGTGTCAATACAGGCTGTGCTGCCCGCTCCAAGTGGAGGAAAACGGACTTTTTAAATTGGATTGGCTCAAAACGCAGTCCCGTAGGAATTTCACAACAAAAATCATCATTGCCTGTGCACTGTTCAGGTGAACCTCGAGCTCTTCTGCTGCTGCAAACCACTCGGGTCAGAGCTCAGGTCCCTCACGGCTGCTGCCTCTGCTCGGCAAAATTACCGATAAAAAAGGAAGAACGAGGAAATGAGATTTTGCAGGCAGCTGGTTGTGTCTGATCTCTGGTGAATTAATGAGAGTGATAACGTTGTGTTGCCTTCAGTCCCATAAAACCCAGTCCAGAAGGATGCTGAGCTGAGCAGTGCCACCCTCGCTCTGGGTGAAGGCTGCAGCATCCTCTCTGTGCTTTGCTGTGGATCATGCAGGGCTCATCCCTGCCCAGCCTGGAGCTGCTCAAAGTCCCTGGGAGGCTCAGGGTAAACAGTGCCTAAAAAGCCTCTGGTTTTTTATAGAGCTGTTTCCTTCTGCATTCAGACCTGCCAGGATCCAACACAGTGGTCCGGAGAAGGGAATGAAGCTGGGGAAGGGTCTGGAGCAGCAGGAGCAGCTCGAGGGGCTCAGCCTGGAGGAAAGGAGGCTCAGGGGGACCTTCTGGCTCTGCACAACTCCCTGACAGGAGGGGACAGCCAGGTTCTGCTCCCAGGGAACAGGGACAGGATGAGAGGGAACAGCCTCAGGCTGTGCCAGGGAAGGTTTAGATTGGATATGTGGGAAAATGTCTTCACCCAAAGGATAGTCAGGCACTGGCACAGCTGCCCAGGACAGTGGTGGAGTCCCCATCCCTGGAGGGATTTAAAAGCCAGGTGGATGTGGCACTTGAGGACATGAGCTAGTGGTGGCCTTGGTAGTGCTGGAGGAACAGTTGGACTGGAGGATCTTAGAGAGCTTTTCCAACCCAAACGATTCTGTGATTCCATGAAGAGCCCAAGGACTCTGGCTGAACTGGGGACAGCAACACAACGATGGCATAAAAAGCCAGAGCCCAGGACCTTTCTTCTTCTTCTTCTACTATAAAGTATCTAATGAGCAGATCTTGGAGGTAAAGCTGCAAAAAAATTTTCCTCTGCATTTTATTCCTGTAGTTGTTCACTTGCTGTTGGTGATTCAGTCACCCAGAGAAGCAGGGTGCTCCCACTCCTTCGGGAAGAGATCCCAAAGCCCAGGAGGGGCGGTTGTTCCTTCAGGGAGGGTGACAGCACACAGGACCAGCAGCCAGGCGCTGTGTGGCCCCTTATCTCCTTCAGACATCTGCCAGGAATTCCTTGGGAGTCACAGCACTTGACACGAGATGGATGGAGCTCCAGCAGGGAGCAGCGCTTGCCAGGATCCGGGGTCTCCTCACGACAGCTGCACCAGGCCCCACCAGGATCCATCTGGCCCAGGATCCTGGCTCAGAGAGCAAGGAGAGGAGCAGGCTGAGCTCGCACGCTTCGGCACCAGATGTGCTCGTGCTGCTCCCCAGAACCTCCAGGGAGGGGTTTTTTTGGGAAAATCTCCCCGTCTGGCTCAGCACCAGCCCAGGGCATTGCAGATCCGCGCTTCCAGCACGGAGCTGTGCCGATCCAGGGCCAGGTGGTCGCTTCTTCCCCACCACTGGTCCACGGTGCTCCCGTGGCTTTGGCTCAGGGGGGCCAAACCCTTGGTGGCCACTCAGTGCTCCCCACAGACGGGTGCTGCTGCCCGTTCCGGGCGAGTTTTCCCGTGTCCGTGGTCTCCAGGCGCACGCCTCGCTTCTCCCCATCTGTGTTTCATAACCGCCTTCCCAGCCACCGGATCCCTGCGGATTGGGCCGGTTTCATCCTGTTTTCTCTATTGTTCCTGCATCTTCTGCTCATGTTTCTGCTCAAGGTCACTGCCAGAGGGATGAGACCCCAGTCTCCTCCTCCTCCTTCTCTTCCTCCTCCTCCTCTCCTCCTCCTCCCTGCGTGCTGCAGTGTTTTCCGTGGTTCCACAGGCAGGTTCCTGCCAAGCAGCATTGTTGGAGCAGGAGGGATGGCTCCCCGTGAAATTTGGGACTGAGGAGCTGACTTTCTGCATCTCTCCCTGCAGCATTAAGGTGCATTTTTACCCATCCCTCAACTTCTAAAGCCCACGACATTTTGGGGGAGGGTGTCAGACATAAGGAAATACTTCTCCATCTCATTTTTATAACTCCCCCACTGCAGCGTGGCAGGGTTGGAAAACCCCCAGGAGCTCAGGCTGAAACAGCCAGGGATTTCAGACAGCCCTCAGAATATTTTTGGAGAAGAGAAATTCCAGGCAAGGGGGTTTCCCATCTGAAATCACTCGGGGCTGGCTGGGGAAAATATTCCTACAGCTCTCCAAGCCCTGCAGCCACAGATTGACTCTGTATTGAGAGTCCTTGGCCAACTCTTCAGCCCTGGGGACTTTCCTCCTGAGTTTTCCAAGCACTTTATTAAATGCCATGTCTGGTAATGAGAGGCAATATTGGTTATTTTAATTTTAAATGTATTTATTTTAGGAGCATAATGGGCTTCTCCAGCCAGCAGATGCATGCGGAGCGCTCTGCTGGCTCTCACTCTGGAGAGGGGAGACTGGAGAGGGAGGGGATGGAACCAGCACTTTGCTTGTGGCCTAAAATTCCTGCTGGACTTCCCAGTGCAGCAGGTGTTCCTGGAACGGGTTCATCCCATTCCTCTCCATCCCTCGGTTTGCTCCAGGAGTGGATGTTGTTTGATTGATCTTAAAATTGAGCACAAAGCTGATTCTGAGGAACCCAGTGTCACCCAGGCAGCGTGATGGGGGCTTTGGTGGGAAACCTCTGGGCAGGGAGACTCCTTCCCTGTCCCTGCTGGAGTAGGAGCAGGGCTCTCCTCAGGTCTGAACCCCCATCACTTGGAAAACAGTGCCGTGTCCAGTCTTGGAGTTGTTGCCAGCAGAAGTGGTTGGGAACTGAGGGGATTTATGGCAGATTGTGTTTTCCTCACCCACTTTTTCTGGTCTTAACCATGTGGGTGATGTCTGCTTGGAAAATCAGGGAGGTCAGAAGAGGGGTAAGGGAGGAGTTGTGTGCTTTGGGATGGAGACACTGCCTTCCCAGCGACAGGGGAACCTGGATGTTGCCTAAACATGTTGTTTCCTGTGGCCATTCTCGTTTCTGAAATAAAAAATTTAAAATACAACATGTTAAATCTGGGAAAGGAGGGAAGTGGAATGTTTGAGGTATTATAATAATCCCGATTTTTGGCCTGACCTCACATTTCTCCCTGCTTTCATTGCAGGCTCAGGCATCAGGCACACAAAGAGCTTTACGCCTACAAACAGGTGAGATGATCCTATAACTTTTTTTTCCCTTCCCTTCTCCCTAGTGCCAAATCCATCCGTTTTCCTCGTGCTGTTCCTCTCCTTGGGAGGTTTCTGGCCTTTAAAGGGCAGTTGTAACACCCAGGCCAATCAGTCCCTGCTGATTTTATTGTCCCCTACCAGCTGGGGCCCCCAGGACCATCCCTCACCTGCTCATCCACAAGTCTCCCAGTTTTCCACTGAGGTCCTGAGCAATGGGAACATCTCCACCTCTGGAGCACCCCAACCTCTCCATCCCTCACCCACTGCAGAGCAGTGGTGCCATCACTTCCCCAGCCACCAAACTTACATTTTGTGGGGTCTGGATCTGCTCCCTGCATCTGGGGTTGGACCTGGCTGCTCCAAATCCCTGCAGCCACAGGGCTTTTCCCGGGAACAGCTCCATGGCAAGCCCAGCTCTTCCCTGCACCCACCCACACTCACCAGTTAAAATAAACATGGCCCAGAGGTGGGTGTCAGGCTGCTGCTTCCACGTCCTGTTTTTTCCCAGATTTCTGGGATTTTCTGCCTCTGATCCCTTGATCCGAGCAGGAAGCTGGGTGGAGTTGGGCTGAAAACACACAGTTATCCTGGATTTGTAGCCCTCTCCAGGTGTTCAGCTTGGATGGAGGGAAAATGGGGTGTGGTAGCCCAGGAGGGTTAAATTTGGGAGGAAACCTCCTGGATTTGGTCCTTGTGGTTTTATCTGTCCCAGCGCTCCCTTCCTCCTGTCCCTGCACAGGGCCCCTCGTGCTCCCTGGCTGTGCTGGGTTTACTGGGGGGTTTCCAGTTCTACTGGGGGGTTTCCAGTTCGACTGGGACACTCAGTGGGATCCCTTTATGGAGATTTTTCCTGGGAATACTCCCAGCAGAAGCTGTGTCCTGACCCCAGCTCTTTGCCTTGCAGGTCATACTCAAGGAGAAGGTGAAGGAGCTGAACCTCCATGAGGTGAGCACGTCCTGGGGCAGCAAAGGCTCCCTCACCCTCCTCTTCCTCACCCTGGGGAGGGGGCAAACCCTCAAATTCAACTCCACTGGGAGCAGAGCATGCAGCCAGCTGTGCTGTGGAAACGGGGAAATATCCTCTGCGAAAGTCTGGATGAAACCCTCTCCCTCCTCCTTGCTCCCCTTGGGTTTTCCTGCATCGTTATTTTTATTTATTGTGTTCTTCCTATCACGCTGATAAGAAGCTGTAGATAAGGGGAGGCCAAGGCATTTGTATAAACAGTGTCCCTGGGCGGGGACATCCCCTCTGGCCCCGCCACCGTCGGGGCGTGACAATCTCCAGCACAGCTCTGGGTAGGGAAAACTGGAATCCAGGATAAACACGCTCCCCCGGCTCCTGGAAAAGGCAGATACGCTCCTTCTCCCCGCCCCCTGAGCGCTGAAACACCTTAATTTTTCTCCATGGCCTTCCAGGCTTTTTGGGGCTGAGCATTTATATTCACAGCCTGTTTTTCCTGCTGAATTTGAGCAGGAATCTGCTCGAATCCCGCGTTAAGCACGGCCTGGATTTATGTATTCCCCTAGAGACAACAAAAATGCCCACCCACATCCGGGCACGAGGCTGCTCATCTGCTCAGCACCAGCTCCAGTTGTTTATAAGCCACTATTTATTTTATTTTAATCCCCTGAGCAGAGCCCATCCCACGTTTTATCCTCATCCTCCTTTCCCCACAGCCCCAGGGTAAATCCCAAGGGCCCCAGGGTTCCTGCTGGAGGCCCCTGTTTCTGATCCACTCCCATTAAATCGGTCTGCAGCGGGGTTTTTGTCGGCACACAGGCTTCAAAGCACTTCCTGGGGTGAGAAATGGGTTGGAGGAGGGATTTGGGAATGTGCCAGAGCCGGGAATGGCCGGGATAAAGCTCAGCCCTCCTCCCCCTCCACCTCTGTTCCCAGCTGTCTGCAGCTCTCCCAGCTTTTGGGGAGGACAAGGGCTCTGTGGGGAAGAGGACAGAGCCGATCAAGCTCTTCCCTGGGATTTGGGAAAGCCTGGAAGGGTTTAGCTCAAAAATATCCCGTTTTGGGCATTTGTAATTTGGCATTTGCATTTTGGCATTTGCAGTCGGTGTTTCTGGAAAGCAGAGGACGGGGTGGGAATTTTCCAACATGACGGGGCAGCTGCCCGGAGCCCCGCGGAGGGAGAGCGCCCGCCCAGCTCTTCCCTCCCTGTCTCTGGGTCTGGTTTTCCCCTTTTTCCATCATTCCGCCTCTCCCAGGCCCTGGGGGAGCTCGGGATGCGTGTGTTCTTCAGGGGATGACCCCAACAGCTGCACCTGGCCCTGGTGCACTGAGAGATCCCAGGCCAGGGAGGCTGGGCAAACCACCCAGGAATATCCAAAATCCCCTGGGATATCCAGAATGAGTCAGGAGGAATTGGCTGCGAGGGCGAAGGAGGTTTTGGCTGAGTTTTTTGCCTACTGGGAAAACAGCCACCAGCTTTCCCAGCCCTGGGATGGGGATGGCAGCAGCCCATTGCCTTTTCCTCTTCCCAGAGGTATCCCTGCGGATACAGCTCAGTCCCAGGGACCAGGCAGCAGCGTGGATCCATCCCCCTGCACCCTAAAACCTCAAACACATCCCAGCTGTGGGACTCTTTCCACCAAGAAAGGGAGACCTGAGCCTCAGCCTGCAATCCCAAAGCTTGGCCAGTGAAATTTGGGAAAGCTTTGGGGGAAATTTCATCCCTGTGAGGGTGGGGAGGCCCTGGCACAGGCTGCCCGGAGAAGCTGTGGCTGCCCCTGGATCCCTGGAAGTGCCCAAGGCCAGGTTGGACGGGGCTTGGAGCCACCTGGGATAGCAGAAGGTGTCCCTGCCCATCCAGGGGTGGACTGGATGAGCTTTAAGGTCCCTTCCCACCCAGCCCACGCCACGACTCCGTGATTTTGGCCATTTTGTAGTTTTTACATCCCAGCGTTGCTTCCTGACCGCTGACATTCCCTGTGCATCCCACACCCTGCAGATCTGTGCCGTGTGCCTGGAGGAGTTCAAGCCCAAGGACGAGCTGGGGATCTGTCCCTGCAAACATGCCTTCCACAGGAAGTAAGTGTGGGCAGGGCAGTGGGGCCAGGGGCTCTTCCCACCCCCGTTCCAGGGTGGGAATGGCAGGAAAAGCCCTTTAGTGGATCAACTGGAGCATGTGGAGCAGCAAAGTTGGGGAGCTGGAAAACTGATTGACAGTTTGGGGATCTGGGGTTTAACTTGTAGGGTGCCCTGTGCTGAGTCAGGAGTCGGCCTTGGTGATCCTCATGGATCCCTTCCAGCTCAGTCTATAATTCCATGAAAAATGTAAATATATATATTTTATATAGGCGTGGTTTATATAAAGCAAACCCACTAAAATTGACGTTACTATATATAATAAAAATAATATTTTATATAATAACACTATATAATATACTATACGCTAATACTACATAATATTCTACTAATATTGTAAACATTTTCTGTATATTTATATAAAAATTATAGATCTATTTATATATTTTATATATTATATACTTTACATATTTATACATTTATATATACAGTATATATATTATATATACTGCATATACTATAGATAACTATATATAACTACATATAACTATATATAACTATATATATTGCGTATACTATTATATATAGTATATAAC
>VZTG01007559.1:323312-336219 GCA_013397845.1 Melanocharis versteri
CAGGTCCTTGTCCCAAATCCCTCTCCAGCTCTCCTGGAGCCCCTTTAGGCACTTGGGAAGTCTCCCAGGTGCCTTCCCTTCTCCAGGCTATTACAGACGGTGTAATTTTAACAACATATAAAGGAGAGGGAAAGATACAACTACAGGGAGGTACATTATAAAATAAAAAATAAAATAAAATAAAATANCTGCCCAGGGCAGTGGTGGAGTCCCCATCCCTGGAGGGATTTAAAAGCTGTGTGGATGTGGCACTTGAGAACAGGGGTCAGTGGTGGCCTTGGCAGTGCTGGGGGAACAGCTGCACTGGATGATTTTAAAGGCCTTCTCCAACTTAAATGGTTCTGAAATTCTGTGATTTAAGTGCCTGCTGAAAGTGTTTGGCAGAACTTGCAGAAAAACACCCACAATTCCATTTGAAAGCAGGACTAGGTCATTTTAAGCCAGGCTCTTCCTCAGACTCTTCCACACTACCCAGAAATTCCCAGGCTGAACTACAGCCTTCTAACTCATGAATTTGAACAGAATATCTGATTTTACATGAAATGCTCGTACTGCCTGGGAACACTGGCAGTACTGATCATCAAGTGCCATTTCGCCCCTCTCCTCCCAGCTCTGGCCTTTGACTCATCATGAAATAACTGAGTGACTCTACTGTTAAATGGGGGAAAAAAACTAATTAGGAACCCATAACCAACACAATTTTTAAAGAAAGGAGAAGACCAACCAAGTAGTGATATTTTGGATTTAAACCAGACTTCCAGCATAACTTTTCCATCCCAAAATAGTTCTGATCCAAGCTCTGAAGCTTTCTTGTTCTCCAACACAAAAAAAATTCAGTTCCTCCTCTTACTGAGGAATCAGGATCAAGTCTTACCTGCTCCTGCACTTGTATCTTTCTATGGATTTTCCTTCCCTCCCCACACTGATGAACACTTCCCCTGAACTATTCAGGATCCTCTTTTCATTCAGCTGAGCTCCAGAGCAAGGAATCAGCAGATCTATTATGAGCAAGGCTGTTTAGGACATGTCTTGCCTTGTCTGGGCTGCAATGAAGGTAAATAGAGAGCCAGAGGAATCAGGAGGATGCTGGATTCCATTGGCCCATCCCGTGGAAGCAGGCTCGGGATGGAGTGCAGAGCATGTCTCTGCTCTTTCATAGCCCTGTACAATGCTGCTTGACATGAATGCAACAAGGCAGCACTGTAAAGAAGCTGAAAGCACAAAGACCCAGCAACAGTCGTGGCAGTGGTGGGGCTTGGCCAAGAAATCCAGAGCAACTCGTAGAAATGACACAGGAGAAGATATCCAGCCTCTACATCCTCCATCCCTCCTTTCCTCCTCTCCCAGAGGTTCCCAGAGCTGTTCCCAAAGAGAGGAATGTTCCTCAAGCAGGCAGCAGCACACAGGTGATGTTTTAGGCAGGGAGCAAGGGAAGAGATTCCCAAAATACCTCATTAAGGGCACACATCCGCGCTATGGAGCCGATGTTATTGGTGATGGTGATTAAAGTGGCCCTGGCCAGATCCTCCTTGCTGACAGATTCCCTCTTCTCCTTGCTCATCATGTTCCCAAAGCTGTAAAGACAGTTTTAGGGTGTCCTAGGTTAAAAATAGGTTTATTCTATCACCACCTCCACAGCCTGAGGCACTGTTATCTCCTGCTATCCGGGGGCCCATTGTCTCTGCTAATGGGCCATTAAGAACTCACCACATGACTCATGAGTCATCTCATCCCATTGTAAGAGGCTCCACCCAGGGGGGAGGAGCCAAGCATTCCCACCTAAATATAAGGTGGACTCTGAGACACACCAACTAGCTCCTGTTCCTGGATATCCAGAGGACAAGAGCTTTCACTGGACCATCAGGATCTTTCCTTCTACCCGATCAGCGCTTCAGAGGACCATTTCATCTGGACTGCTACCACCACTCTGGACAGGGTGTCAGGTTGTATTCTGACTCTGTCAGTGGGTACCGTTGTTGTTTATATTAATAAAGAACTGTTATTCTTTTTTCTCATATCATTGCCTAAAAGCTCCTCAATTTCAGAATTATACTCCTGTCTTTTCAAACCAAGACATAGGGTTAAAGGTCGATTCAGAATTCCAGGAGAAAATGGGAACTGCTGATTTAACCAAAGTGATTCATCCTGAACGATTGATTTCTAACTTCAAAAAGCATTGCTATCAATAACTTAGATCTTTAAGGAACGGTTGCTCTCCTAAGGCACCTAAATCCAGTTTTTCATCCTTGCAGGATCTCCAGTGGAAACAAAACCAACATGAGAACCAGGCAGGGCGTTACCTGGATGCCACAGCCCAGCCTGGCAGCCCGAAGCGCTCGTAGTCTCCTCCGTAGATGTCCCTCACCAGTTTGTCCACCTTGGTGCTGTCCCCGTGGGACGCCATCTCCAGGGCCTCCTCGAACGTGGAGCAGCCCGTCAGAAGGCAGCAGAGGCCAAAGAAGGTTCCCCCTCCAAGGCTGCAAAGTGAAGCAAAATGAAAATGAAAGCTCAGATTTGTTCAGCTCTGCATCCCAGTTAGCTCAGGTCACCCCGTTCCTGACCTCTTTTTTTAGGGAGAACCATCTTGGAAAAGCAGCATTTTCCTTAGTCTGTTCCTCTCACGTAACTTACAGCCTGTAAGGAATCCCTCACAGCCTTCTGCACAAGCCATGATGTGAAATGAGACCTTGATTTTGTCATGTTACACTGTCCACTTTCTACCTAGCATGCAGAGATGTTAATCTTAAAATAAGTATTAGTCTTGAGGGATAACTGGAGTGTCAGGGCCGAGATATCCAAAAGTTGGGGGAAAAACTGTCTTGTTCACTTTACAGTGCACAGATGCCACTAATGATGTACTCTTTATATATATATAAAGAGTAAGAACTCTACTGAGAGGCTTTAAAATTATTATTATTATTAATACTACTACTGTCTTTCAGGGAATTCAGGAAAGCTTAAAGCCACAGAACTCTTTGGCTTTGCCAGGACACAAAAGCCACATCTTCAAGATGGGCAAGAACTGGGGAATTACTGCTATGCCATTATCCTTTCCACCAAAATCTGGCAGCTTTTGGAAGTCAGGAAGGAAATCTCAACTTCTTGGATCAAAGCTAAGAGTTGTGAACAATCCCAAACTACAAATCTATCAAAATAAATAAATAAACCCTTAAATTCCTGCAGCAGGGCAACTATAAAACCTGCTTTGATGAAGACTGGCTGCAGTAAAGACACCAAATCATGAAATCCAGATCCTCTCTTCCAGGAGAGGATCTCTCCTGGCAGGGAGTAACCGCAGTAAGAGCAGGAGCTTGATCATTCCCCTCATCACCTTCATTGCAGCTCGTCCCTGAAAATGCCATTTACAAAGCAGGAATGTGCTCCAGACCCTAAAATCAAACTCCCTTTCCCCCTACCCAGCACTCACCTGGTGCCTGTTACCCGTTTATAGTTGTCTTTGGAATAGACAGCCAAAATGCTGACCCCTGAGCCAATGTTCACCAGAAGCAGAGGATAGGGATTCTCCAGGTTGAACGGGAGCTTCTGGCACCTCTCAGCATCCGTCGGGTTCTCAAAGTAGTAACACTCTGAGTGTCCATTGAAGCCCACGGAATCGATGTACAGCACTCCTCTAACGAGGCAATCCAGCTCATCGAGCTTACAAAGCTCAAGGTCACCCATCTGGTGGGAAGGGAAAAAGAGGAATATTGAAGAAGTAGCCAGGGATTTGAAGGGTTTATGCTCAGGGCTGGAAAAATGCATTCACTGCCAGCTTGATCCAGCTATGTCCATGCTCCTGCAGAGGCTGAGGGAGAACGGATCACAGGAGAGCACAGGGACTCCTAAGTACTGCAGCCTTCAGGTGTGGAACAGGGGAAAAACCATCTGGATCCACAGATGGACACAGAGAGAATTCCAGCAACTCCCACAGGCCTGATTTAGGCCCTGACGCTGAGGCACTGGTGTCAAAAGCCAGGAAAAATGAGGAGGGACTTAGAGTGTTTGACCAAAATATCCCACAAAACCCATCTAAAGGAACATCAAAAACAGGTGAGGAAGTTATAAAATAATTTTCCCCTCATGTCACTGCCTTGACCACACAAAATTGGATATTAGGAAAAACTTAACAGAAAGGGTTGTGTTGCCCAGGATAGTGGTGGGGTCCCCCTCCCTGGAGGGATTTAAAAGCCATATGGACGTGGCACTTGGGGACATGGGTCAGTGGTGGCCTTGGCAGTGTTGGGGGAATGGTTGGATCTGATGATCTTAGAGGGCTTTTCACCCTTAATGATTCCCTAAAAACCTCTTTATTTGCATTTTTCCAAGCCCTGACTAAACAAATATCTATCACAGGTTCTTCACCATGAACAAGGATCCCACTTAGAATGAAGCCACATGATGATGTCCAACCCCAACTATGAACTTCCTGACAGTTACATTTACCACCAAATCTGCCTGAACCTCAACCAGCTCATTCACACAGGTGTTAGACATGAAACCAGGTGAGCAAAGGAAGAAAATAAAGCAGGAGTAAGACAGCAGTGAGTAAAAAAAAAAAAAAAGAAAAGAAAATATTGAGATTAGTACAAGCAGAGATTAAAAACAGAGAGGAAGATTTGTAAGAAAGATCATTATTTAGAGTTACGTTCAGGGCAGAAAGTGTTTTAATTTGGAGATGCCAACTTGACTCCACATGCCAAGTTTAACTGGAGTTAGGGACAGAGTCAAAAGGAAGATTCAGAGAAGTTTTAAGAGTGTGCAGAGAAAGTTTTCTAGCTTTAAGCTTTCAAAGAAACGTCACTACCAGATCCTAATGGTATAGAAGCCAAAAATGCCTACTGTGCGAAAGTCCTGCTCAAATTTGTACGCTCCACCTCCCGTGGCACATAAGGTAGTATGGAGGCTCGAGAAGTGCTTTTCGCTTCCCATTTGGATAAAAGCAGGCATGTCATGAGTAGGAAAGCGTATAAAGTGCAGATTGCCTTTACGTCCACACAGGGTAAGGTCCTTGAGCTCAAGGTGCACATCCCGAATGCCTGTGGAGCCATAGGCTACGTTGGATGTCAGGTATTTGCGGATGCTTTTGAGGTTTTCCACTTCTTCCTCTTCCTCTTCGGCCGTGATGTCCTTGGGTTCAAAATAAACCAGTTTGACCAAGGTGCCTCCGATGTCCAAGCCAAACCAGGGGAAGACTGGAGAGAGGAGACAAAGAGAAAATGAGACAGGGTATGGCACAGCCATAGCATGAGCACCTTCCTAGTGGAGGGTGTCCTTACCCATGGGAGGAGGTTGGAACTCGATGGTCTTTAAGGTCTCTTCCCACCCAAACCATCCTGTGATTCTATGAAAACAGTTTTCATTGAATTAACTAATACAGTTCTCTAAGGATCCATGTGGTCTCTCCATTTTCAGGAATGTTGGCAACCTGGTCTGTCTTTGACAAGGGACAGCTCCTGTTCAGAGATCCCTCATGTTCAGGAGCTCCGAATATTTGCTGTACAACACTCAAACACTGACATCCCTCCCCACAGGTCTGACAGCTTCCATACCCCTGCCAGATCCTGCTGCAGGTTTAATCCCCAGCTATTCCTTTTCCCAAGTTCTGAACCAGGGCCAGAGCCACGGATAAAACCAGTGCTTTTACATCAAAGGGATGTACAAACGTTCCCTAATTACAACACAGAGCTGAGGTAGACAAGTAATCTAAGATGCCGCAGGGAGACAAAAACAAATGTCTAATTGGATTATTTTATTAGTCAAATTCCCCCATGGTACAAAATATGCATCAGTGTCAGGCCCAGCAACATTTACAGCTGTGTTAGATAATGAGCTTCTTGGAAAAGATCAAGAGAAACCCCTGATCTGATGGAATCTGCGATTAGAGCTGGGAACTGGAACAGATTAATATCACTATTAATGAGCTAAAGGAGAGGCTGGAGCTAACGAGATGCACAGGCTCCAGAGCAAAGGGAAAAATGTAGCCACATGTTAGGGCTTACAGGAGCAGGATTCAACCCTTTTGGTAGCTTCCAGAAGGAAAAAAAGGAACTTCTAGAAAATAAACCGGAGTCATAGAATCATAAAGGTTGGAAAAGACCTCCACAATCCCAACCATTCCCCCAGCACTGCCAAGGCCACCACTGACCCATGTCCCCAAGTGCCACATCCACATGGCTTTTAAACCCCTCCAGGGATGGGGGCTCCAACGCTGCCCTGGGCAGCCTGTTCCAATGCTTGACCACTCTTTTGGGGAAGAAACTTCCCTAATATCCAATCTAATCCTCCCCTGGCACAGCCTGAGGCCATTCCCTCTCCTCCTGTCCCTGTTCCCTGCCAGCAGAGCCCGACCCCCCCGGCTGCCCCCTCCTGTCAGGGTGTTGTGCAGAGCCACATGGTCCCTCCTGAGCCTCCTTTTCTCCAGGCTGAGCCCCCCCAGCTGCTCCAGACCCTCCCCCAGCTCCGTTCCCTTCCCAGGACACACTCCAGCACAGATGTTACCAACATTCCTCTGGAAAACAGGATCTCGGGTTTTAGTAAAATCCCTTATCTGCAAACAGATAAGGGTGGAACACGGAGAAGCCCTCATTCCTCTCCCTTTGGAGCAGGAACCCCTTGTGTCAGGCTCTTCAGGGAACAATCTCTGCACAGGCAGCAGCCTGACAAGTTGGAGGACATGTTCCCTCCTAGGCAGATTTATCTGGTGGCTGTACAGGCCCTTCCAGAGCTTTCCAGCTCCCAGGAGCTGCTGGCACCGGCAGCTCCCCAGAGTATTTTTAATCCACCGAGTTATTTTTATGTATTTCCATAGAGGCCACCCCCAACCATCACCAAAGGAAATCTTGAAAGAAGATGCAAGCTCTATTTTCGGAGACACATCCAAATCCCGACCACTCTCCATCTCTGAGGCATTTACTTCAAACAAGAACAGACACAAAAATAACTTTTAATGAATGAAAGGGAAAGGAATCTGAATGGCAGCCCAACAGAGGGAGGGAGCAGGAGCAATCCAAGGACTTTTACACAGGCAGATAGTGGTAAGACAATGGGGAAAGGTTTAAAGGGAGAGATTTGTATTTTAGGAAGGAATTCTTCCCTGTGAAGATGATGAGGCCCTGGCACAGGGTGCCCAGAGAAGCTGTGGCTGCCCCAGGATATCTGGAAGTGTCCAAGACCAGGTCAGATGGGGGTAGGAGCACCCTGGGACAGTGGGAGGTATCCCTGTGTCCAAGGCAGGGGGACTGGAAGCAGATGGTCTTTAAGGTTCCTTCCCACCCAAACCATTCAATGATTCCATGATTTCTGGAATGCTTTTGTTCCTGTCAGAACATGCCATTTGATTTCTGCATTCTGAAGTCTACACTGGATTTTTTTTTTAAGCATCCCCACCATTGTATTTAGACAACCATCTTCCTCCAAACTCCCTCTGCCAGGCTACACAGGGGTAAAAATGGGGGGACAGCAGAGGATGGGGACTCGGGGATGGCCTCACTGATGTGCAGCAGGAAAGACAAACATCCAAAAACGTGGTGCTCTGAAGCCACATGCCTGAAAATGCCACAGGGGCTGCTCCATCACAGGCTAACAGGCTCCCACTTCCCAGCACTCAGCTGGTGGCACATGCACGGCTTCAGTAAAATAACATATTTGTTTTAAAGTTGGTTGTGAAGTTCACACACCAAACTCCTACACTTAGCGACACAAACTTTCTAGATTTTAGGGCAAACACCACCTGGGTCCATGAGTTCAGGCAGCTTTCCTGGTCACAAAAAAAAAGGAGCAGCTCCTTGGAAACTTCATCCCATACCCACTGCCGTCAAGACCTTACATATTTTAATATCTATAAATTTAGTTTTTATTTGGGCAGAACATCAAGCGTGGAGTTAAACCACCCCAGTTATCCACTATCCGTCTCACCAGGAACAGGGAAACAGGAATGATGCCAGCAGAGCTGGGAGTAACTGCAGCCAGGCTGGGCTCAGGGATCACTATCTCCACTCAGGACTGGCCCTAAAAAGCAAATCCAACCCCCTGAGGTGGGACACAGCTTCCGAGCAGAGCTGGCTCACACCTCCCTGCGGCACCGGCTGGAAAGGCTCCGCACGGAGCAGCTGCTGCTCTCCATCTGCCAGCAGCTCAGCTGTACCTTCCCTAAGTCACCAGGGATGAATTCGAAAAGACAGCCTATTAAGGTAATTAACTTACCCCAAATGATTGTTAATTATGCATCTCTCATTATATACATCCCAGCCACAGGTTAAGAATCCAAGGAAGAAGCGTGTGAGCTCAAAATTAAGTACTTCTCTCCCAGGCTGTGAAGGATTCCCTATGCAGTAACACCTGTTGGAGAACTCAATCCATTACAGGGATGAAACTTCCCTATAAACCCTTTCTTGTAGGAAAGAAGAATGCACACAAACAAGAGAAAATTATTCCAAGGACATGAAGAACTGAGGATTTTTTCCTGACACTTACAGGAAGTCATCCAACAGGAACATGCAGGGCAGCGACAGCTCTTCCATGTCTGAGAACGAGAAAAATCCAAGGGAGGGAGGAGGAAGCTCTCCTGGATCAACGCCATCACCATCTGCCACCAAGATTTCTCCTGAAACACTGATTTATTTTTTTCCCCAACAGATGAAAGCCTTCCAGAGCTCTCTTCCATTTAAGCCTCTGAAGCAATTTTTCCAAGAGAGCTGCTGCAGATCTCGAGGAGCAGCAGGAGAACTGCTGGCATTCAGGAGCCCTCTGGGCATCCCCGAGGCTGATTTTGCTCAGTCAGAAGGTTCTGCTGGAATAACCAGACACCAGCAACAACGGCCAGGGCAGGAAATGCAAACGCTGCCTCTCATCACCTCCTCCCTGCTGCTACTTGGAGCTCTCCACGAGGGAAGAGCCTCAAACTCTCCTTTCCAAGCGCTCACCAGCTGCAGAACAACGGGAAGCGTGGCAAATCCCAAGGCTGGCACATGAAGCACATCACTGTACGGACCTCTGGGTTCCCCTCCTGCCCAGCACCTTCTGGGAAGTGTTTGGTTGTTCCTTGAGTGTTTGGGCATTTCCAAGAAAGGCAGGAAATTTTCTGCTCTCAGCTCCAAACCTCCCGCAATCTGTCTCCTTAAAGAAACTGTGTTGCTTTGTTAAAGGATGAGAGCCATGAATCCCACTCTCAGTGAGCTGGGCAGAGAAGCTGTGGCTGCCCCACCCCTGGAAGTGTCCAAGGCCAGGTTGGAGCAACCTGTACCAATGGAAGGTGTCCCTGCCCATGGCAGGGGGTGGAATGAGATGGTCTTGAAGGTCCCTCCCAACCCAAACCATTGGCCTGACAAACTTTTGCTTTCCTTGAGCACGGACAATTTTAAAAGCAGTTCTCTCTATATATTTTCATATAAGCAGCTCTTTGTCTTAAAAACAAACCTTCTTCTCAGGGGCAGATCTAAGGATATGCAACAAACAAAAGACTGGTCTGCAAACAAAGTTAAGGGCTCACAGCTCTGACTAAATAATCCCAGAAAAGCCCAAGGTTACTTCATGTGCCCACAGGCAGAGCTGCCACCTTTCCTTTAAATCCCTTCTGCAGTCAGACTGTAAGATCTTCAAGACAATAAAAAGAAATTGCCTTTATCTGATATGTAAATTACTTCATAAAATTGGACACTGTGTAAATAAAAAAGCCCTCAACAGACTTATTCTAGAAGCTGAAGGACTGTCAAGATGAAAGAGGTGATATAATTAAAGATCTCCATGGTGGATTTCCATCACAAAACAAGCAGCTCGAGTTGTATTTCAGGGTGATCCTTAACTTCTGAGCCAATTATATCAGGAGCTAAAAAGATTAGTCTGATGATTTAGTTCAGTGTGTGACAGCACCTCTAGGCGTACTCTGAAATATTCAATATCATATTTTAATAGTGTTATACCATGCTGGAAATTCTACAGCTGAGAAAAAATACAATTCATTAGCATTTAATATAAAGTGACACTAAGTCTACATCTCCTCCCATCCCTAAAAACAGGCTCTGATAGGAATTCATATTTCATACACCATTCCAAAACAGAAAAAGGTATTTAAACATCAAAGCTTAAATTCTGTACTACAAAAGAGGCGACAAAACAGCGTTTTGTTTTTACCTTTTCTTGGATACTTTGTAAATTGAAAATTTAAAGTCATGTGTACATTACATCTTTGCATGATCCTGACAGAAGATACTAAAACTTTTAAAAAAGGAATCAGTTGAAATAAAATACTATTTTTTCCTCAGGGGACAAACAAACAAGCTATAGAAGAAAGAAGCATATTTTGCTAACCAGGGAAATAACCTAACTCATCTCTGTTGAGTATCCCAGGATTTCAGGAGGAAAAAGACGAGAGTGGAGGAAGGGAAAAAGGGGAAAAGCTGATGAACTGAAACGCTGATCTCTTTCTCTTATAAAAAAGATTCATTAAAAAAACATTCCCCTGCTCATTATGACCTGTTCATCATCAGGTTTCTGCCTGGCACTTCACCCTGCATGGCACTACCCTGTGTGAAGGCACTTCACCTTCACACAGCCACAGTTCTCTTATGAACCATGATGGAAATATCCTCTTTACTCACCTGAGGTCTTCCCAGCCCAATTTTTAAGTATAGATTTCAATAATGGCACTGATAATTCAGTAGCAGAAGGGAATTTTCCTGTGTTGTCCTTGGAGCTGATAAAGTTTTTGTGTATGATGTGTCTGCCTGTACTAATAACCCTGTCAAGCTCCCCTTCCCAACATAACACTCCAAAGCTTCAACAAATCTCCACTTCATGTTTTCAGGGACACTTCTCAGCAACACTTCTCACTTCTGACAGCAACAGTGTCCTTGACTTCTCCCCCTTCTGCCAGGGGCACATGGAAAATCCCAGTGTCTGCAGTAAACCTCCTCAAGTGCACCAGGAAACATTTCACAGAATCATTTAGGCTGGAAAAGACCTACAAGATCAATTCCAACTGTTAACACAGCACTGTCATCTTCACCCCTAATCCATGGCCCCAAGCGCCACTTCCACGTGACTTTTAAACAGGGAATTTCAATTTCCAGGGAATTTAAAAGCCCAAGGTGCATGAAGGAGCATGGCTGGGATGTTGGGTGCACTGTTTATTTCAGATCCATCCCAAATCCAGTCCTCCTCCCTGCTCTCTGCAGTGGAACAGCCCCGACTGTTCACTACAGGCACAGAGGGATGACGAGGAAGGAGAATCATGAGCCTGCTGAAATCCTTTCATTCCTGGGGAAGCGGGGCTCATCTGCCAGGGCATCTGCCAGCACAGCCAGGCAAGACAAGCCTCAAGGTCACCCAGCTCGTTTGCCACAAGCCAGCAGCAGACAAGTGGGAGCTAAAGTAGGACATTTTTGATCCCACGCCCATTAAGCGCTTTCCTTTCATTTCAGCTTGAGACTTCCTCAAGGTAGGATGGAGTGTTTTAACTCCAAAACATGATTTACTGTGACATCAGGCATTGTCCCTGCTAAGGGACGCACTTGCTCCAGCGCATTTCTCTTCTAATTATCACAAGAATCATTTAGAAAAGTCAGACTACATTGTAATCCCGAATCACACCATGCTGACCTTGCAGACTGGATCCAAACCCTTTCTTGGAAGCTGCCAGAACACCTGTTTTCCTTAAAGTATCCCATGCCACTCTCAGCATCCAACTTTAATCCACATTTTCCAGAGAAGGCACAGAAACTGCCCCGAGCAAGGCAGAGGAGAATCATCACCTAACGCAGAGCTCCGAGCCCTCCCTCATTTTCATACCAGAGATCTCCTTCATGTCCCTGCAGCTTTTTCACTAACAGGTCTCTAATTAACAGCCCCACAGAACCCTATTCCTATTTTTCACACTAAGGGCAAAAGAGAAGCTGCCTTTTCCACCAGCAACCAAAAAAACAGTAGTAACACTCTTGAAACTTCCCATGAATACGGTAACAACAGTGTCTCGGCACTGCCAGTCGCAGCCGAGATGCAGCACAACCCTGATCCCTGTTTTCAGCCCGGATTCCTTGCTCACATCTTTTTAATAGCTGTGCAGGTACCAAGGAATTACACCAAGGCTGTTTCATTTTCAAGGTATGGCAATCTCCTTCCAGGAGGAAGGACTCCAGCAGAAGTCAAGGAATAATCTCTCGGTTATTCCTCAAATATGGCTGAAGTCAGGGACAGCCACGGCACCTGCACGGCAGCTCCTGCTGCTCCCAAAATGAAGGCTGCCATCCATTTTGCTGTTTCCAGTAGGACATTTACAAACGTGGTTCCAGGGATGTTTTTTTTTCCCTTAGAAAGGCTGGTTTGATCTGTGTCCAGCTCCTGCCAAACCTGTGGGGTTCTTCCCTTCCAAAATTTAAACTATTCCCTTTGCTCTCCATTGCTTTGCTTTCACAGTTACCAGTCCAGCCCCACAATCTCACACCCTGGTCCCTCCATCTGTCCTGCTCTGCCCTTTTCCTCACCCTCTGTCGCCAGCTGCCTTTCCTTCCTTCCCATCCAAGGTCCCCAATTTGGGAACCTCAGCATCCGCCACAGCCGCATCCCATGTTCTGCCCCACCAGGCAGGTGTCACCTCACCCTAAACCTCCAAGAGCTCCTGGAACTCAGCTTGTCCCATCCTTCAGCCCAACTGCTGAGCCCATGTCACTGTCCCACTGTGTCCCCACCGTGCTGTCCCCAAACTAGCCGTGCTGTGCCCACGCCATCATCCCACAGTGCTGTTCCCAAGTTGGCCATGCTGGACAAGTCATCACCCCACCGTGTCCCTCCACGTTGTCCCCAGACCGGCCACGCTGGACAAGTCACCACTCTCCTGTGTCCCCATCGTGTTCCAGACTGGCCACGCTGTGCCCATGCCATCACCCCGCTGTGCTGTCCCCAGACTGGCCACGCT
>VZTG01007559.1:345566-467510 GCA_013397845.1 Melanocharis versteri
GGCACCGGCCCGACCCCGCCCCCTCGTGTCGCCACCGCCGCTGATTGGTGGGCGGGCACGCCCGTCACGATGATGGACAGGGAGTGATTGACAGGAAGTGTGTCCGGGTCGCTCGGGGCGGCGGGGACGCGGGGATCCTGGAGCGCGTCCGGCGGGCGTGGAGGGTCAGGAGCGTCTCTCCTGGAGGAGACACGGTTTAGTCTGGAGAAGAGAAGCCTGAGAGAGCATCTCATCAATCCGTATAAATATCTCCAAGGAGGAGGTCACGGGATGGTGCCAGACTCTTTCCGGTGGTGCCCAGCGACAGGACAAGGACTAATGGCCATAATCCAAAACACAAGAAGTTGCACCTCAACATGAGGAAGAATTTNGGCTGCTTGGGATGGCCCTGAACAAGCCAGGCCATACCACAGGCTCCCCATGCCCACCCAAAAGGTCCAAAAGGGACCTCTGTGTCCGCATCCAACACGTGCCCTGCTCACCGATTCCTGCACTGGCAGTCTGGCCTCCAGGTCCGTGCTCCTGGTGGTGGCAGCACTGGGCAGGACAGGTGGACGGCCACCAACAGGCAGGTCTCGGCATGGCTGCTCAGCTAACAGGGCAGAATTTGGCCCCGAGGACGGTGTCTGGGCACTGATGGAGGAGGCAGTGGGACGGGCATCACTGGGAAGGGAAGAGGCAGCAGCAGGAGCTGAGGAACCTGGAAGACACAAGTGGATCACTGCGGGAAAAACTGAGGAAGCAGAGGATAAGCGTGGGACTGACGCAGCCCTGTGTGTGTCCCTGCTCTGCCCCCACATCAGCCAAGCCCACAGCACCCCTTCATTCATCTTTCCACCTCCCCTCAGGTGATAACCCCAGCCCCACCACCAACCTAAGCACCTTCAAACACGGACCCGTCACCCTCAGACATGTCACCAGAGTGAAGGACATCCCTGGGACAGTCACAGACACCTCCAGCACCCTGGGAAGCCGAGGCTGGCACAGAGCCGACTTCATGTCCCCACCTCCAGCAGCCCCCCAGGGCACACCCAAGGAGGATGAGGCTACATACGAGGTCGAGGTTGCCAGGTGTCATAGACTTCCTGCAGCTCATCGGCCAAGTGCCCCGCATTGTTCTGGTGCAGCGCCTGGATGAGATCCTGCACCCAGCCTTTCCGGCACCTCAGGTGCTGATAAAACCTAAAGACAGCTGCCTGGTTGCCCCGTGTCTCCTCTCGGGCAAGGAGTTCATCCTAGGAAAAACACACAGGGCATCTAAGAGAGGGTCTGGCTTAGAGGCAAGACAGCTCTATGTTCCCTTTGGGGAAGGAGCCTGGCAGAGCTCAGCAAAATGGGACATTACTCTGTCAGAATCGACCAGGCAGGTCAGGGAATCAGCCAGCGACGCCACTCGGATAGTCCCGAACTTCTTGAGATTTCTCGTAATGTGGGTGTACACTTTGTCTTCAGCCAAACCCATCCTGGCTCAGCACCTGCAGAGAGACAGAGACTTAGGCTGAGCAGAGGCAGCTGGTGAAGCTCAGGCTGTCTCCAGAAGCTCGGGCTGTTCCATAGACACCCGTACCCTGGCACAAACACTGCAATGAGACAGGGGAAATCCCAGGCGGAAAACGCACACAGAGAAGATGTCTGGGTTAAGCTTCAGCACTCAGCTTCGCTTCCACAAACCTCGCTTCTTTCAACCATCGCCCACCCCGTGTTTATTCCCACTCTGCTTGTTTGGATTCAGCCGGCGGGCTGGGAGCCGGCCTGGAGGCAGGGTCACGACAGCAGACAGGGCCACGACAGCCGACAGGGCCAAAACAAGCGTCAGGGGCCACGGCTGGAATCCCGCATAAGCAATGGAAAAACCAAAGGGGAAGGCATAGTGCTCCTTCCCACAGGGAACGGCGGCCCGAAGGCCGCAACGTGGCTCTGCGCGCCCTCACGGCGGGGCCCCCCCGCCCTCAGCGCGACCTTCAGCCCTCGGGGGAGTTCCGGGAGGTTCTCCGCTCGCAGATCCCCCCGGCTGAGCGGCCGGGGGTGGCGGCCGGGGCCGTGGCGGCCGCGGGGGTCGGTGCGGCCCCGGTACCCGCTCCCCGCNCAAGGAGGAGGTCACGGGATGGTGCCAGACTCTTTCCGGTGGTGCCCAGCGACAGGACAAGGACTAATGGCCATAATCCAAAACACAAGAGGTTGCACCTCAACATGAGGAAGAACTTCTTTAGTTGAGCGTAGCAGAACACAGGAACAGCTGCCCGGGGAGGCCACGGAGTCTCCCTCTCTGGAGACATTCCGAACACACCTGGACAGGTTTCTGTGTCACCTGCTCCAGGTGACACTGCCTTGACAGGGGGGTGGGACTGGTTGATCTCCAGAGGTCCCTTGGAACCCCAGTATTCTGTGATTTTGGGAGCTGGACCTGTTCAGCCTTGAGAAGAGCCGGCTGAGAGGAGACCTCATTGATGTGTATAAATATCTAAAGAGGGCGTGCCAAGAGGATGGACCAGGCTCTGCTCTGTGGTGCCCAGCAAGGGGACAAGAGGCAAAAGGCAGAAACTGATGGAAGTTCCACCTGGATATGAGGAACATGCTCTTTCATGTGGGCGCTGGCACAGGATGTCCGGAGAAGCTGAGGCTGCCTCACCTCTGGAAGTGTCCAAGGCCACAGGTGATGGGGCTTGGAGCAATCTGGGATAGTGGAAGGTGTCCCTGCCCATGGCAGGGGATGGAATGAGATGGTCTTTATGGTCCCTTCCAACCCAAACCATTCTGTGATTATAATTAATTGAAGCCAGCTTTTCTCATTCTAAATTATAAGAAAAGGTTATATTTCTGGGTTGTTTCTAATTAAGCAGAGATCTTTGTGATGATCGAAGCGTACCTCATGAAAAACAAAAGCCACTCAATTGCACGCCGTAATTTTTGTTCATAGAATCACAGAATCATAGAATCATAATCACAGAATCGTGGAATCATAGAATCACAGAATCATAGAATCATAATCACAGAATCATGGAATCATAGAATCACACAATCATAAAATGTTAAAGGTTTCGAAGACACTTTAAAGATCATCCCAAGCCTCCCTGCCACGGGCAGAGACAACCCCCACTAGACCAGGTTGCTCAAGGCCTTATCCAACCTGGCTTTGAAAACTGCCAGCGTTGGAACATCCACAACTTCCCTGGGCGACCTGATCCAGTGTCTCACCATTCTCACAGTAAAAAATTTCCTCCGAATATCCAATATAAATTCCCCCTCTTTCAACTTGTACACTTTACTCCTTGCCCTGTCACCGCAGCTCCTTACTAGGAGTCCCTCTCCGGCTCTCCTGTGGTATCCCCGCCAAAACTTTTTGTTTATCATTAATTTCCTACTCCGGAATTTCGGGAAGCGGGATCGGGGGCGAAGCGGGGGGGGGCGCGGTGCCGCCTCCGCGCCACCAGGGGGCGGCACCGCCACGCGCCGGGCCCCGAGTGGCCACGCCCCTCAGCCACGCCCATGGNGGCGTGGGGGTGATGGAAGGGGCGGGGGGCGCGACCCGCGCGTGTCCGTGGAGTTGGGTCATCCCCACCCTGTCCACGCTGAACTTGGGGTTTGGTATTTGCATATTTGTAGGTGTATTTGCTAATGATAATGATGATTTCTAAAAGTGATCGCGGGCTGGGGCTTGTGGATTTGCTCCGTTGGAGCGAGTCCAGAGGAGGCCACCAAGTTGACGGGAGGGATGCAGCACCTCTCCTGTGAGGAAAGGCGGGGAGAATTGGGATTGTCCAGCCTGGAGAAGAGAAGGATCTGGGGAGACCTAACGGGCGCCTTTCAGTACTTGAAAGGAGCCCACGAGAAGAATGGAGAGAGACTTTTTACGAGGGCCTGGGGTGACAGGATAAAGGGGAATGGCCTCGCACTGAACGAGAGTACAGTTAGATTAGATACTAGGAAGAAATCTTTCCCTGTGCGGGTGGTGAGGGCCTGGCACAGGTTGCTTAGAGAAGCTGTGGCTGCCCCATCCCTGGAAGCGTTTCATGCCAGGTTGGATGGGGCTCTGAGCAACCTGGGATAGTGGAAGGCGTCCCTGCCCATGGCAGGGGATGGAACAAGATGGGCATTAGGGTCCCTTCCTACCCAAACCATTCCGGGATTCTGTGAACCTCCAGCTGTGGGTCTGCAGCGACCCACGGCCTCCTCCCACCCTGCACCCACGGGGTTGGACACGGGGGTCCAAGCTGGGGCCACCCCTCTAAGACCCAGAAAACGGCCGCAGGGCAGGGCCACCACCCACCACCCACCACCCACCACCTCCCTGCTGCAGGATCGCCGGGCTCCCTGGACACCCCCACTCAGGACCCCGGGGCTTCTGGTCAGCGAGGAACCCTCCTGACCCACGGTCTGACCACTCCCCCATGGCAGATCCAGGCCGTGCCAGTGGCCAAAGGCTTCTTTTGAGACGGATATTCCAGCCTGGGGGCTTGTGACCTGGCTTCTCCCTGTGCCATCCCTCCGGGAGACGCTCCAGGCTGGAGCACTGGAAGGGACACCCTCCTTGCTGTGGGGTCCGAGGGCTCTGTCCCTTCCTTGAGGGCTCTGTCCCTTCCTTGAGGGCTCTGTCCCCTTCTCACTGGCTCTTTCCGCTCCTCGAAGGGTGTGTCTCCTCCTCGCCACCGCCTCCCCGCATCCCAAACGGGAATCCCAAATGGGAATGTCCGCGCTGCCCCTCTCCAGGCTCTCCCACGCTCGGGTAGCTGCATCCTCCCTCCTCGGCCAGCGCTTGCTTGTTTCTGATCTTGGATGTCATCGAGGGTGGAAAATGTGACAGGAAGGAAGGGAGGCTTTTTTTCCCTCCTGCTAAATATGGACTGACATTAAAAATCCAAATACTGTCGTGAAAGGAATCCCAACCTCTGTTTGTCGAGGCAGAGAAAAACGATGTTTTCTGGCTTTTCGGCCGTGAGGTTCCAGCTGGGAAGTTTCGCAAGGAGTGGTGGAGTCCTTGCCGGGAGCCTCAGGAATTTACTGAGCTTGTTCACAGGACGCTCTCCGCAGCGTCTTACGCTAAAAAAAATTAGTCATCCCTTCTCTGCCTGCCCGTGGCTGGGGGGGAGCTTGCTGCGAGCATGCAGGATGCTTGGAAACATTTAAGGATTTTTTCCTCCTGTACAAGGAGTTCTAGAAACGACAGGAAATAAAACTGCGGCCCCAACAGGAGTTTTTCATCTTTATTTTAATTCCTGTTGCTGCAGCGGCCAGCGGCAGGCAGGGGAAGGATGTGCTCGGGGGGGCTGCAGCCAGGTTTGCAGGGAGGATTTGTCTCTCTCTGTCAAGCATCAGATGCAAACTCATGCTGTTGTTCCCAGAGAGATTGGGAAACAGGCTCGATGCGGAGCTCGGGGAGGAGGACTGGGATCATTGGGGTGGTCATGGCACTGCCAGCTCTCTGATGGCTTCTGCTGTGGCCAGGGTGAAGAGCCAGGGTGCTTTTTGGGGAACAGGGACCTCAGCTTCCCGAGGACCTGGGGGTGCTGGGGGAGAGAGACTCAGTGTTTGTGACGGGGAGAAAGTGGGCGCTGCCACCTTCCCATTCCACATGTTTCTTTCCATGCCTGTTGGAGAGCTTTCGGGGCCGGTGCCTGTGGGAAGCTCCAGGGTTTTGTGCCTGATCTTTATTAAAACGGTTGGTTAAAGCAACTGGTTGGTTGCAGTTGGCTGAAGGCGGTGGAGTCGTTGTCCCTGGAGGTGCCCGAGGAACAACTGAATGTGGCACTCAGTGCTCTGCTCTAGTGACAGGGTGGGGATTGGTCACAGGTTGGACTTGTGAGGTGATGATCTTGGAGGTTTTTTCTGACCTAAATGACTCCGGGATTCTGTGAAAGCAGTGGGGAATCCTGGGAGGTGCTGGAATAGATATTTCCCGTTTCCAGGGCACTGGTGCTGGTGCTGCTGTGTTGTTCCCAGACTAAGGAGACACAGCCCTGCCTTCCTGAAACATCCCTCACAAATAACTGAATCTCTGTGCTGCTCCATGCTACTGGTCCATGTCCAACATCAACATCCTCGTGGACAAGCAGTTTGAATTCCCTCTCTCCCTGTCTCCTCCTGCTGCCAACCTAGATCTGTTCAGCTCCAATCCTCTGTGTTTCCAGTGGGATGGTGGATCCCAATCCAGCGGGGAGGGTGCAGGTTGTGTGACCTCTGCTGTGCCACTGTCACGGTCTATGTGATGCCTCTAAACACTGGGGAGCGTGGGGTGGGGTATTTTGCGTGGAACAGGGCTCCTGTAATGCTTCCATAGGGTCAGGAGTGGCACCAGCTGCTGCCTGGTCCTCCCCTCCTGCTGTGACACGGGCAGGAGGTCGGTCATCCCTGGCGGCCGCTCTCTGGGCTCATTCACAAATCGCATTTTCCTCTGGAAATAAAACAAATCCCTGGGCTTTCCTCTCGTGGTGGAAGTCATTTGGAGGCGACCGGGTCCGTAAGCATCCCCAAAGCCTGCGGACAGGAAGAGACACTTGAGCAGAGAGGTAGGAAATGTCCGCATTTAGAGCAGTGGCTGATTCATCTCCTGCTCTTAACTCCTTCCCCCCTGATTTTCGTGGGATCCAGCTGGTTCACTTCAAGGCTCGGAGCCCAAGGAGGCTCTGGCTGGATCACAGAATACTGCTGGCTTCTGTACATCGTGTTTACGTGGTTTGGGGTGGAAAAGGAACGGGGTGTGTGGTTATCCGAATCGGATAATCGGAACGTCGGCAGTCACATTAGGGAGGATTAATATTTAATATATAGGCTATGAACCATTGTGCTTAATCACTATCTGAAGGGCTTAGGAAGAGATTTAGCGATAAGCAAGTGGCTCCTGAGCTGTCCAGAGTGATTTCTTGCATCTTCCTCTGGAGCAGCTGGTCCTGGATATCGCTAGGGGCTTGTGTGATCCTGTTCTTCCTGATGTCTCCAGTTTTTGTAAGTGGGTAGAGTGGCTTTCATCACGAGTGTTGGCTTCTCATTAAACTCACAAATACTCTGGAAACCCTTTTTCTCTGATGCAGCTCACGTGGCTGGACTGTCAGCTGTGGTACCTGTCAGTACTTGAAAATTCTGTGTGTGGCCAAAGCTCGTGGGAAACATGTCGTGGGATCCATGGACACTGTCACTGTCACACACATCTGCCTCTGCACTAGTGCAGAGGCAGCTCATTCATTCTTTTGTCTGTCTAACCTCTTTAGGAGGCCTTTCATGTCATCTCCAGGCTCCCACCGTGGTCCTGGAGCTCCCCATGAGAGCGGTGCTGCTTTCCACATCTGCTCCATGTTGCCTTACATGTTTTTTTTTTCTGCAGCATGAGGTGTTTTGTAGTACAGCAAGGTGGGGACTGCCCCTCTGCGAAGGGGATTGCTGTGTTTGTGCAGGGAGGAGGTGATGGTGGGGAGTGCTGTGTCCAAGGCTGGGGTCCTCAGCACAACAAGAACTTAGAACGACTCCAGAAGAAGCCATAAAGATTCTCCGAGGGCTGGAGCCCCTCTGCTCTGGAGCCAGGCTGGGAGAGCTGGGGGTGTTCACCTGGAGAAGAGCAGGCTCCAGGGAGAGCTCAGAGAGCCCTTTCCAGTGCCTAAAGGGGCTCCAGGGGAGCTGCAGAGGGGCTTGGGATGAAGGATGGAGGGACAGGACAAGGGGAATGGCTTCCCACTGCCAGAGGGCAGGGTTAGATGGGCTATTAGAAAGAAATTCTTGGCTGTGAGGGTGGGGAGGCCCTGGCACAGGGTGCCTGGAGAAGCTGTGGCTGCTCCATCCCTGGAAGTGCCCAAGGCCAGGCTGGACAGGGCTTGGAGCAGCCTGGGATAGTGGAGGGTACCCCTTACCATGGCTGTGGGCTGGAACTGGATGCTCCTTTGGGTCCCTTCCAACCCAAACCATGCTGTGATTCCACGATTCTATGCCAGGGCCCTCAAATAATGCATCTCCACAGCCACATGTCCTGCAGATTTGAGGGCTGTGTCTCCACGGAGGGAAACCCTCCTTTAGGCTGCAGGAGGGTGTGTGCCTGCACCTCCCTTCCTCTCTGCCCCAAATCAGAACTCTCCTGGCTGAAAGCATCAGCTGTGGCTGTCAAACCCACCGTGCTGTGGTTGCTCCTGTGGTACCTCTGTGTTTATGGCAGCTGCAGTTCTGATGGTGGCAGTCAAAACACCTGAGCGTGGGTTGGGTTTTGGCATTTTGGTCATGCAGAAAATCCTGGTGTCTGCTGTAACAGGCGTGGAGGTTGGGAATCTTTTTAAGATTGGGACAACTTTTTTCCCAAAACACCTATGGAAGAATTAGAGAATCAGGGAATGGTTTGAGTTGGAAGGGACCTTAAAGCTCATCTCCTTCCAACCCCCTGCCATGAGCAGGGACACCTCCCACTAGCCCAGGTTGCTCCGAGCTCCATCCAACCCGGCCTTGAGAACACTCCTTTTATTCTCTGTGCAAACAGATCACTTGCTTAGGCAGCAGCGACTCTTTATTCCAGAATAATTTGTTGTCCTAATTCCTTCCTGTTGAAGCAGCTCCATTTTGCATGGAATAATTAGCGCTAATTTGGGCCTGGGATGGAAAACAAGAGTTCTCTGACTTCAGAGGAGCAGACAAGAGCGTAACCTCTGCCTTTCCCACGTGAGTCAGGTCGTGCTATGCCATCCCTCCTCTGAAGCAAAATTAAAACCTGTCCGTGGGACCAAACATTCCAGGTTGGTAGGAGGGAGCAGGAGGTGGAGATGTCACCAATTTTAAGCCTTCTGCTGTTGCAGGGAGCTGAGGACAAGTGTGGTGAGGGGGGAACGGAGCAGCACCTCCTTCCTTCTTGGCTGACACTGAGGAACAAATAAACAGAAATGTTCTCACTGCGCCGATGTGAAAAGCTGCTTCTGAGCCAGCCTGGCCTGTTGGTGGATTCCTGGCGCCCCAGCCAAGTACTTGAGACCTTTTTATTGCCATAACGAGGACTTCCTCATCCTGCCCCGCAGTCTGACTCGATCCGCGGCTATTTTCTGGTCCTTCCAGGAAGACATCCCTGCTCTGCCTTCCTTTGTGCAGGGGAGGGAAACCAGCCAAATCCCTTCCCTACCCCAAATCCCTGCATGTCTGAAGAAGGGGAGGTGCAGGGCATCCTTCCTGGTTTACCTGGGAAGCGTGAGATGAGTTCCAGTGCGAAGCTGTTGCAGGCAGGATCTCCCCTGCCTGTCTCCCAGCTGCCTTTTTTGATTCTGGTAGGTTCGGTGTTTGCTGATGGGGTTGTGAGCACTGAGGCCATGAACATTTCTTCAGGATGTGTCCTGGAGGTAGTGGAAATGGGAGATGCCCAGCCTGGAAATCCCAGCAGGCAGAAAATGGGCTTCCATTGTCATGCCACCTGACCACCAGACACCTTGACTGCTCAGACAGAGAGTTTGAAGACCTGGATTCATTACTTGGGGGTCCAAAATGCTTCTTGGCACTCCAAACTCCATCAGTAAAGGTGTATTATAGGCTCACTGTGGAGGTGCTGCAGCAGCATACCTGTCTGAAAAACAGGGTTTGGCCTGTTGGAGCTTGTAGTTTTGTGTATCCAAGTGAAGTAATAGGTGACAGGAAGGCTGGATCCAGGTATGAGCAGTGAATCAATCAGCACTGGATTGCTCTGGGGTTGAAGCAGCCTCCCCTGGGATGACTGTCCTCTCGTATCACGCCTGATGTTTCGAAATAATCTCTGATTGTTCTGATGATCCAAACCCCAGGGGTTTAGCTGGCTTTGGGCTCCACCCCATCAGCAGTGACCTTGCTGCGGGGCTGGGGAGAGCAGCAATTCCTGGTGTGGCTGCTGAAGGCAGGATGTCTCCCTGGCTCTGTACTCATGTGCTCTTCCCCAGGGAGTTGGGGATCATCTGCCCAAAAGAGAACTTGTAGAGGGTCTCCCCCAAACTGACACCCAGCCATCCTCACTTGTCCTCCGGGAACGCTGACAATGGAATCACAGAGTCACTGCATGGTTTGGTTGGAAGGGGCCTTGAAGATCATCTCATTCCACCCCCCTGCCATGGGCAGGGACACCTTCCACTATCCCAGGTGGCTCCAAGCTCTGTCCAGCCTGGCCTTGGACACTTCCAGGGATCCAGGGGCAGCCACAGCTTCTCTGGGCACCCTGTGCCAGGGCCTCATCGCCCTCATAGAGAAGAAGTTCTTCCTAATGTCTAATCTAAACCTACCCTCTTTCAGTGTGAAGCCATTCCCCCTTCTCCTGTTGCTCCAGTCTCTCTTCATCTTTCCTGTAGGCTCCCTTCAGGTCCTGGAAGGCCCCAGTTAGGTCATCCCAAAGCCTTCTCTTCTCCAGGCTGAGCAATCCCAATTCTCTCTCTTTCCTCATAGCAGAGCTGCTCCATCCCTCTGATCATCTTGGTGGCCTCCTCTGGACTCACTCCAGCAGGCCACAGTGGTGAACTTGCCAACTAAGCAGCAGATCCTTGCGGAATCCCTGGGATTGTGCGGGCTCCATCCCTTGCTTTCCACCTGTATTTTTAGAGGTAGTGTGTCAGTTCCTCCTCTGGGGATTTTGAACACTTCAGTCACAACCTCAGGGCTGATAGTACTAATTTGTGTTAGTAAACACCATCGTGGTCCCTGTCAGAAAGGGTTCTGCAGCCAGGAAATCTGTTCCTGGCCTCGGTGTGATTGCAACCAGCTCAAAGTCCTGCTTGCTCCCACTCAGGCATCTCTTACTCCATCCCCAAAAAATTCTGCTACACACAGTGCAGACCCAGCCCTGGACCAGGAACAGGAACAACCAGGCTGGAAGAAGAAGTGACCAACCAAGGCAGGGAAATACGTGGAAGAAAAGCCAGGAAGGAACTCAGGTCTGGCTGCTGGTGGCAAGGGTGACTCGAGACATTCAGCCAAATCAGGAGCAAAAGGGACAGACCTCCCAATCCCGATGCTGTTACAGCTTTCTGGAAGGCTGGAACCCTCAAATAAGTCAATCTCACTGAGTAAGAGGAGAAATATGAAGAACAGGATTTGCTTTTTTGTGTGTGGGTTTTTTTTTTTTTAAAAAAAAAAGCATTTTAGTGGTTTATAAAGATTCCAACAGCGCTCTGGGAAAGCGCAGCCTCCCGTTCCAGGCACCGTGTTCAGCACAGGAATATCCTGGCTCTCGACCTGCAGGTCTTGAGGTACCATAAATTTTTCTGGTGATAGTGTGTGGCAGGCCAGCATGCAAAACTTTTCCTGCTGCTTTACAATTTGAATCATGTTTTTATCATGCCAGCAGATAATCATCTCACTTGTGTTCCAGAAGCAAAGCTCTTGTGGATGTGTTTGAGAAGCCTGAAAATAAATACATTCACATGTGTTTGCCAGTGTTGCTGAACACATGGTGTGTCTCAGAGCCTCTGGATTTCACTCTCTTGCAAACTGGCCACTCTTGAAGGCTCAGAAGTACAACTTTAGTCCAAATGCTGTAGTTTCATACTCCTTCCATAGCAGACACTAATGCCATCCCCTAAATGATGAATTAGAGATGAACGGAGATGAGTTGGAAATGAATAATAAATTGGAAAGCATGGATAATCCTCAAGATTTTCTCTTGAGGAGACTTTAAACCTATTTGTCTACAGGCAAATAGATGTTTCTAATCCCAGTCGCCGTGTAGAATTTGCATCCTCGTTCCCGTGGCAGGGTGGGAATGCGGGGTGGGATCTTTGGGTGGCTTGGTGACAGCAGTTTGTCTTTAGATACTGAGACTGGGATTAGAGAGGTTCAATTATTTTCTCATCTTATCTAGAAGTGTGCTTGACAACCCTTTCCATGAAGAAGTTTTCCCTTATGTCCGATCTAAACCTCCCCTGGTGCCACTTAAAGCCGTTTCCGTCTGTCCTGTCTCTTGTTCACTGGGAGCAGAGCCTGACCCCCACCTTGCTCCAACCTTCTGTCAGGGAGTTGTATTCAGCCAACTCATTTATCATCTTTCTATACCTGTCTTGGCCTTCAGTGGTTGTGTGGGAGTTATTTTTTGACTCCAGCAGGTACCTGGAGGTGAAATGTGTGGCCCAGCCGTTTGTGTTGCAGCAGTGCCTGAACTGGGGCTGTGCTTCAGCTCTGGCTGTGCAGGTCTGGCCTCCCAGAATCCAACATCCAAATGAATAAAAACAGGAATAATAAAATAGGAAAAGGCTAGCTGAGAGAGAAAAGCAGCTTTGGAAGGGCTAAGGTGAATCTCAGCTCTCCTGAGAGGTAAATAAAAGGAACAATCATCTTTTCTCATCTCTCTCATCCCCTCCTCGGCTGAGGCTTCAGGAAGGATGACAAACCTTTGAAAATGCTTGAGCGTTTTCCACCTCGGGTCCATCAGCATTTAGGATGGTTTGGAGGGTCTCCAGGTGTCTTCATCCCTCTTGGTGGCTGTTGTGAGGGTCCCTGTGGGAGTTCATGTCCCTCAGCCAGGGCTGCAGGGAAACTCTTGGTGATACAGGTGCAAAACTAGTGCTGCAGGTGCAAAAAGGAATATCCTGGAATATCAGGAATATTCCTGATCCACCCAGGAGAGGCTGTGGGGGCACCTGAGTAGCTGATACTGCTTCTTGTGTCCAGGTTTTATCCGTGGCATAATGAAGGATTTACTCCTCACGTTCCTTAAAATGTTTTAGAGCAACTTCTGTGCCTGTGCCGAGGTATTTTCCTTTTTTCCCAGGATATTCTGTGGGAGTTGTTCGAGTTTATGTAACTTCCCATATGTTGCCTTCTTCTTGTAGAAACTTGAAGATAAATTGTGAAATGCAGGGAGCTGCTTTAAAAGAATACATCCTCAGCTGGAGCCCGGCCTGTTTGTGGCTGGAAAAGGGGAACCTGGGAGCCCTCCGTCCCTGTTTCCTCTCTGGCACAGCTGAGTGAGCAGCGTGGGATGGAGCAGCTGATGCTGCCCCGTTGCCCAGCGCTGGGATGCTGCTGCAGGAGGAGGCCGTGGTGAGCTGGCAGCAGGCTCCAGAGCAGGCACATGCTGTGGTGGTGGTGGTTCCTTCATGGAGGCAGCTCTCTGCAAGCTCTTTTCTCCTTTCCAGAGCTGCTGCGTTCCCTGCAGTGCCCCTCTGCCCAGCAGAGAGGGTGGTTTAGGTGCAGCTTTAAGTCAGTGTTTGTTGAACTTTGCTGGACTAGGTCTTGCCAGGTGCTGCTTGCTCTGCATTCCCAGGTATATCACTGAATCATGGAATTGTTTGGGTTGGAAAAGCTCTCTAAGATCATTGAGTCCAACCATTCCCCCAGCACTGCCAAGGCCACCACTGACCCGTGTCCCCAAGTGCCACATCTGCATGGCTTTTAAATCCCTCCAGGGATGGGGACTCCACCACTGCCCTGGGCAGCCTGTTCCAATGCCTGACCACCCATTCCATGAAGAAATTTTCCATAATATCCAGTTTAATTGAGGCCATTCCCTCTCCTCCTGTCTCTGTTCCCTGGGAGCAGAGCCCAACTCCCCCGGCTGTCCCCTCCTGTCAGGGAGTTGTGCAGAGCCAGAAGGTCCCTCCTGAGCCTCCTTTTCTCCAGGCTGAGCCCCTTTCCCAGTTCCCTCAGCCTCTCCTGGTGCTCCAGACCCTTCCTCAGCTCCCATATCAAGGGGGTCTGAGGGCGCTCAGGGTCTTGCAGGTCCATGTTTGTTGGCTCCTGTGGGACACAGGTCCAGCAGCTGGTAGGAGATTCATGGCTCTTGCTCTCTGCAAACTTGAGCAAAGCCCTTCACTCATCACCCAGGTCGTTTCTGCTTCTCATTTTTGAGAATAGTTTGGTCCCAAGTGCAAGAGGAATTGTAGGCAGGATGCTGGCAGAGCTTGGAGCCTGTCTCCACTGGGGAATTACACAGCATGTAATTAGGGTCTCCAAAAACATCCCTTTCCATTCCCTCTCCAACCCCCCTGGAGCAAAGCCAGGAAGCCCAGCTACTGAACAAACACCTCTTTTGAACTTCAAGGCTGAGAAACTGAATTTGTCCTCTGACAATTGCACTTGTTTGACCAGTGGACAGAGAACGAGGAAGTCTGTGCATGACTGGATGGGAGAGGTGGAAAGTCCTGAGGGGAAAAAGTGTTTCAGGGATGAGCCACACAGGTCTGATGATAACTGGCTGGAAACTTCAGCCAGGGCTCCTGGACAGCCAGGCAGCCTCAGCAGTGCCGGGAAAACTGAGCTCCTCCACATCCAAACCCAGGAATTGACCTATTCAGTGGGGGTTTTTTGAAGTTACTGCAAGATCATGAGTGTCTTTGGGAAGCCAGGAGCTTTGCAGTTGCTCAATACTTGCTCAGCTGCTTTGGCATGGGTTATTTGGAACGGTTTTATTTTTGTAGAATGGATTCAGAGTTACCAGCGTGGGATCTTTGGAGATGAGTGTGTTTAGCTGCTGTGGAAAGAGGTCCTGACGAGGTGAGGTCTGGCTTGGTGACTGTGGCTTCACTGGAGGTGACATGACAGCAGCCTCTGGGCAGCACAGCAGACTGGAACAGACTATAGTTTAATCTGTTTAAGCTGTCTCTGCTGCACAAAACAAGTTCCTGCCTTTTGCTGCCCAGAATGCAGCATGCCTGAGTTTCACAGAATTATGGAATCATGGAAGGGTTTGGGTTGGAAGGAACCCTAAAGACCATCTGGTTCCACTCCCTGCTATGTGCAGGGACACTTTCCTTTATCTCAGGTTGCTCCAAGCCCCGTCCAGCCTGGCCTTGGACACTTCCAGGGATCCAGGGACAGCCACAGCTTCTCTTGTGTTTGGAGGGTGCAAATCTCACCTGCTACAATTTGGCTTAATTTGGGAGAGAATCTTTAAAATTTTGTTTTGAAGCCTTTAAGGATTCATCCTCTTAGGGGACTCATGATGTTGTGTGTGTGCAGGGGGATTTCATTTTGGGCCGTCCAGTGCCCCACAGGCCAAGAAAAGTGGCATGGATTTAAGGGAATTTGAGCTCCTGAAGCCCTGAAATTCCACCCAGCTGTGCCAGAGAAGGTGTTGCTGCCCAGCCGTGATCTCTGCTTTATGTTTGATACTGAATTCTGCCTCCCCTGCTGCTTCATTAAGGCGATGGAGTTATAGAAATGTCAGTAATTAGCTAATGAAGGACACGGGTGGTAGCGCAGTAACCGCTTCCATAGGTGCACGGCTGTTATTCCATGGTTTTCAATCCAACATGGAAAGGTTGCCACGCTCGTCATGGCTGTGACTGGTCCCATCCATCCAACACTTTCTGTGCCACTTCAGCTGTTTCCAGCCCCCTGCATGGTCCCAGTGCATTACATGTCCCCCCTCCAAAATGGGACTTCGGGCAGGCTCCCAGCCCTGCCATCAGATCCCAAGCCTGGGGTAGGAACAGGATTGCCACTTCCACATTTTTTTCCCCATTTTGCCTGTTGCAGGAATTGTTGCCAATCTCTTCAAGCATTCCTTGAGCTTTGCCTTCACTGGCGGGACTGGGCTGTTGGCATGGAGCATTTCCAGGAGGATTATTTTGCTGTGGAGGTGACAAATGGCATCTTGGCTCCTTTGGGATGCTGTGACCACTTCCCGAGGGAGCACCTGGAATGCAGAGCTCAGGCCTCCAGGTCTCTCCCTGTCCTTATTGAAACCCTTATTTACGGTCCTGCAGGTTCTGCTCTGGGGAGATTCAGAGTTCAGCCGCTGGATTCATGAGTTTTGGTGGGTTTTTTGGAGAACCAATCCTGTGTCAAGCCTTGGGAGGCTGTGTGGCCTCTGACAGGTGCTGTGGCACAAACCCACCTTTGGACTTGGGCTACCAAGTCCCATCTTTGGGTCAGCTCTCAGATAACAGTGGCTTTTGCCAAAGACAGGATGGTGTTTTGTGTCCTTCCTGTGGGAAGCTCTTACAGTGACCCTCTTGTGGCTCTTCAGCCAGTTCTGAAACATCTCTGGCTACCCCAATTTGCCTGTGGTCACTTGATATGCAGTTACAAATGACCCTGTCAAACTGTGGTGTTGGATGTTACGTTAGAATCAATTTTTCTCATTGCTGATGGTTTTACTTCATATATTTTCAGAAGCTGGGCTCTGATTTTGCTTTGAAAGAGTCAAAACATTGAATGAAACATTCCAAAGCTTTCAAAGCATTTGAACTACATTCTCCCTTCAGACATTCTCAGTCATTTCCATCCTAGATCTGACCCCAAATATCTGCTCTGAGCTGTGCCTGGATTGCAGAGGCCCTTGGATCTACCTCCAGAGAGAAACAAGAGGCCTGGAGAACATTGGGAACAGTGGTTTTGGGGGAGAGGAACTGAAAATGAATGTGGTGGTTAAATCTGTTCTTGCTAATAAGAGCCGCTTGAATTTATTTTTGGGCGCAATTTTGGTCCATCCTATTCTGGAGCTAAATTCATGACTTGCTTTTTGGATTGTCTCCTCCTTCCCTCTTGGCCTCCAGCTGCCAAACCCTCCCTTCTCCCCCTGTGCCCTGGCACACAGAATTGCAGCATCCCGTGCTCCAGCACTGCAGATGTGCCAGATGGAGACACTGAGCTCGTGCAGGTCTCAATTTTGGAAGCAACCAACAAACGAGGGCTTGAGAAAAACCTTCTTTGTACTGACTTTTGTCAGAGCCCAGCGATGTTGAGCAGGCACCTCGTGCCAGAGAGCTCCCAAGTGTTGCTGCTGTTCATGGAATGGTTTGGCTTGGAAGGACCTGAAAAACCATTCATTCCAACCAGCAGGGACACCTTCCACTAAAACAGGTTGCTCCAAGCCCCATCCAAGCTGCCCTTAAAGCCACAAACTTTTAAAAATTTGTCCCCTAAATGGTCTTCGTAGACAAAATCGCACACCGAACACTTGCCTACTTAATTCTGACATCTGTGATTTTTCTTTCCTCTGGGCAGGGTTGTTTCTCAGCAGCTTTGAGAGCAAAGATGCCTATTTGTTAAGTCTTTCCTGGCTGCTGAGTTGAAACTCTTTAATATTCCTGTCTTCTGCGAGCTCTCTTCCATGAACTTTCCTTCACTCGCCACCCTCCTCCCATTTATCAAAGCCTGCCTTGCTCACAGATTTGGTGCCTGGTGAGGGACTGGGGTTATTCCCATTGTGTCACACCAGGCTGCCTGCTGTCCCCAGGGAAAAGAGGAGAGATTTGAAATAAAAGGAGGAGTCAGTGCTTCCGTGCTTGTTGAGAAATGCTGGCTTTTGAAATGCCCCTAGCCTGAAGTCTCTTGCTTGGAGAACAGGTCTGATGTGCCTAATGATGCCAACCACTTCCCACTCCAGTTGCCTGGTCCAAAAGGGATTTATTCCCTCAGAAATGGGGCTCATTCATCCCACTTTAGGTAATGGGCAGCTGAGGAAGCAACACTTTAATTTTTTTCCTAGAATAAAACATCCTGCAGGGGCTTCCATGTTTAATAATAATCTACCAAACCTTGTGATCTTAATAATCTGTTACACCTCATCATCTTTGATTTCAAGGCATGTGCTGTGAGCTGAACTCAGTGGTTTAGTCACAGAATCATTAAATGGTTTGGGTTGGAAGGGACCTTTAAAAACCGTCCCATTCCATCCCCCCCAACATGGGCAGGGACTCCTTCCACTAGACCAGATTGCTCCAAGCCCTGTCCAAGCTGGCCGTGGGCACTTCCAGGGATGGGACAGCCTGGACAACCCATGCCAGTGCCTCACCACCCTCACAGGGAATAATTTCTCTCTAATATCCAATCCAAACCTGCTCTCCTTCAGTCCTGTCCTACAACCTCCCTTTCACCTTGGTGTCAGCTGTGCCTCTTTCACCATTAACATCTACACCTAATATTCCCACTTCCTGTTTAATAATTTGGGGTTTCAAGCCCTGTCTTGTCGAAATGGGGTTTTCTCTGGGGCTCTGGCACAGCAGCACTGGCTCCTCTGTTGTTCCCTGGCTGAGCAGGGAGTGCCACTGCCCCGGTGCTGAAAGGAAATGAAGGTGTGAAGAGCTGACGAGCTGTTTCGTGGCAGGGGTGAGCTGATGTAAGATGGAGGTGGTGTTGTTTTGGAGAGTTTATTTTTCTGTTCCCTCCTTTCTGCACGTGTTGGACCACGTCTGGTGGTGAGTGAGGCAGCTCAGCTTGCTTACCTTGGCGTGAACACCACGCTCTGGCACGGCACCCTGTCCTGGCCAGCGTTTTGGCAGGTTGGCAAACGAGCTGTCCCACTGTGGCTGACACAGAGCGTGGCACGGGCAGCTCTGGGAGTGCTTGGGGTGGGAGGTGAGGAAAAGGGAGCTCTCACCTGGTGGCAGTGGCCTGTGTGATCATCCACCACAGAATTCCCAGCTCCGTTCGGTGCCCTGTGTATCTGATTCCTGCCTCTGGTTAGGCTGAAATGAAAATGTGGGAACCAGATGTGACCCGCCAACACTATCTTGTTTAACACCCTATCTCCAGATGTTTCTAGCTTGTAGTGCTAATTTGCACTTGCAGTTATCCAAGAGCCAAATCCAAGATGTTTGCTGCCTTTAGGAAGAGGAGTCCAACTGATCTTAATGTTATCTCTTGCTTTGCTTGATCCCACGTCTCTTGCATCCAGGTAGGACAAGCCTGTCCATCTCCAAACTGTCCCTTCCACCTCAAGATCATCTTGCAGTGAAGTTTTTTCTCTGTTTTCTGGGTAAGAGGATTGAAAAGCAAGAAAAATCGGATTTTTGCCCAGGAAATTTTGTACTTTGCAAGGGCATTTCATCACATCCTTTTTTGAAGGCTGTAAGAACAGCTTTCTCCAAGGGATGCTCTTCCCTCGGGACTGCACATGCTTTTCTTAAATTTCACCAGCACGTGACCACAGGGCACGGGAGGACTCGCAGGAATGTTCCTAACTCCCTTTGAAAAGCAAGCTGTTCTTTCAGCCTCTTGCAGAATCATTCTGACAGGAGACACTGCAATCAGGCTGCAGAGGTAATTGCATTTGTAATGTGAAAGACAGAACAGGGTCTACAATTCTCATCCTTGACAGGCTCTGCAGGGACTCAAGGTAGTCCAGAAAAAAAACCCAAACCAAGAGAACCAACCATTGCTTCTGACATTTGTGATTGGTCTGGGCAAAACATTAGGAAACAACATACTCAAGGGGACAAGATGATCTCATGCATCTGACTTTAAAGCAACATGCTCCCGTGGAAACTTGTTTCCGTGCCTGTTCCAGAGCTCTGGCTGCTGCCCGGATCTCCCCTGCCCCCCTGGCCCAGCTCAGCTTAGTCAGCAAGTTCCAGTTCAACTTCTGCCTTTTATTTTGTGCCTGTACCTGAGTTAGCTCCATTCCTCAGTAACCAGCTCTTTGTCAGAGGAAAGGCTTCCAGGATGCTGCCAGCAACTCATTGTCCATTTCCTGAGGAGAACTGCTTGCTTTTAAGTAGTTTGCCTGAAATCTTGACTATCCCAGCATAGCTGAGGCTTCCTGTGTTGGTTGGCTTTCTTGGGATGAAGTTCCAGCCACCCACATGCACTGTCTGCATTTAGTTCTGAGTCTGGAGAACAAATCTCTGCCGTAGGGTTTCGCCATCGCCGTGTTGTTGTTCCTCTGACATTGCAATGTGTGACCATCCTCGGTGTGGCAACTGTGATTTACAAGCAGCAGCTCCCCACTGTTTATTGCCACTGGATTTTGAGGGGTGTGGAGACAGGAGCTGGGCTGGAGCAAGCCACAGGGGTTGGATGCAGCAGTGTTGAAGGAAGTCCCAGCTGGAGCCCGGTGGCTTGGGCAAGGAATGCTTCTGCCATGGCACATCCTCCCTGGTCCTTCCTCAGGTGCAGATCAGACCTTTATGATGTTCACAGCTCTTGAGTACGAAGGCAGTGGAAGGATCTTGGCATCCCAGGTGGAGATGAGCTTGTTTGCATCCAGGTTCCTCAAGGTTTTCCTCTAATAAAGCCTTGGCATTCCCCGTTTGGCTGGCTGGAAAGCCAGGCTGGTTTCTTTCTTCTGTGTCATCAGAGGTGTGGTGTGGGCTTTCCCAAAAGAACATTGCTCATTCGGGCCCATTTTTTGAAAAAGAATAGAACAGACTATCTTTTCAGGGCCTGACTCTTGCTGGTTTTTCGGGAGCAGGTGCCAGCAGCTGGTGTGGCCATGGATGAAGTGACATAGGAGAAGCTTGTCCAGAACTGACTGTAGCTTCCTCTCTGCCTCTGGAGGATTTACCCTCCTTGAAAGGTTTCCATTTTCGTTAAATCCACCTGTAGCAATGAAACCTGAAAAAACCATGAGCTCCCACCTCCAGCAGACTGGCTGGTGTTGGTGTTGTTTGGGTTTTTAACCGGGGAGAATGAGTCAGCCTGTCCTCAGAAAGCACCAGGTCTATCAGCACCACTTGACCACCAGTTTCCTGTTGCTCCCTTTTGTTTCTCTCTTTTTCCTTTTGTTGAAGCTTTTAGGGCCAGGGTGCACATTTGTGAGAGTGTCTGGATGTTTCCCACTATGGGGACTTTACTGTGCGTGTCTTCTCTGCTTATTTTTTTTGAAAGAAAGATGCAGAGATCAAGACCTTGTCCGAACCTCAACTTCTAGAATCATGACTCTAACTGCTGGCCTTAGGGAGCTGTCAGCTCCACAAATAAATCTTCATAAATCAGCATTTACACTGTAGAAATTCACACAACTTAAATGTAAGGTCGCTTAAAGCAGAACAGAATAAAACATATTAACTGTTTTGGGGTAAAGCTTTAAAGGTAGGTTAGGTCACAGAGGACTGATGGCTATGAAGTTATGGCAAACCCATACCAAAATCTTGTGTTTGGTCTCTGGGATATGGCCTTGGTGTCTCAGACCATGCTTTGCATGCTGGGCACTTGTATTTTTTGTTGGTCATCTCCTTTTCCTAAAGAAAGAAATGCAGGGTTGTGCAGGAATGCCAGAGCAGAGCGTGTGTGTGCCGGGGTGCTGAGGGCACATCTTTGTCTTTTCAGCATGTGGGAATATCATGGAAACCAGTGCTTTTGGGGATGGGAACCATCCTGACCGAAGCCAGAGCAGATGGGACGCGCAGCCTGAACCAGCCCGTCTCGTTTATGCTTTATTAATTAGACATGTTATCAGAGTCATCTGTGTTTTCTTTCCTTTTCCCCTTTCCAAACCAGTTCTGCTGCTTCGCTGCCCGCAGAGGCTCTGATGAGGAGCCCAGTTTGAATCCCTGAGACCTGCATGGCAGCACTTGTTCCTTGTGGTCTGTATTAGTGCCATAAAAACTTTGGGGCAAGAACTCAGAGGAGCTTTGTGAGCTCTGGGGATCAGAATTTTGGGAGCTGATGGTACTGTCCTGGTAGCACATCCTCTCTCTGTGCACTGTCAGCGTTTGTAAGAATTTCCACCACTTGTGTTAATCACAGAACCACAGAATGGCTTGAGTTGGAAGGGACCTTAAAGACCAATTTGTTCCAAACTCTTCCATGGGCAGGGACACCTTTCACTAGCCCAAGCTGCTCCAAGCTCTGTCCAACCTGGCTTTGGACACTTCCAGGGATCCAGGGGCAGCCACAGCTTCTCTGGGCAAGCTCTGCTGCTACTTTCTGTGGGATGCTTAAATACTGACATGGGTCAAAAAGGTGACAGGATAAACTTGTGGAAGGAAAATATAAAGATCCCTGGGTGGAAACAGTCCGTGCTGAAGACTGGGAAGCGTTCTGAGGAGAAAATGGTACGGACTGGTGTGGGTCTGGCCTTGCTTCCTAGACCTGCTGCTGGTTGCTGTTGGAGATGTTGAATTAAGCAGATCTCAGATGGGGTCCATCATGCCCATTGGGACAGTCCCTGTGCACACTCAGTTTTAAAATTTTATGTTTAACATTGGGATGGGATGCCCAGGGAGGTGGTGGAGTCTCTTTCCCTGGAGGTGTTTAAGGAAAGACTGGACGTGGCACTCAGTGCTCTGGTCTGGGTGACAAGGTGGTGGTGGGTCACAGGTTGGACTTGATGGTTTGGAGGTCTTTTCCAACCTGAGTGATTCTGGAATTCTCTGAGTGTGGTGTGCCTGCCTCTGAGGTGGGAGATGGTGAAACAGGAGTTGGACTCGATGGTCCCTGGCTGGGTCCCTTTGAGCTCAGGATATTATGTGATTCTCTGAAACCCCATAAGGCCAACCTGAGTATCCCTTCTGACACCTGGGCCTGTTTCATAGCCACCATCTGGCGAGGTGAAGGGAAGATTTATGGATTTGCTTTGTCTGATGCCCTTCCAGGGAAAATTCCCACTCGCTGAAGGGGCAGCAGGATCGTCCCTGCGTCCCCCGGCGGGGAAATGGCTTTCAATGATGGGCTGGCTTGGATACTGCCCAGATCCCTTCCCGTACAGCAGGACAAGATGATGACCGTGTCCAGGCTCTTCCCTGGCACACACACTCAGCATATGTTATCCTTGAAGTCCTTTTCCCAGGCGTGGCGTGCCTTTGTGCAGGCACAGCGTCTACCCTGCTAATAGGATGCTGGTGTCTTCTATCAGCGAGTTAATTGGGTCCCTCGGTGCTGGGATATTTCCTGCTGCTGCATCCTCTTCCCGGAGCTGCGCCTCCACCTCGGGAGCTTCCCTGCTGATGAAGATGTGATGCTGAGCTCTCCGCCGTGCCCGGAGCCAGCGGAGGTTAAATCCCAGATAAAGCTTTGGGATTGCTCGCAGCCTGGGGCGGGGGATGCACACGCTGAGAGGTTGCTGGAGGCATTTTAATTGCGTTGTGTTTATCGAGCTGGCTGTAAACACAGCAGGAGGTTGCTGCTTCTCCAGAGCCTGGGAGCCAAAGGTGTATCGATCCCGGGGAGCTGTGGTACACAGGTACACGCTGGTGGAGATCTCAGCCGGGTTGTTTCCAGCTAAGGATGAAATTTCTCTGTGTCCTGTGCTTCCTCCTCAACTCGTGTCAAGCTGTAATGATTTTATAACCCAACTTTGTCAGCTGATTCCTCCCCAAAGCAAGAAGCCCTGTTGCTAGGAGTGGGGTGGGGGGGAGGAGAACCTCAGGAATACTCATCTTCAGCAGTCCAACACTGCAGATAACATTGAGTCACTGCTGAAAGCCTCAAAGCAAAACAGATGTTCGGTTTCTAGTGACTAACTAAGTATTAAAGGTACCAGATGAGCAAAGTTTTAACTGAGGTATTTAATTTGTGGTTGGCAGCTGAGACAAAGCATGAGCAAACAAGGTGCAATGCAGAAATGGTCTCTCTCCTGTCTTACACATGCCGGTGTGTTTTCATAAAACCTTTTTTGGTTCCACTTTTTCCCATTTTTTCAGTGTGTCTTTCCGGCTTGAGTCATTCTCTCTGTAGTTGTAACCTTTAGTTCTGGGTGGGAAGGCAATTATTTTGTGAGACATGAGACCAGTGGCAGGGTGAGTGGGCTCTTGTTGCTGCCTCTGTCATCTCGTTGTTTGACAAGTCACTTCTCCAGGAGTGGTTTGTGTCTCTGAAGTTGGGGATAATTACACATGTTCTCAAAAAATAAGGAAACTGGACTTAATGGTGCATCTGCTCAGCCTGACTTTTGAATTCATGAATGAGCAGAAAACTTGGAATGTGACTGTCATGCAGCTGTTAGCCTTCGAGCAAGAGACAAGTTTTGATGACTATATTCTAAAAAAAAAAAAAAAAAATTAGGATGAGGACTGTGATCCCAGGATTCTGGGCTTGCTGGGCAGCCAACACTGGGAGCTGCTTGAGCTGCTGGTGGTAGAGGTGTTGGGTTCCCATTGCTTTGCTCCCTGGTGAGAAACCTGCAGCGCTGTCTGGCTGTGTGGAACAGAGGTGCTGAATCCCTCCTTGCCACTCAAACCTGAGCAGGTGATAACGTAAAAGGGAAGGAATTCTGTCCTGGTCCCTCTCCTCAGCATCGTGTGCAGCGGGAGTGCTTGTGGATTCCTCAGGTCCAATGAATACCTGACATAAAACACACGAAAATCCTGAGAAAGAGGACCCTGATCAAAACTTCCCTCCTCGGTAAGTCCATAAAGCACTCTGTACTTTCTGGAGGAGTGACTCGTATTTTGGCTGCTCAGCACCACGGGAAGGACAGAATAGACTTTGGGTTGCTCCCTCTGGTGTGTGGGAAGTGGATTTGTACTGCTAAGCCCACGTGGGAGCTGAAGCCAAGGCCCCATCCCGCCAGTCCTGCAGGATTTAGGGGTTTTTTGGCAAGTTCTAGATGGTTTCTATTAAGAAAAAGGCTTTTTGGATCTCTTCTGAGGGTGCCTCCCTTTGGAGACTTTCTCAGGAGCCCATGTGCTGAGCACTTAATCTTCCACCCCACTTAAGGGAAGAGGGGCAGACACCAAACCCTGTTGGCACCTTATTTCACTTAATTCTCGCATTTAATTGTTCTTCCTTCAGCTTTTAAGAGAGTCTCTGCCAAAATCAAGAAGCTAAAAATTAAAGTAATTACTGTGGTGATGGAAGCAATCAAAGAGGCCACCAGGCTTCTGGTCTGTGTGCTGTGGAGGAAGGAGCAGACTGGGATTGAGCTCATCTCCTGGGACACGCTGGGCTCCGAGAGTTAATTTTGTTCCCGACTTCTCTGTCCATGAGTAATCCATTTGTGCTGGGAGGAAATGGCAAGTTCTTGCAGCGAGGACAGGCTTCACTGCTGGAGAAAATGATGCCTATTTATCATATGATGCTCTCTGTGCCTTTTTTTATTTGTCCTTCATCTGAACTAAGCTCTTGGGTGATGAGCTTCCCTGTCTGACAGCAGATTTTGTAGTGGCCTACAAGTGTTTTTCTTTCCTGCATTTGCTGTTTCCCTGCAATTCCTCACACAGCCCCAGGCACCAGTTTGTGCTGGGCCCACCCAGCTGGGGAGGAGCTGGAGAGAAAAGGACCTGGGGGTCCTGCTGGACACCAAATTCACCCTGAGGCAGCAATGTGCCCAAAAAGGACAGTGGTGACCTGGGCTGTGTCAGACAAAACACTTCAGCAGATCCAGGGAGGGGATCCTGCCCCTGTGCTCAGCACTGGTGAGGCCACACCTGGAGCACTGGGTCCAGTTCTGCCTCCCCAGGACAAGGGGGACATGGACGGACTGGGGAGAGCCCAGCGAGGGGACTGGAGCATCTCTGCTCTGAGGAAAGGCTGGCAGAGCTGGCACTGCTCAGCCTGGAGAAGAGAAGGCTGCGGGGGCCTCATCCCTGTCCATCAGCACCTGCAGGGAGGGTGCAGAGAGGACAGAGCCAGGCTCTTGCCAGTGGTGCCCAGGGACAGGACAAGGGGCCAGGGGCACACACTGACCACAGGAGGGTCCCTCTGAACATCAGGGAACACATTTTGGCTGTGGGGGTGACAAAGTGCTGGCACAGGTTGTCCAGGCAGGTTGTGGAGTCTCCATCTTCGGGGATATTCAGCATTTATCAGGATACAGTCACGGGCAGCTGGCTCTGTGTGACCCTGCTGAGCAGAGAGTTGGACCAGATGATCTCCAGAGGTCCTTTCAAACCCCCACCCCTCCGTGATTCTGAGACAAGGAGATCAAGGTCCTCAGGAGATGCAGGGCTGGGCTGAGCCCTCTGCAGGGGTGTGACTCGTGCACAAATGCAGCTACATTTGGCATCGAGCAGCACTGTGTGATCACATCTCCTTTGCTGTAAGAATGTGAAATGGCTTAATAATTCTTCTCCTGCTGATTTGGATTAATTTCTATCTTTATGCTGTGTGTTTTCTTTGCTTGCTTCCTTCTTTCACCTTCCCAGCTGTCTCCTCAGAGCAAACTTCCGTGACTCTTATTGTTCTGCTTGTTTTCATTCTCCTTCTTCGGTAAATGTATTTTTTTTTAAAGTGTGGTTTCCTAAAGCTCTGCAAAACGCTCTTTCCCCGCTGCATTTTGAAATATTAGTTGCAAAAGAAAGGGTAAGGAGCCTTAATTCAGGTGCATGTCTTCCTTTATCTGCTTTTCTTTTAAAAAGTGACTAAAGCCACTGATAAATAATGCTAATTTTTGCTGCCATCTGTGAATGCGGGACCAAGCTGTTTCAGAGCAGCATTTTTAGTGCTTTATCTGTTCGGGGTGGGGGGAGAAGGAAAAAGGCTCTTTGCTTCAGCAGCAAAAATCTATCTCCCACAAGTTGTAGTCTGTGCTCCCATCTACCACTGAAACCCAAAGCAAACAGAGATTCGTGCAGAGACAGGAAACCTTTTGGGTGTAATTGCTGGGAGGTCTTTGCTTTCGCGATTTTTGGGTTCACCCGGAAAGGCAGCCGAGCAGGGCTGCGGTTCGCTGGGGTGGGTTTGTGATGAGCTCTCACTGGGCTTTAATTGGACGTTTTTGGCAGCTCTGAGAGCTCAAACGCCCTCTGCAAGAGTCTCCTGGCCACGCCGAGTGAAAATGTCCCGTGGAGGGAGGGAGGGAAGGGGCCGGTGCGTGGAGGCAGAGCTGAGCTACGCCCTGATGACAGCCCTGCCTCCAGGCTCCTTTATTTTGGCCTGGAGCCTTAGTTTACATAATCCTGCCCTGATCCCTCATCTTCTGCATGGATCAGCCTTAGAAGACCCTCCAGTCTGACCAGATCGAACTGGGAAGCAGGTCTCTCCCATCACCTGAGCCAAGAAGTGCTGGTGTTGGCGGAGTCAGGTGGCTTTGGCTGTATCAGAAGACCTCACCGGTGCCAGGACTTGATTTTGGGGCTCCTTTGGAGGCTGAAAAAAAGAAATCAAACCTTGAACATGGTCTGGAGAACCTATGGAACAAGTCTGGCTCCTGGAGCCCGTGTGTTGAATAGGTGCAGCCCTACATGGGGGAGGTCTCACCTGCACAGTCCTCGTGGCTTTTTCTCATGTGTTTATCTCTGGCTTGTGTGAGTTTCCCAAGCCAGAACTGGACTGTGATTTAGGATCAGTTTCCCAGACCAGAACTGGACTGTGATTTAGGATCAGTTTCCCAGACCAGAATTGGACTGTGATTTAGGATCAGTTTCCCAGACCAGAACTGGACTGTGATTTAGGATCAGTTTCCCAAACCCGAATTGGACTGTGATTTAGAATCAGGTCTTTAGGGAAGCTTGTCACGGCGATGTGTAATAGCATAATAAAACCCTAACTGCTTCACTTTAACGTGTCAAATGACTCATTTACAGTGTCATCTGGGAGAGATGAGGCTCTATGAGATAAGTAAGACTTGCATGGGGAGAGAATATTGAGTAATGGAGCCACAGCTATAATTGGAGGAGGAATAGATCTTCCATTTCAGATCTGAGGAAGTGGTTTATCTGCCCAGTCTGTAAGTGAATGATTCTTCTCTCAACTTCCTCCACATATTCCCCACTTCCTCTGTGTAATATTCCTGGTATTTATAACTGCTGCACTGAATCCTAGAGGCAGATGCCTGCATTTCTGTATTATGTAGAAGTTGAGGTCCAACAGGTTTGTGGATAGTCCTGACCTTCTGGGAGCAAAGAATTGATATGGAAGCAGGGAAAACATTTATGTCCCTATAACTAACCCCCTTTTCTCTATATTCATCACATCTGAATATAGAGCAGCCCTGTCCATCTCCTGCCATCCCGCAGGAAGCCAGGGAAGTGGCAGACAGACATACAAAGGATTATTATATTTGATCAGGCTTGGAAATGGGCTGGAGATAAAGCCCTTGGTGTTTACCGGACCATTAAACATTTATTACCATCTCTCCAGTGTGCTGCTGGTGCTGTAAATAACAGCTGGTGACGAAAGAGTGGGGTCAGCAGTTGCCTTTTGCACCGATGTTTGTAAATGCAGAAGCAGGTCCTGTGATTTTTAAGAGCTTGGCTGGGGGGAGCATCTGCCCAGATGCCGTGGGGAAGAGGGGCAGATGAGCTGTCAGGCCAGAGCTCCTCTTTAGCACAAGGAAACGCTGAAATCTTAGGAAGTGGGAGAATTCAAACAACAATGAAAAAAAGATTAGGGCCAGAGTTAGGAGTTCATTTATCCCTGCCCTTCCTAGCAAAAACACTTAATGCACTCAGATCAGGACAGCTTTTGGATCTGGATTTAATTAGGTGGAAGGAGGGTTCGGGCCTCTCTTCCCCAGCTCAGCCACGCTCCACGAGGCATTTCCATCATCAGACTTTTATTTCCCTTTCCTCCCCTTCCCAAGCTTTTGCAGGGAGAGGAGAAGCGTCGCCGCAGGGCTGGAACTCGGCTCGTGGGGTCTGAGCTGCAGCACCTGGTTGGATAATGGGGCTTTTGAAAGGGGGAATATGAAGGGATTACTCTATTGCTGGGAGGCCGCAGCCTGATGATTCCTACCGCAGGCAATCCTTCTGAAGTCAATGAGATTGGAAAGCGTGTAAATCAGTATGGAATTTGGTGTTTTCCTGGAAAAGTGTGGGGGGATATTTGTTTTACTTGCATATAAATTACCTCTAATAAGGCTCCACAGACACGACTGATCGTTCCCATCACACTGTTGCTCCTTCCAGTCACAGAGTCGCTCTCGCTGTCCTCTCATTTTTAAATAATTTTGCAAAAAAAGCCTCCTGCGTGGGAATTCTCTGTGGTTGTGAAGCGTTGCTGGGAATGACTCAGGCGGGAGCGAGTCCTCGTGCGCTTGGGACCTGCGGTGTGAGCAGAGAAAGGAGACAGGCTTGTTTTCACACTCTCTCATTTTGTGTCTCTGACATGTTCCTGTTCCACCATTCAGATGTCGTCAGGCTGAGGGATAATTAGAGGGAGCCTGTTTTGCTGCAGAGCCGGATTGGGAATCCACATTGCCGTGAGCGGGCTGGGTTATTTGTTGGGGAATGCAAAGCGGGGCAGTGGGTGTCCAGGGAGCACTGCTGCACCACCAGGGAGAAGATGCTCTGCTGCTCCTTCCCTGGGCCTGCAGAATGTATCTCCTTTCTCCAACTTAAAATAAATCCATAGAAACACAGAATGGTTTGGGTTGGAAGGGACCTTCAAGACTGTTTAGTTCCGAGACAAGTGGTAGGAACGCCTTCCACTAGACCAACTTTCTCCAATCCCCATCCAGCCTGGCCTTGGACACTTCCAGGGATGTGGGATGTGGGGATGTTGGTTTTTTCAGTGGTGCTCTCTAGCCTGGCAGTCTCCATCACCTACACCCAGATGTTTGAAGGATACCTGGAAGCTGCTGTTGGAGCTCTCAGGCATCGATTCTTCCGCTGCTGCCTTTGCTGTGGGTGGGTGGTTTGGGTGCTCTCTCTGTGTGAGGCTTTAACACCCTAATAAACCATTAGAACAAAGAGCATCAGCTTTTCTCTTGCTCCACTGAGGAGAACACTCAATTTTGGCAGATGCTCCCACAGCACAGGTTGGTTTCAGCTGTTTTAGACTCACCTTGCCTTACAAAAACACGCCTTGCCTGTTTGTGCTTTGCGCGGCACGTGGAAGATGTGGCCAGCTCGAGTGGAAAATGAGATCTAAAACTGGAGGAGTCCTACAGAAAGTAACTGAGGAGCCAAATATATACAACTGAATAACTGAGGAGAGAACCAGGTCCCGTGAAGCTGGTTGCCAAGGGAATAATTCACTTGTCTCTCCCCCAGCCTGATGGAATATTGTTTTCCTCTCCTCCTTGCCAACATACCCACAGCTCCAGAGCAGCCACTCTCACTCCTGTTGATGCTTTAACTGATACATTCCTAATTCCACCTTGGGGCTGTTTTCATGAGCAGAGGAGCCTTTGAAGGCACCTTCCCCTGTTCCAGGCCTCCAGAAGGGTTTGTGCTGTCCAGAGGTTTGTCCTCTTTTCCCACTGATGCTGGCTGGCGTGATGTGTACCTGGTTCCCGCCCACAAACTTTCACTTTCCTCCCTGAAAATAAGGGTGTTTTTAAGGCAGCAGTCTAGATTTGGATGTAAAATCTTGCATAAAAGAAGATCTTTCCAGCTTCAGGCCAAGTGATGCGTGTTCCTTGTTGTCCTCTCTGCAGAACAGAATAATTTAAGACTCCTTTTTTTTGTTGTTCCTTAGCTCCATGTGCATTAACAGGCCATGTAAACTTGGGTTATTCCCTGAAACTTGAGCTGTGCTCTTCAGTCGTCTTCTCAACCATCTCCATATCTTCTGCAAGCTGGTGCTCCTCTGTCTGAGCTTGGAATAGTTGGATAAACTTATTTTACATGGAGACTCCATTAATGGCTGGGACAATCTCAGTTTAGTAGGACAATCCCAGTTTAGTAGGACAATCCCAGTCATCCACAACAAAACCCAAGCAGTTGGGGCATTAAAGACTGATACGGCTGATCCATGTCGAACAGCACAAGCCATTCACGGGGTGTTCCTCTCTTCCAGGGCGCATCGAGAATAATCATCAGCCTTAACAAGGATTGATTGTGTGCTCCTCATCCTCCTGGTTTGCTATTAATCGGAAAAAGCTTTGGCCGTCGCGTTGGGGAGGCGAAGAGGTGAATGAACGTCCCTTTCAAGGTACAGTAGAGGCATGGACGGGGTGTTTGGGGTGTAGAGCTGGTGCTGGTGTAGCCTTTGGAGGTTCCATGGTGTACAGCTTCCTCATGGATCCATATCCCTCAATCCTACACGGAGAAACCTGCGCTCCATCGTTCCCATGTTCGATCCTAATGAGCGCAGTCTTCTTAGACCGGGGCATGTTGTTTTTGTTTTGGTGCAAACTTGAATGAATCCATTGTTTTCTCTTTATTTACTTGAAAGAATCTATCGTTTTTGAAACTTTTGGGTTGTGTTGTGAGACGTGTAGAGTTTGGGCATCAATATTTGCACTATTTTGAAAAGAATTTCCCTTGAATTTCTTTTTCTTGTTTAGACAAATCAGTATTACACTGAAATATACTGAATTAGTAGTAGACTGAAATGTATTCTTACCTTGGTGCAGATGGGCACAGAATTCTTGCATGAGTGATTTATTAAGGAGGGGAAAAGAAAAAGTCCAGAGTCTTTTTGGGGAAAGGAAGGTCATGGAGTAAGAAGGAAGGTTCCATAAGAAGCGTTACTCAGGACGTTGGTGAATTAAAACCCAACATCCATCAGGGAGTTTGTGGGAAGTTTTTCTGGTCGAAGTTCTTCCCGTGGTCTGACCCGTGGAAAAGATTGAGGAATGCTTTTAAAAATTAAAAATAAAAACCCCACTGTAAGATTTCTCGTTGGGTGTTTCGAAGGACTCGTTCCAACCCAAGCGGATTCAGTGCTGGGATGGTGCTGCTGGAGTAGCAAGGGGAGACGTGCGTGTGAAACCTGGGGATTTGTATAAACAAGGCCTTTTCCTAAAGCATTTCTTGTTGCTGTGGCTTTCACGGGTTCACCCTGTCTGGAGAAGTAGTTTGTATTTGTGGTTTGATATTTCCTTAAAACTTTCACACAGGGTCCTGCCGACACTGCCTGCTTCACAAACATGAGCAATTTATGGTTTCGTATAAAAATTCTTTGAACTCATTGCAAATCTGATTTGATATCTCAGTGCCAAACTGAAGCCAGTCCTAACTTTCACGGTTGACTAAATCCTTCCCTTGGAATCTGTGTGATATTTAGCAGCGAGTTTCAGATCTGTTTGTGTGTGTTCCTCTCTGTGCTTCACTGAATTTCATGTTGTGTTTTGCTACCTGTATTTTTAAGTTGGTTTTTTTTTTTTTCCTCACTTTTTGGTTTGGGGAAAACTCCTGTTGAGGCCAGCAGCTGAATGAATCCTAGTAATTAGGGTTGTCCTGTTCAGGGCCAGGAGCTGAACTTGGATGATCCTTATGGGTGCCTTCCAACTCAGGGTATTCTATGATTATAATTTACTGAGAAGTGGCCAGCTGTCCTAGGAGAAAGGCTTTCTCTTTGGTGCCTGCTTTCTCCATAACTGATCCCATTAAGAATTAAGTTCAATGAGACTGAAGTCTCAGAAGGAATTCATGTGTGATGCTCAGCATAAATATTAATAGCCTTAACTCCATTTATTTTTCAGCTTTTGCTGGTATAAGAAAAGGATTTTTTAGAGAAGCAAGAGCTTGGATGTGCCTATCAGGGCTTCTGAGCTGTTTGGGGTTGGAATTCAGTGGCCAGCTGGAATCCTGAAGCTGCTGGGATTGGCAGGATGTGCCTGGAGCCACGTGAAGAGGAGTGGCCGTGGGCTGATCACTGTGGCCAGTGCTGCGACTGGCCAGGTGAAATGGTCCCAACAAAATTCCTTGTGTGTGAGTGGTTTGTCTTGCCTGATGGAGCCCCATGTGGATGTGACTCTGTTGGCTGAAGTGAAATAGTCCCTCAGCACCTTCCCTTTAAAATTTGGATTAAAATTGCAGCTTCTTCAACAGAGTCATTTTGGAATGAGACAGCAAGGTCCACACTGAGGTCATGGGGCTTGTTCAGCTCCCTCTGGTAGTGTGGGATTCTAGGTGGGATTCATAGCTGGAGTGTCAGAGGTGTCCATCATACCCAGAGCCTCTTGACTCCTGTGGGCTACTGGAAAGATAATTTGGGCTGAGTGGTTTTTCTCTCTCTGAAACAGGGGTTATGAAACAGCTGATGGGAGCTGGAAGGGCTTGTGCACCCTTTTCTGCTTGTGTTTCATTATCCATCACTTCCTGGTTGGTGTCACAGGGCCAGAGCATTCAGATTCGGATTATGTGGGGGAAAAGTGATGCACGAAGCCTGTACAGAGCTGCCCACTCAGATATATTGCTAGATTTCTGGGCTTTGTTTGCACGGGTCACGTTCGCTTGTCACAAGTTGCTGTCCTCTTTTAGGCAGCCGTTTCAGCAATGTCACACATTTATTCCCGTTCAGACGTTGTGGTAGTGGTGCTGGCAGACCAGAGAGCCTGAGTTTGCAGAGAACACAGGTGAGAAGGCTTCAGAGTTTAGATCTGAAATGTTGATTATATCCTAAAAAGCTCTGCTTGTACAGTTGGAAACCTTGGGATCACGGATATCGAAGTGCTCCCAGATCTGGTGGCACCTCTGAGCAGAGGTCGTGGTGGTCTCAAATCCAAATTGACTTAAAATGCATTGCTGGAGGAGGGGAAGGAGGGTGGGAGGTAGGAAAAGACCCCCTACCAAACAGCTGCCATCTGTCCCAGAGGGTATGAGTGGGAATTGTAGAATATTTGATTTGAAAGGACCTTCAAGACCATCTCATTCCACCCCCTGCCATGGGCAGGGACACCTTCCACCATCCCAGGCTGCTCCAAGCCCCAAATTTCCAATCTGGCCTTGGACACTTCGAGGGATCCAGGGGCAGCCATGGCTTCTCTGGGCACCCTGTGCCAGGGCCTCCCCACTCTCACAGTCAAGAAATTCCTTCTAAAATCTGAGTTCACCCAGTTTTTTTCCACCATAATTATTTTCCTGATCCTAGCAGGTTTACAGGAAGGGTGGGGGGGAAGCATCCCTGATGCCGTGCAAAACTTGGAATGGGAATGTAGGCAGGATCATCTTCCCCAGGTCCTTAGACCACCAGCCCTTCCTCAGGCTAACAGAAATAGCTTTGTTTAAGAAAATCAAGGGCCTTGTTCAGAAATGCTGGAATTTCTTTGGAAATTCAGCTTTCAAAATCCGCAGAGAAGCCACCTCTGCTCCCAGCAGCGGGTCGGAAGCTGGGTTTTTTGGGATTGCTGCCAAGAAGCATTTCTTGGAAACCATTCCGTGTGCAGTGCGAACAGCAGGACAGGAGGTCTGGGTTTGAACTCTGGATGATAAAACCAGAGAGGTTTTGGCAGGGATGGGTTCGGATGCCTCATTCTTGGCCTTTCTTCTTGGGGTGGACGGGCAAACCCCTGCCTGGGCTGGCTCAGAAACTTCCATCTGACTTCGGAGCAAAGCTGAATTTTCCACGGACTAGGAAAGTTTTTCGGATTGAAACAGCTCTCTAATTTTTTGGATGGATTTCTCCAACCTGTTGACTCCACCCAGTCTGTATTTCTGAATGAAACTAGTGCTGAACCTTCCCTGCAGGGGCAAGAATTTTCATAGAATCTTGGAGTGGCTTGGGTTGGAAGGGGCCTTAGAGACCATCTGCTTCCAACACAGGGACATCCTCCACTAGACCAGATTGCTCCCAGCCCCATCCACCTGGGGTTTCCCTAAAACCGTTCCCTGATTCTGTGATTCTTTGGAAATGGATGAAGTTGTAGCCTGGAGTATCAATTACTCCTTAACCCATGTCAAACTTCCCCCTTTTTTTTTTTCTGTACAGGTTCCCCCTTGCTTTCTCTGAATCCCTTTTTTCTATTTTGTTGGGGAACTATAAAATTTATGTGGAGAAGGAAGGAAAATCTCTTTCTTACTGCAAGGGCCAGGTCAGCATCTTTTTTTAAAATCCCTGTGAGAGCAATTTGTCAGAAAACCTTGACTCAAGCAGGGAGCTTGAGCCTAGCGGAGCCAAGCTGAGCTTAAACCCTCCCTTGATCTGAGCTCATATCACCAGCAGGAACAGAAATCTTTTTATCAGTGACTGCACAGGATAAAAAAATGATCATTTCCCAAAGGACGGGCTTCTTCCCTAGGTTTCATTCTCCAAGGAGGCCCTGAGAAAAGCAGATCCACTGGGAAGTTGGTAGCTCCAGACAAGTAGGTGCATGCACCGGTGTGCATTCTCACCTGTAGGTACACAGAGAGCTTTCCCAAATTGCCCAGAACCTGAGAAAATGGAGATAAAATCAAAAAGGCAATTGCAGTTAATTACGCTTTCAAGGCAAGTGGAGATTGGTTGGAATCCTGTGGGATTTCTGAGGCCTCCCCGTGCAATTTCAGGTGGAGTGTGGGCACGAAGGTTTGGTTGCTGTGGTTGGAGATGCCTCAGTTGTGACTGTCACCTCTGGCTGTTGGGCTGTGCAGGGCACAGATGTCACTCCCGAAACACAGTCATTGTCTCATGGCAAATTCTTCATAGAAGTTTTGAGTTTCTATTAAAAAAAAAAAAACAATTGAAAAAAAAGCATTTTGTGCATGACTGAACTTTGTTGTTCTTTTTCCACCCACATACTTTCCCATTTCTTCCCATTCTCACCAAAACCTGGCCTGCATTTTGTGTTTTGAGCGATGGGAAAAAGCCACATTCCAAGAAATCTTGGATATCTCTTAGTTTTATAGAGGAATTGAGATGTGACCAAAGAGATGCCAAATGTTGGATGTTCAGGGGGTTGCAGGTGAGCTGGTGTGGAGTAACAGGTGTACAAATCCATCAGGACAGTTAAATGCCTTGTTTTCTGTGATGTGAGCTTGGAAAATTAAAGGAAGAGCCTAACTTTTAACTCCAGAAGAACCAAAGTCTTGAAGGATTCAGCAGTGGGAGTCAAAAAATACACAAAGCTTGTTCTGTTCCTGTGGGAATTTAGGTCAAAAAATGCTCTGCTGACTTCAGAATTTTGCTTGACCCAACCTTTGGGTCTCCAAACACATTGTAACCGTGTCCCATCAAACTCATTATTACCTGAAATTGCAGTTTTTGGTAGGTTTTGAGTATTTGTTCAGGCCTAAACTTCACCAATAGTAGAAACATGTGATGTTTTTGAAAAGATAACGCAGACCTGTTTTTATTCCCTTAAGATGGCAAATCTTTCTTCAAGGAATCATGAATTAAACAAGACAGTGCCTCACAGCGGGTATTAAGGAAAAAATAATAATTAAAAAAAAAAGCCTTTGGAATGGTCTTTCCCTCTGGCATCTTCACTGAGGTTCTGCAATCCGTAATTCAAAGGAGGTTTTGTGGGAAGGGGAGGCGAGATGCAGGAGTTGATATGACTTCCCCAAGGGTGAGAACTTCAAGAGCTGGGACCTGAGCATTAATCTCTCTCATTCCAGCTCAGCACTTCACCGTGAGATCATTACTTTGTGTGATTAATCTGTGCAATGCCTCCAAAGCCTCTAAAACCATAATGCTGCACATGCATTGAGGAATCCTGCTGCCAGTTGGAGTATCTGGGAGCCTCTTGCCATCCCTGACACCTTTTTGCTTCAACTTTGAATACAGGGAAGCATTCCCTGGCTTTGGTTGGTCTTACTCTGATGTAATCATCAGGGCTGATTAGTCTTCTTTGAGGAATACTGTTTTCCATAGGGATAAGAGAGTTCTCAGTGCAAAAATCAGCTGAAATGCTGATATTTGATAAGTACAGGTACAACTGCAGCCATGACAGCGTCATTTGTAGTTTTCTTGCAATGATGAGTAACATGTTGTGTTCTTTAAACTCATTTCCCAAAGACTGGAGAGCAGTAACAGGACACAGTCTGTGTTTATGGGCTCCTCCATCCCAAATAACCTCCAGAACCCCTGAGCATTTCCAGCCTCGTTCGAGAAACTTCAGAATCTTCAAATCCCTCAAATTCTGTGAAAATTGGGTAGCGGGGGGGGTTGAGTGGAGAGACCACGAGACTTCCCAGACTTGATGCGAATTCTGCAGTGTAAATTTACTTCTTAGGTAATCAATGTTTGACTTCCAGGATCCTCCGTTGAGGTCATGGTATTACCAAAGCCTCGAGCATGATGCTGGGCAGCCACTTCGCCCTTCCGCTGCGTTAACCCCAATTTTATGTAGGATGACTTCATCCCCCTTCTCTCAGAGGCACGTGCTGCCTCTTTCACAGGCATTAGCAGATTTGCCAGCAGCACCTCACACATCCCAAACTCTTTGTGAATCCCGTCGGCGCCCAGAGCCCTGGGAGTATCTGATGCATCACGTTGCAAGCTGTGAAATTGAAGATTCAGCCCCACTTTGATGCTTTGGCTCTGCGAGCAGCAGAACTAATGTGGCTCAGCATACTAATGAGGGAGGTGTTTATTGTTCAGGGCCTGGCTGGTGTTGAGCTTCACCCTTGAAAAATGCCTGGGAGGATGGTCTTCCTTTTGGGATGGGCCTTGTGGAGTCCTTGGCAAACAACCCGTATGGCAGTGGCAGGGGAAAAAGCCCAACTTTCAAGGAAATAGCCCCAAAATTAAATCCTCTAAGTAATTTATAAAAGACCTGAAGGCAGGAAGGAGGAGGGATTGAAGTGGAAATTGTTGTTTTTCGTGGAGAGAAAGTGAGGATGAAACCGAGTAGAGGCCTAAGCCCACAGGTCACCACAAGGATAAAATTAAGATGCCAGCAGCTTTTGGCATCACTGGGGACATCAAAAATGTTATTTTCATTTTGGAGAAGCCCTTCTCCAGCACTGTCTGTTTGGGTCACTGACATCTGTTCATTTTAATTGGAGAGGACCAAACTGAGTGAAAGTGTTGCATTTAACCTCATCTGGGCTTGGTAGAAAAGCACTTAGAACTAAAAGCTGGTGTTGGTGGTACCTAGAAATACTGACTGGAGAGGGCTTCATTGAGATAAAACATCTTTATAAAGACAGGACTTCAAAATTCTGTGGGTTTTGTCACATTCCACATCCTTTGGGGTTTGCTGGAGGAGAGGAATCCTTTACACTCCTCAAATTTGTCATCTGGGCAGTTTAAATTCTCTAGGAACGGGTGGAGGATTTCTTTGGGAGAATTTTGCTTGCAAGGATGGCTTCCACCAGGAGGGGAGAATGCCGTGGACCGAGGGCCTGTGCATGAGGGTGTGGTGGTTTCTGGGAATTCGAGGGATTTCCCTGGAGGCTGGCCAGGTTGGAGACCCAAACCTCTGAATTATGTGTGATGTAATAGCTGAGTTAATGAAAAATCACAGAATCTTTTGGGTTGGAAAAGATCTCCAAGTTCATCGAGTCCAACCTGTGACCAATCCCCGCCTTGTCACCCAGATCAGAGCAGCAAATGCCACATCCAGTCATTCCTTGAACACCTTCAGGGATGAGGACTCCACCACCTTCCCATGCAGCCTCTTCCAAGGCTTAACAACCTTTTCCATGAAGAAATTCCTTAAAATGAGATAGTCTCCTAAATATCTGTCCTCTTGACTCAGCTGGCGGGCCACCAAAAGCCAAGATGATTTTTGTTTAGGTTCTCTTAGCAATGAAATGTGCATCAAAAATCGCAAACACGCAAATTCAACTCCATTTGCTTGTCTCCTCCACGTCCAGCTTTTATATCCCTGGGTTGATCTTGACTTATTTCCACCAAGAAAATCAAATTCCTTCTGAACCACGCAGTCCAGAACTCAGAGCAGCGCCTTGCCACGGTGTTGCTTGGGGAACCCAAAGAGTTTTAGGAGCCTGGTTGGAAATTCCAGCAAACCAGGACTGTTGGCAACCAACTCCCAACTCGAAACCCTCCAGGAGCACAATGCTCTACAATTATAGCAGCTTTCCCGGGTCAGGAAACAAGCGCTGCCACTGCTGTGTTCCTGTGTGTGATATTTCTGACACACAATGTTATCTTGGGGATTGTTACGTCGGCTTTTATGTGGCAGGGGGAGGGTGGGGCGGAGGTTAATTGGTCATGTTAATGGTTTTCGTGTTCCTAATTTAGGCTCTGAGCGCTGTCCTTGGGTTCGGAGTGAGTTACGAGAATTATTCATTCTATTGTGGCGCTGTCACATCTGTGGTGTGGGGAGATTTCAGACCACTGAAAAAGCTCATTCAGTCAAGTTTTGGGGTTTTCTCCTGCTTATCCCGTGTAGGAGATTCCTGAGAATCCTAATGGATGGACTTGCTCTGAAACCAGACCTGTCTGTACAGACTAACACCCAGCTGGACTTCAGCTGAGGGACAGGAACTACTCACTAGGTATTTGTTCAAAAATCTCTGGCAAAATGTCTTTAATTCACCCACAATGTGTCTTATTGCACATGTATTCTGGAAATGCAGTGGAAACTAGTGCAGAGTTCACGGCTTTGTGGTTACAGGGCTTTTTTCCTTCATAGAATTACAGAATTATATAATTGTTTGGGTTGGAAAATGCCTTTAAGATCATTGAATCCAAACCTTAACCCAGCACTGCCAAGGCCACCACTAACCCATGTCCCCAAGTGCCACATCCACTTGGCTTTTAAATCCCTCCAAGGGTGGTGAATCCACCACTGCCCTGGGCAGCTGTGCCAGGGCTGGACAACCCTTTCCATGGAGAAATTTTCCCTCATATCCAATCTAATCCTCCCCTGGTGCAATTTGAGGTCATTTCCTCCTGTCCTCAAAATATGAAAAAGCCCCAGAAATTAAAACCCCAAACCACTGCAACACCCAAACCCTCAACTTGTTTTGTTTAGTGACCATTCCTAAAATACTTCTGCTCACCAAAGCTATGGAAATAGGCACCTAATGCATTGGTTGAGGGGTATGGCTCAATGAAAAATGAAAAAAGATGGGCTTTATTTTTTGTTTATTCTTCAGTGTCTGGTGAGAGCAGAAAAATCAGCGAGGAAGTTAAAACTCTAGGGTCCTCAGCTTCCTAATGGCTTGAAATGCATCTTTTTACATTAATTTAAAGTTAAAAAGTGTTCCAGGCCTGGTTGGACAGGGCTTGGAGACACCTGGGATAGTGGAAGGTGTCCCTGCCCATGGCAGGGATGGAACTGGATGAGCTTTAGTGTCCCTTCTAACCCAAACTGTTCTGTAATTCAAAAAATATATTAAATGCCTGTCCCTTTTTCTAGAAGCTGAAATGTCACAGCCATCATGGGGTGGTTACAGAAGAAACACTCACAGCCATTCTGCCGAGGATCAAACTTCCTTTTTATTTATGGTGTGCTCCTCTCACACATAAAAAGCTTATTTGCTAAAGACCATTTGCTTTTCTCCAGCCAGACCGACGAGGCTGCGCTCAGGAAGCACCAGAGGGCTGGCTTCATTTTACAAGAATCAAATAAAAAAAAACACTTCTGAGAGAGTTCTTCGTGTCGTACTTCCTCTATTCAGGACTCCAAGTCTTTCACAAAACTGAGCAGAATCCCATGGGGCCGCAGCCATCCCAGGGTGGTGGATTGAATGACTTAAGTATCTTTTTCTGGTCTGATTTGTGACTGCAGCTTTAATTTATTGCCTCCTCTGTGAACCACAGATATGTTTGTTATTTGCAATTACATGGTAAAAAAAAAAAAAGCAGCTTTTTTTGGATTTTTAAGTCATTCTTGTTCTTTGCAGCGGCATTTGTTGCGGTGAAATCCTTTTATGAGGCTTGTGGGGAGAGTTGGGTTGAAAGAGCTTCTCAAAGGGACACGTGACAGGCAGCGGCTCAAGGAAGGGACAGATTGGATATTAAGAAAATTCCTTCATGGAAAGGGTGGTCCAGCCCTGGGGACTGAAAAGCCCTTTGGATGTGGCACTGCTGGGGGAACAGTGGACTCAGTGATCTCAGAGGGCTTTTCCAACCTTAATGGTTCTCTGATTCTAAGCATAAAAATGAAGTTTTTATCCTTTTGTGGAACCAGAGTAGTGCAGCGTTCACCCAAGTCAATTTTGTACATTGAATATTCGGAATATTCTTTTTTTACTGTAGAAACCCTCCTACCTGAAATTTAAACACCTACAGGAGCTGAGCTTCAATTTCTCTTTCAAAAAATTGTCCCCATGACAGTCACCTCATGGTCTGATGTTTATGGCCCCCGTATTCACATGCCTTGAGTCAGCAACCTCGTCCTTGTCACTTAACACAGCTTTTAAATGTTTACACTGAAATTTCCCACGTGTTTAATAATTTCTCTGTTTTGCTTGACTGAATCTGATAATTTTCCATTTTTAGAGCAGGGAGAAACTTGTGCTCCAGATCCAGGGATTAGTGATAAAATATTTTGGAAAAAAATTGGCTTTCATGTTGGTTCTGAATCCATCAATCCCTTAAAAAAGCAGAAAGAGAGGTTGCCCAGTGAAGCTGTGGCTGCCCCTGGATCCCTGGAAGTGCCCAAGGCCAGGTTGGACAGGGCTAGGAGTAACCTGGGATAGTGCAAGGTGTCCCTGCTCATGGAAGGGGTGGAACTGGATGAGCTTTAAGGTCCTTTCCACCCAAAACATTCTGGGATTCTCACAGGATTCTGTTCCAAAGGACACAGTTACCAACCGCGCTGTTGAGCTGATTTTGGGAGGCTCTGCTGTCTGGATTCCAGTCTGTTGTGAAAAGGCATCTCATTCACAATGTGGTGGAGTTGTAGGCCCCGTGCATGGAGCAGCCAGGCGTGAAAGAAATTGGATTGCTCATAAAGATTTTACAATCTTTTAAAAAATGTTGCCCAGTAATTGCTTTCCTACCATTACCTTCTGCCTGCATGAAAATAACATATGCCAGCATGAACCCCAGTGGCAATGGGGAAGGATTGAGTGGGAGAAAATGAGGTTATCTCTTGATCAGTATTTTATCAGCTCAATAATAATATTTTGATTAGGAAAAGTAGTGTGCTGTCCCTCAAAGGGGCACGGGCTTCTTGTGATTTCTGTCTCACCAGAGTTGTTTGAGGAGGGTTGAATCCCACAAAACCACTAAGACCAAAGGATCATCTTTTAACAACTCTGTCATCTGCTTTAAATCCTTGTCATTTCTCCAGCCTGAGTGCCTGGAAGGAAGCTGGAGCTCTTCCCTCAGTGGTGCTGCTGCCTCTGGCTTGCTCTGAACACCTTTCACGTGGGAGAGGAGAACTTGTGAGCAGGGGCAAATCAAAGAACTTGTGAGCAGGGGCAAATCAAAGGGCCTTGAGTTAAGGGGTTGTCAACACCCGAGGTCAGGGCGGTCTCAGGGCTGCAGCCACGGCTGCTGCTGTTTCCATTTGTCCTGGGCATGGAATTGAGGAGGCTCCAGTTACAGAATCACGGAATGGCTTGGATGGGAAGGGACCTTAAAGACCATCCAGTTCCAAACCCTTCCAAACACCTTCCACCATCCCAGCTGGCTCCGAGCCCCGTCCAGCATTTCCCTGGACACTTCCAGGGATCCAGGGGCAGCCACATCTTCTCTGGGCACCCTGTGCCAGGGCTCAGCCCCATCACAGGGAAGAATTCCTTCCCAATATCCCATCTAACCCTGCCCTCTGGCAGTGGGAAGCCATTCCCCTTGTCCTGTCCCTCTGTCCCTCATCCCAAGTCCCTCTCCAGCTCTCCTGGAGCCCCTTTAGGCCCTGGAAGGGGCTCTGAGCTCTCCCTGGAGCCCTTTCCAGGTGAACACCCCCAGCTCTCCCAGCCTGGCTCCAGAGCAGAGGGGCTCCAGCCCTTGGAGCATCTCCATGGCCTCATCTGGACCTGCTTTAACAGATCTATGTCTTCTTTCTGCTGGGGAGCCCAGAAAATGCCATTGATTCAATACCTTGGCACAGCCCTGCAATTCTTGGCGTTGGGATGTGGCTGGGATTACTGAGCTCAGCCCAGGCTCCCTTCCCTCACACTGCTGGGAAATGAGGAATAACCCGACTGCATCCCAGGAGCTGTGCAGGTGCAAAAGGTGGTCAGTGCAAGCTGCAGGGTGCAGCTCCTTTGTACCTCCTTGCCCTTCCCTGAGCACACTCCCCACGCTCCCTGCCTGCTGCAGATTGCTCCTTTCTGGTGTTGAGAGCCTCTGTCTCCACCTCTCCATGCTGTGGCTCAGGAGACAGCCGTACCTGATGGATACAGCGCGGCGGATCACGGCACTGTGCCACCAGCCTCGCAGCAAAGCCCCTCTCCCTGCTCCTGCTGCTCAAAATCGAGGATAAAAGGCAGTATCTCATAAAAAGGAAGGTCTGAAGGTGATGCTTGCACGTGGCTCTCTTTGTTGTAGGTGTCTGTACTCCCGACATCCTCGGAAGTCTAAAGGCTTTGTGGCGGCATTCAGCAAAGCACTGCAGTGCACGGGGCTTGTGGCAGCGTGCAGTTAATCACCAGGCCACATCCAAAGGAAAAGAGAAACCCTTTGCTCATAAAAAGGGTGGAAAAGGGATCAAGTTTTGCATAAATCAAGAGATCTTTGCAGCAGCGTGGTGCCATTGCTGGGAAAATTCATGGGGACCTCAAAGATAAGGGGAACAGGAGTGCTGAGCACCATGGGCTTGTGTTTTAAAAACCCCACAGTTTGCCTTTTTTTGGATGTTAGAGAAAATTGTGGGGGCAGAAGTAGTGGTAGAGTCTCTGCGCTTGTATGAGGGAAGCTGCTGATGGGTTTCACCAAATATTTTCATGGTAAATTGAGATTGTGGAGGAGATAAATGATGGAGCTCTCCAAAATGCCTGGAGGTTCCTTGTGAAGGGTGGCAAACTGGATGTCTGGGCTTTGAGGGCGCAGCCATGGGGGAGTTACCAGGAAGACAAAGAGATAAATCCAGGATTACTGCCAGGATGTTTGCTGATAGTAAACAGAGCCATGAGATGTGCAACAGCCGCTGGAAAAACCGTGAGTGCCAATGCTGGATACGGTGCAAATATCCATGAATTGGTTAAAAAAAAAAAAACCAAACCCTCAGTGCTTAAAACGAGTTCTGCAGGGAGAAAAGGTGGAGATGCCAAAACCGGGAGGAGCTTTGATAGCCAGCGTTGAAAAGCCGTTTCCTGAGTGGGAGGCTGGAGGGATGGATCCTGTAGGTTGGAGTAACACGGGAACGCTGCCTTTCCTATTGCTCTCCGCGTTCCCTTTTTTTGCTGGGCCATATTTATTATTTCACATGGGTTATAACTTCCTCGTCGGCGCACGGGGGTGTGGGAGGGGGAAGGAAATGACACTTGCCTCCTTCGCAGGACTTTAGGAAGAGCTGCAGAGTAAAGGTTGGCTCCAAGAGCTCGGTAGAAACGCCGCGCTTCCGAGCGAATTCCTGCAGGTACGCCGGGTGAAGTAACCTGAAACCTGGCATTTGGGGTGCGGCAGAGGAAGATTGCAACCTGTCCAGTTTTGCTTTGTAACGTAACACACCGTGGAAAAGAGCCTGGCTGGGTGTTTTTAACACTTTTTTTGTCTTTTAGGCTTGTAATGGCTCAGTGGTTTTGGGGCGCTCCCCAGCCGAAGGTGGCTGGGCTTTGTTCGCCTCCAGAGCCCTGTTTCCCTTCACACGGTCACAATCGGGCAGGAAATGGGTTTCTTGTCCAGCCAGCCTGGTTTTCTCGACAGCAAAAGCTCCCTGGGTCCTGCTGGGAAGCTCTCCAGCTCTGCTCACCCCTGCGCTTCTCTGTGCAATTCCTCCGGAGCAGCATCCAGCCCAAGCTCGGCCTCACCTGGCTCTGCACAATGCTCCTTGGAGTTTTCCTACCTTTTACCTCAAAAAAACCCCACCCAAGCAGCTTTGCCTGTTCCTTTTTATGTCATTGTACAGAACGTGGCTGTCACACCCACCGGCTTCCTTTTAGGTTTTACCCAGCTCTGGGCTCCGGGTGCCTTGAATAAAGGGATTTTTGCCTGGACATGGCAGCAGCAGGCTTTTCTCCTGGCATGACCAGACTCTCAATGTGACATTCAGAGCTGTAAAACACTCCCTGACAATAGCTGGTGTTGTTCAAAGAACAGCATAAATAATCGAGGGTTTTTTTTTTTCTCTTGGGTTTTTTTTGGGGGGATTTTTTTTTTGTGAGAAGAATAACATCTCTCCAGGCTGGCTAGGGAGGCGAGGGGCAGGCACTGTTGGGATGTGGAGGGGAAACTCAGGAAGGGGTGACATGGAAAAGGGCGACTTGAGGTTGTTTTCTAGAAGGTTTTTAACATCATGGCGCTGGGCTATCTCTCAAACAAGGTGTTGGGGCCTCTGTTGTTTTTTACACACCTTTTTATACAGAATAAAGTAATTCCATGATCCAGGTTTCTCTGTGTTTGCAGGGACCTTCTGGCTCTGCACAGCTCCCTGACAGGAGGGTGCAGCCAGGTGGGAGTTGGGCTCTGCTGCCAAGGAACAGAGACAGGACGAGAGGAAATGGCCTCAAGTTGTGCCAGGGGAAGTTTAGATTGGATATTTCTTCATGGAAAGGGTGTCCAGCCCTGGCACAGCTGCCCAGGGCAGTGGTGGAGTTCCTGTTCCCGGAGGGATTTAAAAGCCACGTGGATGTGGCACTTGGGGACGTGGTCAGTGGTGGCCTTGGCAGTGCTGGGGGAAGGGTTGGATTCTGTGATCTTGGAGGGCTTTTCCAACCTTTTTGATTCCATAATTGTGCCCAGGGCTTTATCCATCTTGAAAACCTCCAGGGATGGAGATTGCCCAGCCTCTGGGCACCCAGCTTGGCTGACCTCGTGGTGGAAAAGCTTCTCCCTGCACCTGGAACATTTCAATTTATCTTCTGTCCATCACCTCCTGTCCTCCCACCCTGTGAGAGCTCTCCCTTCTCCCTGATGTCCTTGGAGATGCTGGAAAGCTGCTAAGTCCCCTTCCTCACCTGCTGCTGGTAGCTGAGTACGCCCAGAGAGACAGAGGGGCAAATATCTCTGTTTCTGCACAACCACGCACCTCAAATTAAAATTGGAAATGGAAATTTGCTGAGGAAATTACCAAAATGATGCAATTCAGTGGCATTTCATCCCAGTTCATAAGCCCATGTGTCTGGTGACTTGCCTCTTCTGAAACCTTCATAGGAAAATATTTATTTTTTTATTTTGCTTCAGTCTTTACATTCCTTGCTGTCAGTACCTAAGAGGTGATGTGATCCCAGCATTATTTTGTCAATTAGGCATCTTTTTGGTGCTGTGACCTGAATACAGGGCAAAGCAACTGCTGATTTAATCGTCTTCAATACGATTTTTATCTTGTTTCTTATAATTCTTTTTTTAAAAAAATCAATAATTTCTCCACTAAACCAGCTTCTTTTTTGTTAATTTCTCCAACACAGTGAAAACAAAACACTGAAATAAAGGTATTTTGTACAATGAACGTGCAGAGGGAAAAGCTTTTGTGCACCCTTCAGACAGAACCTGACGCTAACCTCATCTATAAAAATTTATATTTGTAAAAAACACTTACTTAAATATGCTTGTTTTCTTTAAAAATGTTTTTAAAATGAGCTTAAACTGGGGGGGAAAAGCCCCATGCAGTAGTTGTGACCATGCCCAGAGTCTGCCCAGCACGTGCCGTGGGTATGAATGAGCGCTGGCAGTTTTGTCTCGGGGCTGGATTAGGCTCAGTTGCTACTGGAAACTGCACAGCCCGGCTCAGGGAGGCTGTTCCTCTCCAAAACAGAGTCCCTGCCCGTGGCAGGGGGTTGGAATTGGATCATCTTTGAGGTCCCTTCCAGCTCAGACTGTCCTGTGATGCTGTGACAGCACGGCTGAGGTTGGGGAACTTGCTGGGGTGACGAGGAATGCCCCATCCAGCATCACTAAATGTCACTTACTGAGGTTTGACCTCCAGCAGCATCCAGGGGAGGCTTTTCCTTCTGGATTTGCTTTGAGCTGCAATGTTCTTGCCTTTATTTCTTTAAAACAAGTCTCTTTTCAGGATTCAAACCCCACAAAGTCTGGGTTTTTGCGCGGTTTGTGTTTCAGCCCCGCCGCTTGCACGGGCAGCTGTCAGTCCCGGAGCAGCGGCGCTGGATGGGTTTTGAGATGTAAAACAGAAGCTTTTGTGCAGCATGGCTGGGGTGTGCTGCTTTCTGCTGTCAGAGGGGAAGCTGAGCCTTGTGCTCAGCCCGTTGCTCCCCTGGCCTTCCTGCGAGCCCATTGAGCTGGCCCCCGTCAATCAGCGGTGCTTCCAGAGCGAAGCCCTGGGATAAAGCTCCAAAATCTGCCTGTGTCAGCTCGGGAGTGGCGCCTGCTCTGCTGGGTTTGGGGGTGTGCAGGGCTGCCCACGTGCAGTCGGTTTTGCACAGTCATTTTTGCCTGTCGGAGGAGTTGGGCTCAATCATCCTCGTGGGTCCCTTCCAGCTCAGGGCATTCTGTGGTTCTGCTCTGGGATCTCTGATGTGTAGCAGAGCTCAGGGTAATTTCCTTATCCACAGCTGCTGGATCCCATTCATTCTTTCTAAACTCAGTCTAATAAAGCTGGTTTTAAACTGCAGCCTTGCTCTGTGGAGAAGGGGCAGGGTGGTGTGTCATCCCCTCCAGAATAACTGGGAGCTCCATGTATGGTGTCTGCACAGGTGATGTGACATTTCAATACTTGAGGGGATTTAAAGAGGGAGAGTTACTTTTTATACAGGCAGATAGTGAAAGGACAAGGGGGGATAGTTTTAAAATAAAAGAGGAGAGATTTAGATTGGATTCTAGACGGAAATTCTCTGCTATGAGGCCCTGGCACAGGTTGCCCAGAGCAGCTGTGGCTGCCCCATCCCTGGGAATGTCCAAGGCCAGGCTGGATGAGTCTTGGAGCACCCTGGGACAGTGGAAGGTGTCCCTCCCTGCCCGTGGCAGGGGGTTGGAATGAGATGGTCGTTCAGGTCCCTCCCATCCCAAACCATTCCATGGTTCTATGAAGCCTTTTGCTGCAGGGAGATCTCCCCTCCCCGTGCTGACCTGCCCTTTGCAGGCTGAGAAAAACACAGTCAGGTTTTATTTCACCCTGGCAGCGTATTTTAAAACCGGGCTGACAGAGCAGTGGACCTGAGAACAGAAAAGATGTCGAGGCAGTGGTGATTATTGGGAGTGTTAGAGCAGCTTGGGGAATGCAAGGATGCAGAAATAGTAAGAATCCTACTGGGTTGGGTTGTTTGGATCACAAAAACTACTTGCTTTTAGGGTTTTTTCAGATATTTGCTCATATTTTTTGTCATTGAGTGCTGTGCTTGAGTGAAAACCCCCCTGCCCTTGCCTTGGGAGGTGCTGCTACTGTCAGTAGCTCTCAGGGCAGCTTTGCCACCAGGACCAGCCTGTCCTCCTCTCTGTTGCCAGAGAAATCCTCAGCCCTTGCAGAGCAATGACCTCCAGTTTATACTTATATACCTGGAATTCTCCCTGGAGCTGTGTTGTGCAACAGGGAGCGTGATTCCACATGTGTTTTATGTAAGCCAGAGAGGATTTCAGGTGTTGTGTTGGAGAATCAAAGCCCTCTTTGGGGGAACCTGCAGTCTGACTATCCAGTTGGACAAGCTCAACTTTCCCTGCAATTTAAATAGACTCTGCCAGAATGTTAATTGTGCCAGGCTCCAGAACTACCTTTTAACTCCTTAGGAGCATGCAGGGTTTCCAAGCCACCCTCACTCTCCTGTTTAAATGGAAAACAACAGCTTTGGATGTCTGTGTCACCCATTCATTCCCCTGGAAAGCTTTTATGGCTGCAATAATTCGGGATAATCCAGGACATTTCAGCTCTAGAAGGTCCTTTCCTCCCCACCTGCTTCCCCATTGTGTGGAAGGGGGCATCTCCCTCACAGCACAGTTTTTACCTTTATTCATCCCAGAAATTCTTCCTCTTTGAGGCCGACTATTTGATACCCGTAATGTCTTGGCTCTTGAATTCTGTTTACTTGTTCTCAGTTTATGGCACTTTCCTAACTAAATTCTACCAGAATAAACAGCATCCAGAGAGAGAGAAATTCCAGTTTATTGTGAATATCAGCAACACTGGAGAAACAGCTGTTCAGATCAGGGGCAAACTCACTCAAAAATCATTATCTCGTTTATTAGAAGGCAAAAAGAAAGAGCTTCAGGTGTCAGAGATAGAGAAGGGATCATCTCCAATTTGGTTTGTTGTGCTATTGTGGGAACACAAGTGTGCTTAGTCCCAGCTGGAGCTGTGGCAAAACCTGTCCCCTGGAAATGCTGGAAGCTTTGCTGTTGATTTACATGGATGCAGAGCGCAACCCTGCCTGCTCACAGATTGTTATTATTTTACCATCTGTAAAAGTTTCTGCAGCAAAACCTTCCTTTGAATAGAGAAGGTTTAGGATAGTAAGAAAAACAGGCATAAATTAGGGCAAAACCGTTTGGATTTGTTCTTGCTGCAGGGCAATAGTGGGAAAAGAAAAAGAAAATTAACCTCCTTTTTCCCAGGGTAGTGCCTTACCTGGAGCTTGTACCTTCCCTAAGAGGTGGCAGATGGATTTCTTTGTTTTTCTTCAGGCTTGTGAAGCATCCAGGATTTTTGGAGGAGCAGCTGTGTACCTCAAGAGTTCGATTTAGATGTCTCCTTGTAGCCTGGCATATTCCAGCTGCTGCTCCTGGTTGGGTGGACCTGGCACATGCAGGATTTTCTGATGCCATCCTGGACTCTGTGGCATCTGGGATGGTCTTTAAGGTCCCTTCCAACCTAAAACATTCTGTGTTTCTGTGATTCTGTGCTGTTGGGCATCTGAGTACTTGGCACCTTCACTGTTAATTATTTTTTTAAAGATTAGGTGATTAATAATTTCAAACAAGTCCTGGTAGCTAAGGCAGGACAGAATATCTGTGTGAGGAGGCAGAGTCTTGGTGGCTTTTGCTTGAGGAAAGGACCTGAGCGAATTTGAACCAAAAATGTGTGGGTTTAAATTCAATTTAAAAAAAAAAAAACAAAAACAACAACCCAACTTTTTTAAGCAGCATTTTGTATTTTAAACAAAGAACACAGAGCTACGGGAGAGCTTCCAGAGAAGCAAAAAACTTACTTTATTGTTGGAGTAGGGTCTTTAGTGGTGAAACAAAACTGAAACCCCCGAAGGGAACCGAGAGCTGTGGTCACCTGAAGCCTGCAGGAGATCACGGTGATGGATTAAAGGGAAGCTCCACAGCTGCACACAACACCTGCCACCACAGCTCAGTCAGAGCTTTTCCATCCATGAGGAGGCCTCATCCGTGACTCTTGGCTCCACTTTCCATCTCCAGTATGTCCAAAGGTTACAGAATTCCCGTGGTAGGACACCCCATGCAGGGTTGGAAGGGTCCCGCTGCTGCTGTGATGAGTCCTGCAGGTTTAGTCCTGCCGTCCACTGTATCCCCCCCAAAAGAAACATCAAAACCTCTGGCAGGAAAAAAATCAGGTCCTGGATCTTTTGTTGGTTTTGGGAATTTGGGTGCAGTAGACCAGGAGGTGGCTCCTCCAGGGCTGCACCTCCAGAAATTTGCCCTGTAGCCCCTTCGGATTGTAACGACACCCTTAATGCTTCCAGACCTGATGCACTTGAAGGTTTGTGCCACAATTCTCCTGATCCCTATGTCTGCCGAGTCCCCACAGACTTCAGTGGTGTTTGGGGGGCAGGGGGATTTTTAGAACTCTGAATTTCATCCAGCCTGAAAGCTACAACAGAGCCAATGTCATTGTTTGGTGCACAGTGCTGAGCAGCCTGGTTCTGCAGCGTGTCCATCCCTTCCCTCTTTGGAGTTACTGCAGGGACAGCCCTGTCGTGTTGGGGGGAGTTGTGTCCAGGTTTAGGTTGGATATTAGGGAAAAGTTCTTCATGGAAAGGGTGTCCAGCCCTGGCACAGCTGCCCAGGGCCGTGGTGGAGTCCCCATCCCTGGAGGGATTTAAAAGCCGTGTGGATGTGGCACTTGGGGACGTGGGTCAGTGGTGGCCTTGGCAGTGCTGGGGGAATGGTTGAATGTGATGTTCTTAGAGGCCTTTTCCAACCTAAATAATTATATGATTTTTTAAAATTGAGTGGATTTATTCACAGACTTTACTTTGAGAGTGAATTCAGAGCCTGGTAGTCAAGCCAGGAGGTTAAGCTCTTCCGTGAATGCACTGAAGTGGTGCAGTGACAGTGGCAGAAGTGAAACCCATTTTCCTTTGGTCTCTGCTGCTCTGGCTTATTTATTTTTTCCTCATGTTTAGCTTTGTTAAAAGCCTTACTCTGGACTGTCGTCGTCTGCTGAGGGTTTGTGTGAGGTTCAGCTGGAGCAGGATGGGGTTGAGGTGCCACAGGGGTGTGTAGGTGTGTAACGGGGTGTCCTGATCAACACTGATAACAGATCTGGAGATGCAGACACCTGGCCCTCAGAAAGAGGCCACCAAAAAGGGTTCTGAGGACTCCCCAAGTGTCAGTGACAGGCTGAAAGGAGCTGCTGCTTTTTGAGCTACTGTAAATCTGATCTTGTGTCCTGAAGGAGAGAGGCACAATATCCTGGCTGTAACAATGTTGTATTTATATCCACAGCTCAGAAATCCATCCGTGGGAGGAATGAAGAATATCCTGTTGCTGTCCAATGCTATAACTTGCTGGAGCTTGATCTTTGGGTTGCTTCCTGAGCAGTCACTCCCTGTCCCTGTCCCTGTCCCAACTTCTTCATGCACAGAAATCCCAGCCAAAACCACCCCTTGACTCCTGCATCATGTGGATCTGCCTTAAAACCAGATCCTGCTTGTCTTCAAGTGGATAAATCTCTGCCTGGGGCTTGGCAGGCTGTGGGCTGGGATCTGGTGGAGTGGTGGGCAGGAAAACCTGACTGAAACCTCTCCTGGCAGGAACAAGGATGTTTCCATCACAGCGATTTGCACTGGTGAGCAGAGCAGGGAGTGGCAATACAGGTGGGATGTGGGTTAGGGACAGCCCATGTGTTCCTTGGTCAGACATGGAAATTCTTGAGTTTGACATTTGGCAAGCAAAAAGCGTGATGGGATTTGGGATTTATTTCCCAAAACTTTTGGGGAAGCACAGATCATAGCATCCCAGAATGGTTTGGGTTGGAAGGACCTTAAAGACCGTCTCATTCCAACACCCTGCCGTGGGCAGGGACACCTTCCACTATCCCAGGTTGCTCCAAGCCCTGGCCTTGAACACTTCCAGGGATGGGACAGCAACAACTTCTCTGGGCAACCTGTTCCACTGCATTCATTCGCTCCCAAAATGTACAGGATACAGCTCAACCTCTTGCAGACTCTTGATTTGTGTCCCACCAGCTCTGGTCATGGAGTGGATCAGATTAAAACGCCTTCCCAAAAATGAAACCAGCCCTGAGCCATCAGCAGAAGCTGCCCTCGATGTATTTAGTGAGGTTGTGCACTGCTCAAAACCTCGTGTCCACTCCCCCTTCCCAGCTGCTCCCAGCAAACCCGGGCTGTGCAGAGGGCGACTGGTCATGCGAGTGGGTTTTCTCCCCCCTTCATAACTTTGTTTATTCATTAAGGAAGTCAAAAGAGGAAGAGGAATAGAAAGGTTGCAGATATTTTGCTTAGAAATGAGACCTCAGTGGCTGGGCTGCACATTGCCCTGTGCAGGACACGTTGGGCAGCTCCAGTGTCCCCGGTGAGAGCTCAGGAAGACCAAGGTGCCCTCCCAAGGTGTGCTCAGGTAGGGTCACAGCTCGTTTGTGTATCTGCTTTACATCCATATGGCCCAGAGTTCCTGTGGAGACAGGCTGGCAGAGCTGGGGTTGTTCAGCCTGGAGAAGTGAAGGCTCCAGGGAGATCTTGCAGCACCTTCCAGTGCCTAAAGAGGATCCAGGAGAGCTGGAGAGGGACTTTGGGCAAGGGCCTGGAGTGACAGGACAAGGTGTAATGATCTTTACACTGACTGAGAGTAGGTTTAGACTGGATATTGGAAAGAAGTACTTTACTCTGAGAGTGGTGAGGCCGTGGCACAGGTTGCCCAGAGAAGCTGTGGCTGCCCCTGGATCCGTGGAAGTGTCCAAGGCCAGGTTGGGCAGGGCTTGGAGCAACCTGAGATAGTGGAAGGTGTCCCTACCCATGGCAAGGGGTGGAACTGGATGATGGCTAAAGTCCCTTCCAAACCAGAATATTCCATGATTCTGTATGCCAGTCTTTGACTGTCAGATCTTCACTAATGAAAGCCTCTCATGTACAGTTGTGCATCCAATGGCTTCCCAGAATGTGGCTCTTAAAGCCACTGGCCACCTGTGCATCCCTGGATTTCTTCTATTCCCAACTCTATCGCTTCAGTTTTCACAGGATGCCTCTTTTCAAACAGCTTTGCCCTGTCTCTCTCCACTTTCCAATGTAAGAAACAGCAAGGCCTAAATTTTACAGGCACCAGGAGATCGTGGGGTGCTCCTGCTCCAGGATCAGGCATCAGCCCTGCATCCCATCCACAGGAGCAGACCTAGACTGTAGCTCGCAAAATGCCAGGGCAGGGTTTCTCTGTGCACACAGAGAGGGCGAGGAGAGGAAAGCAGAGAGGTTTGCCAAGGGAAATGGTCCTGTTACGCACGGAGTGTTTTCTTTGGGTGTTTGTTTCCCACCCCTCGCCCGGGATGCGGAGCTGGGTTTGGGAGCCCGAGCCCGACGGGTTTATCTCGGGGTGTGGCGTTGCTGCAGGCTCTTATCAGGTGTGTCCTGGTGAGCGAAACCATTCAAACAAAAGCCTTTCACCTCCATTTGTGCACAGTTCCTGCGCTTGGCCAGCGGTTGGTGTCTGCACCGGGGTGGGATTGGTCCACGATTAATGTGTCTGCAAGAAAACCGATGGGGTTTTTTTGGTCTCTAATGCATTATTTTGAGGGATGGAAATCCTAGGGTGGATTGGTGCAGATGAATGAGGTTAGAAACGCCGGTGAGGAAGCACCAGCACCAAAATTAATTAGATTAGAATTATAGAATATTAGAATTATAGACTCACTAAGGTTGGAAAGGACTTTTAAGATCAACTCTGGAAGGAGTTGCCATGGTTTAGAAGCGTAGGAAAGCTTTTCCTCCTGAAAACTGCTGGCTTGTTCAGCTGTCAGGAGAGAGCCGGATGCTTTCCTTGCTCTCAGCTGCTCCTTTAGCTCTGACAGGCTGTTTGCTGGGATGAAAGGAGAGACATCAACAGACAAAACTGCGAGAGCTGCCGGCGTTTGTTGCTGTCACACCTGCGTGGTGGCACTGCCAGCACGGCAAACAGGCAGGTAGGGTAAATAACGCTGGAATTTTTTTTTTTTAGCTCTTTTCTACAAGAAAGGAGATAACGACTGGATGCTGTCCCATTTTCAGCCTAGGAATTGTTTGCCAGACTTGAATTACAGGAATTGCTGTGGTGAGGCAGAGCAGCTCCATTAACTGGGAGCTGGCAGGGGCTGGGGGAGGCTTCGCACGCCGGGGCCCCGCGTTGTGCTCCCGTCAAGAACGATTAAAGGAGCTGTTTGTGATGGAAACAAAACCAAATTGGGCTGATGCTTTAAGGGGAAATAAAACAGGGAAGAATAACTTTATTGAGCTTGTTTATTAAATCTTGCTGTGTTCCCTTCTGAGCAGCAGAAACTGTTGGAGCTGCTGGTGCAGCCAGCTCGTGTTTTGTCTTTCCCTTTCTTGAACTGATTTGGTGTGGAGAGGCTTTGGACAAAACCTTTTCATATCCCTTTGGCTTAGTTGCAATCCTAAACTGATCTGCTGGTGACAGACTTAAACTAATTATCACCAAAGAGTGCAGAGAAGTTGTTTTAAAGCTGTTGTTTTGATAAGATGGTGGGTGTTCAGAGAGGCTTGGGAATTACTGGGTTTTAAGATGCTGGTGTTGGCCTGTGCCAGTATCCATATTCCACCATAGGGAGGGAGAGATGAGTTTGCTTTCACTTCTAAACTACTTAGAGAAGGTTCTGCTTAAAGATGGGGGGGGAAAGCCACCACCCAGCCGCTCATGCTCAAGGGGAGCAGCAGAAGAGCAGAAAGAAACTGGCTGCAGATTTTTTCCCTTTGTGTCTCACTGATTCCTTTGGCCCTGCAGCTGGAGCAGCTCAATTCTGCTCCCTGCTCTTGCTGGTTATGGAGCATCTCCCAATTCCCCTGTGCCCCTGCCCTTTTAGTGTTTCATCCTTTCACCTTTATTGAAGACCATCCAATTCCACCCTTGCATGGGCAGGGACACCTTCCACTAGCCCAGGCTGCTCCAAGCCCCGTCCAACCTGACCTTGGAATCCTCTAGAGATCCAGGGGCAGCCACAGCTTCTCTGGGCAACTTGTTCCAGGTTGCCCCTGGGCTGGTTTGGTGTTTCACACCCTTATTCTCCGAGCATGGATGATTTTTTGGCGCTGTACAGAGCGTATTGTGTTTGCTCTCACCTGTGGCGCAGTGAGTGTTACCAGATGGTTTGCTCAAAGTTGATTTTTTTTTTTTAACACTTCTAGTAGTAGTAGCTTAGTGCTTGCTGCTCTTCTGCTGTATGTTTTTTAGCCAGGCAAAGTGCCAGCACGTCTGTTGGAGGAAAAACTCCTGGCTGGATCCTGGAGAATAAACCGAGCTCGAATTCCCTCTGAAGGGAGAGAACTCAAATCCCACAGGGAGGATTTTTCATCGTAATGGTCCCATTTGGTAAATTATTGACCAGTTTTGGAAGGAAAACTGGATAACTTTGGGAGCATCCCCTGGTAGCCATAAGGAGGAGGGAGATGTGGTGCAACACCAGCCCCTGGAGCTGGAGCTGAGCATGACCAGCAGCAGCACAGCCTTTCTCTGCCCAGGGACGCCAACCACAGCCCTGCAGGCTGCAGGATACCTGTGGGATAGCTAAAACAATCCATGTTTAGGTAAAAGCCCCTGAAGATCTTAATAAAAATCCCTTGATAGTTACCTACTCCAGGCAGACCTACCAGTGTATGGTGATTTCATGATTTAACCGAGTCTCTGCTGTGATTCTTGCCGTGTCCTGTGCAGGGCCAGGAGTTGGACTTTGATGATCCATGTGAGTCCCCTCCAACTCTGGATATTCTACAATTCCAGAAGGAGAAGCAGTCACTTTGCAGTTTATTTGTTCCTCCCTTATCCTTGCTCATTCAGTTGGAAAGATTTAGGGTTGTTCTTTTCTTTTAGGACAGGGATCATCAGGATACTCTTATGATACCTCCCTGATCCCAGCAGCCATTCCTACCTCTGTTGCAATTCAGGTGGAATTGGAAGAGGTACAGTGGAGTGGTTTTTGTGAGGATGACTGGTTTCTTCACATAATTTTGATAAAGCTAATTGCAGGGGATTTGGTTCTCCTGCTCTTTCTTTGGTTTACACTCACCTCAGGGTTGTTTTTCTAGCAGCCTCTCTCTGCAGCCACATATAACTCAACCTGTTTCATGCATCAGGAGAGCTTAGGATGTGATATTTAGGAACCAGAGAACAGCAACCAGCATTCCAGAGGAGGCAGATCACCCCAGCTCTCCTCACCCCTTCTCCTCAGTTATTTAGGCTTGGTTTGGGTCGCTGTGGGGCCATGCCTGCCCCAGTGGGATCCCGGGGGAGCTCCAGCCTTTTCAGAGGCAGCAGCTCCCTTGCAGCGCTGTCCCAGAGGACTGTGGCAGATTGCAAACACTCTCAGCACAATCATACCAGCCCAATTAGCATAATGATGCTGCCTAATTTATGCACAAATTGCCCTAATTTATGTGTGTCGATACATATGATTAAACCAAGCACAGGTGGAACAGGGTTTGGTGTCACCCAGCCAATGGAGCACAAAGCTGCATCCATCCCAAAATGTGTGAAAGGTCCAAAATTCCTTCCTTCTCTTACTAAAAATTGGAGGTTTGTGTTGTTTTACTCTGGCAGCATGAATGGGGTGCAGGGCAGGGCTAAACTCGTGGCAGGAGGTAGGAGAATAAAGGATTCCTGGGCTGAGATTTGCATGGATTAAAGGCAGCTTTAATTTGCCTTGATACACTTGGGTTTCAGGTGGATTAACAGGCAGCAGGATTTGGGGCTGTCTAGCCAACTAATACCTGCCTTCCTTTATTTTAATTATTTTAATAAGGGATGGAGGACTTGTAGAACTATGGGCCACCTTTGCCAGCCCCTGATCTTGAGCATTTTTGTGTGTAACGTTTTATACCATTAATATTCTCGATTAACAAAACTGCTGTTGTCATCTGAATTCCCAGAGCACTTTCTCAGCAGGGTTCTTCCAAAAAGACCCTCTCAGACTGTAACCTTGTATTCCTCATTTTAATTAAAGAAATAGGTGAAATTTTTCCATAGAATCAAAAACTGGTTTGGTTCAGAAGGGACCTTAAAGATCATCTCGTTCCAATTTAGTCTTATGTGGTCTCCATCACATTACTCCCATCCTAAATCCAAAACACTGGACCAGTTACTGGGAAGAAAATTAACTCTATCCCAAAAATTAACTCTAACTCCAAACCAGGACAAGCTGGTCACAGCACCAAGCCTGTCTGAGTTTGAGAAGTGTTTGGACAACGCTCTCAGGCACAGAGTGGGATTCTCAGCGTGTTCAGCACAGGGCTAGGAGTTGGATCAGTGATCCTGATGGACCCCTTCCAGCTCAGGATATTCCATGATTCTAACCATCCTGGAAGACACTTGACACTGAGTCCAATGGTCTCTTTCATAACTGAATCTCTTTCTGAAGCAACATTGTGCAACAGCGTTGTCAGAAATACCTGGATCGGGTCAGTGTTCGATTTCCCAATGCTGCTAGGCTTAAAAAACTGAATTTTGATGGTAGAGAATGGAAGTTCCTTCCTATACCAGTGTGTGTTCTTTACCATTGGTGTGCTGTAACAGCAGGTTAAATTGCCTTCATCTAAATACATACAAATTGTATACAAATAATAATTATGAATTATTATGTTATTCCTGAGGTCAGTGGGTTGCAGGGATGGCTTTCCACGCTCAGCTGATGGCACCGGATCCTCCGGATGCAGCTTTTGGGGAGGATTATCTGGCAAGAGGATTACACTGCTGGCACGTCGGGGCACAGTGGGGTTGGGACGAGGCAGAGGAGTGGAAAGGATCGTGTGGGGCTGCAGGAGCCGAATGTGGGGCACGCCGCCTCCTCCCAGCTCCCTGCCACATTGCTCCTTGGCAGTCGCGCTTCCTCTCCGCGCAGAAGCTGATTTCTGGGGCCAGCGAGTAATCTCCAAGAACAGATGTGGATGGGAGACACTCCTGTGAGCGTGTACAACGTGAGATGTCTCTGCTCTGACATACTCGAGCGCCCGCCTGCGCCGCGCTCCGTACCTGTCACAGGGAATGAGGGCTGTGAGTCACGGCAAGCCACGCATCCCCAATTCCCCCCTTCTCCTGCCACTGATCCGTTTTTACAGCCATCTGAAGGCACAGCCGGCTCTACACCCCATTCACACACGTGCCACTGACATTTATAAGCTCTCTGGTGTTCGTTCTGCCTCTGCGTTTGCTGGTTTTTGTTATCTCCCAGTGTACACTCGTCTTCCAGGAGGTGTTGTCCTTGTTTTGTGAGGAGCTGTGAGCGTGCACTGCATGAGCCTCGCTCCAGGCTTTGGGAAAACTCGGCTGCATTGCTGATTCCCTCTGAACTCTCAGGTGGTGATAGTAGCAGCAGGGGAGCTGGAGAAGAGGAGGCTTTGGGGAGACCTTCAAGTGCCTAAAGAGGCTGAAACAGAGATGGAGAGGGATTTTGGACAAGGGCAGTTATGGGTTGAGGGGGAATGAGCTTAAGCTGAAGGAGAATAGATTAGATGGGATATTAGGAAGAGATTCTTGGCCGTGAGGGTGGTGAGGCCCTGGCACAGGTTACCCAGAGAGATTTTGGACTTCCCATCCTTGGAAGTGTCAGGCTGGACGGAGCTTGGAGCAACCTGGGATAGTGGAAGGTGTCCCTGCCCATGGCAGTGACATTGGACTTAATCATCTCCAGAGGTCCATTCCAACCCAAAGCGTTCCACAATTCTGTGATTCTCTTTCGCTTAGCACCACCCGAGGCTGTGTTTGGAATCTGTCAGCCTTGTGAATGAAGGAATAAATTGACCATGAAAATATTGACAGCACATTTGCTTATGCCAACTTCCTGACTCGGTCCCATAAAATTTACCGCTTTGTTTAAATGCACGGAGCTAACCAGAGGATGGAGGGGCCTCACCCCTGCTGCACAGGGAGAGGACAGGATGAAGGCTGGACTGAATTCCTACAGCCCTCAAACCCCTCTGCCCCAGGACAGCAGTGTTCCTGGGAGGTGTTGGGAAACGCTGGATCATAAGGAAGAAAATGCAAGTTGTGTGTGGGAATACCAGCGAGTCTGGCACATCTGGGGTCACTCATTTAGAGCCAGAGACAAGAGAAAGCAGATGCCTCAGCTGTTCTCCAGTTCCCTTAAAAAAGAAGTATCAGGAAAATAACCCAGCTCTCCTCCTCCCTGGCAGATCCAATGTCTTTTAATCTGCTCTGTCTCACAGCCTCTCTTACAATGGAAGTTGCTGGTGGTCTGCTGGGGTTAAGCAGCAATTCTGGCAGACTTCAGAGCAGACGTGATCTCCAGGTCTCATTGCTTTGAAGCTCCCGGTTCTATCACACTCGACTAAATCAGATTTTTTCTTCTCCGTGGAGGTAGAAAATCAGCCCTGTGCGCCCATCTGATTGCGGTGCTGAGACTTGTCTAATTGAACAAGTGCTCGAGTCAACACTTGAGCGGGATGAAAAACAATGAGGAGATCACCCAGGGATTATGTCTGAGCTCCACAGCTCCTGGCACCGACGGAGCAGATGGCTGGGTCGCATCCTGCCCAAGGCTGGGCAGGAAAGATGTCGATAGGAAAAAAAAATATTAATTTGGTTTAAATGTATTCAACTCAAAATCTAGAAGCGCCTCGGGTCTCTAATTCTGTGCTTCACAGCAGCAGCCTAGAAGATGGGATTAGCTGGGGGTTGGCTCTGCAGATTCCTGCAAGGAGCCCTGCTGCTGCCTCAAAGCTGGTGTGGGTAAAAAATATTTTGGGAAGGGGAACTGAGATGCAGGGAGTGGAGACAACTTGGCTGGTCACGTAAAACTGGGGAAGAACCAGGAACAGTGTGGACATGGCGAGTGAACCATGAGCCCCTGTGGTGTGGCTGTGCCAAGAATCCAAATCCAGGAGCTGGTGGGGAGGGAGGTGGTTTGTGCAAAAGTGTGAGAACATCACAAAGGTCACCTGAACCTCAGGGACAAGCTGTTCCCTTTAGGATCACACTTGATCCTGCAGCCAAAGTCTATATCCAGAGGGGTTGGGGCTTGGGAAGGTCGCTGGTGGCCATCCCACAGGTATGTGGCCACCAGAAATTCTGGTGACCCCTATGTGGCTTTCTGCCTCCTTCCCTTGGGGTGGGAGTAAATAAATACACACAGAACTGCTTTTCCCAATGCCCAAACTTCTTTCTGGGGAAATACACCTCAGAGGAAACCAAAGTGATTGTGGTGCCCTCACTACAATAGAAATTATCTATTTCTTCTAGCTCTGGACCCTCCTAAACTTTATTTTCTTTTACCCAAACAGCAGTGCATGTATCAGGCCAAGCTGGGAATATCAGAGTCTCATCATCTGTAGCTGCTGCTGCCCTGTAATTCCCTCCTGCCACCTCTTCCCAAAAGCACTTTTAACCCTGGAAACTCCCACAATTTTGCTTTCTGTATTTAAAAGTCATTTTCAATGTTTCGAGTGTGTCTGTAGCTTGAGCAATAATGAAAAACGGCATTTTGCATCTGGTAAAATGAAGTGGAATTGCCTTGCTGGCAACAGTAAAAATGCTGTTTCCCTAAGATGTTGCTGGATTTTAACGCTTTGGTTCTAAAAGCTTTTTTTGTTTGTTTGTTTGTTTCCAGGGGGCAGCACTGGAAGAACCTTTATGGGCTCCTAATGACGTGCAGGTGGACGATTGACTGATGATAATTAAGGTAGGAAGAGGTGCTGTTAATTTTGGCATCTTCCCATTTGTCCTGTCCTTGAAATAAAATGGTGCTGGCCAGTGGCCCAAGAGTAATCGCTCTATTTTGGGGTTCAGTGCACAACGATGGCACTATGGCCAAGCAGTAACTTGTGCTAAAGTGTCCCTTTAAACACAGAGGGAAGGGAAATCTTATTTAAGAACTACCTGGGAACGTAACTAAGTGGAAAAAATCTGACTTCCTCCCCCAAAGGATAATAAGGTCTCTGTTGGTGCGGAGTTGGAAGGGACATGACTCTTATTTGAGAGCGCTCAGCACAGGGATTTTTTTGTTCTGCTGAAACCCAGTGGTTGGGTTGGAATTCAGGTTCTAACTTGCCATCTCAGAAAAAAAAAAAGAAGAAAAATTCAAACTAAAAATATATTTTATTCGTTTATTTTCATCAGCTTGAGCTTCTGTGGAAAGCTGGTCTATCTCCAAATGTGGCAAGAGAGTGCTCAATTCTTGATTGATGAAACAGAGGAAAATCCCTGATTTAAAAGCACTAAACTATTGTACAAACTTGGAGAAGAAAATACAAATGTGAGCAGAGTTAAATGGACTTATAAGTAGTTTTTATGCTCTTTTAATACCTGAATTCTTGCCTTGCTGGGTTGTTTCTGCCATGGTTGTTGTGCTCAGAGGCATCATCAGGAGGGTGAGATGGTCACTGCTGGTCTCTGCCTCCTCTTCCTGAAGCAGAGAGGGTCTTCACTCCTTAAGGAATCACCCCAGAGACTCCCAAATATCTACTGTAACAGAGGCTTTGCCTTCTCTCACGATTGGGGTTTTCACTTCTGATTCATGGGTTCAGTTAATGGCTGGTTGGTTTTTGGTGTCGGCAGAGAGTTGTTGGAAGGAGAGGGGGAAATTCAAGCTGCAACAAGAGCAGATTCTTTGAACGCAGGTTTACCGTTCTCCGGCGTATTCGTACTTTTTGTTTGGCTTGCGATAAGATGCGCTGCTGTGGAATTTGCTTGGAGCAGGGATTTGCATGAATTATTGTTTCTTGCAACGTGCTCATCTGAGCAAGCCCTCTCCCCGCGCTCCGCGGCACCCGAGCACCCCTTTGGAGAAGGATTTGTGTGCCGGGGTGCAGCGGTCAGCAAAAGCCGAGTGCTTGGGGGAAGGAAGGCTGCAGTGATAAAAGCAAAGCTGCTGAAATAAGGGGGAAACTCCTCCAGGGCTGTGCAATAACGTCAGGATTTGTGTGTTTATTCTGTGCGCTGACTTCTCATCCCGGCGCGATTTTGTAAAAGCAACATCCTCCTGTTAGGAAAAACTCGGGGCAGTTGTGCTTGGCCTCTTGCAGAGCTCACTTTTATGTTTAGGGAGTGTAATGCCATCAGTCACAGCTGCTGATTGATCTAGTGTGGCTCAAAATTATGTACAAAATGGGAGTAAACAGTCATTGGGGATGGTCTCTCAATTCTGCACTTAGAGCTTTTCATTTGAAGGGTTTCCCCCTTCTCCTAGAGAGATCTTTCTGTAAATCACTAATTAAGCAAATGAGCTACAGTGACATCAGTCTGTCTCCAAAAAGAGCTGGTGTTTTGGAGAAACCTTCAAGCTGCAGACTCAAATTATCCAATATTTAAAATTATGGTGTCTCATAGGAATAGGAAGAGCGAGGAAAGAATTACTTGAGTTTTGGGTGACTTCGGGTTTCATGTACAAAATCAAGTTTTTTGTTTAATTCTAAATTCTACACTGATGCTAAATCTGGTGTCCTCACTAAATCTGACTAAAGCTTGTGGCATTAAAAAATTTGCTTGTAATTCTCTTACTTCCTTTTTGTAGAGAGTAGAAAAGGTTAAGGCAGATAGGCTGGGATGTTCATCTACAATACCATGTGTAATGTACTTATTTTCTGAAAAATTGGCTTTGATGGGAAAAACTGGGAGAATTTCTGCCCCCCAGAGCATCGGGGGCAGGTGGAGCATCAGTGGTCCCACTCTGGGTGGGGTCCTGGGTTGGGAAGAGCACCGGTGAGTGTTGAAAGCAATCAGGGCAAGGTGCTCGGTGTGACGGGGACGTGGCATTGTGTGGAGCTGTATTTGAGTTTTCAAAACACACCAGAGCTGCTCGGAAGGGCAGAAACCATCCAGGTGTGGAGGGGACAGTGCCATGACACCAGTGCGGTGCCGAGCGCCGTGCTTGTGAGAGGGGGAGCGCTGAAATCACGCATCTCGTTTCGACAAAGCCCGTCCAAAACCATCCACAACTTCTGCACCATCCGTATCCTCCTCCAGCCGAGCTGCCAGCAGCTTTTGGGAGGTGGGAGCCACGCCGCCGTGCCCTGTGGATTTGCAGAAGAGCTCGACACGTGTGGTTTCCTCCACCGGTTCCAGCAGCGCCCGTCACCGAGCTGTTGTTTTCGGTGCTGCCCACAATAACTGAAACGTCTTTCCTGCCAGATAATTGTGGTTGGCTCCTTCCTCTGGCGTTTGTTCTTCACAGTAACTCGAAGCATCGTTTATCACCGGGGTGCTGCTGCTGCTGCTCCCCTCCAGGGTTCCCCCCCAGCCCGGCAGCAGCGGCTGCCCGTGGTGCCACAGCCTCTCCCTCCAGGATTGCTCCTCAAAAAAGTGCCACAGCTTCGTCTTCTCCCCAGGCACGTGCAATTGTGACCAGACTTCATGAGATGAGGCAGGAGGTGGTGGGTGAGGACTCATCCCAGCCCTGCACTGCTTCATCCTGCTTTGATTGGCCAAGGCATAAAGTGTTTTTTCCCCCACTTGGATTTGCAGTTTCGGTCAAAGCCACCACCATCTGCAGTGCTTCTGAACCCTTTAAAGATTGCTCTCATGTTTTGGGACTTGCTGGTGTGCAGGCTGATCCTTGGAGTACATTTTGGAAACACAGTTTGTCCTGAGACCAGAAATCACAACTGAGTGGTGCTGCTAAATCCCATTCACACTTCTCCCCACTTCTTTCCTGTGAAGCTTCAAACTTCTGCATGGAATTTGATGCTGAGGTGAGCTGACCTGGCCTGCTGCATCCTAAAAAATACCCTGGGATTTGTAGGGACTGCTGCACAGAGTGCAAACCATCATTCCCAGCACACACGTCCAGCGCTGGGCGGTTGGAGCTGAGCGTGGAATGGGGACAGGAAGGAGAAAACTCCTTGCAGAAACCACACCAGAAAGCTTGTTGGGACCTGCAGCCCCTACCTGGAGCTGCTGGGTATAAATAAACACATCCACCCTCCGCCTTATTTCTGACAACTGCCTCCCTGAGGAGTAATTTATTTTTTTTTTCCCGGTAGCTTGTTCTGCAAGCAGGTTTCCTCTTGCAGGTGATTAGGAAAACCTCATTTTTATGTTAATTAGGCATAACTATCAGTGCACAGACATCAACTGCTCTCACATCCTTCTGAGATATGCATTTTTTATTGAAATTCAGTCCTGAAAAACCGATACCAGCAACTGATGTACCTGTTGCCTGAACAGATGGGAAACTGCACCAGAGGGGTGGTTGCCTCAAAACACGTTGCCAGGGTGTAGCAACCACAGGTTCAGCTTTCAGGAGGGTTGCAGCTGCAGTCAGTTTAGGTTTTTAGTGGTGTTTGCTTGCTAAGTTTAAGGGCTTCCTCAACAACTTGTCTCCACCGAGATCAAGCCGTGCTAATTTAGTTAATTGCAGCTAAACACAGCTACTGCTGACACTGGTGGGCCTGCACCTATAGGAGCAATTCTTTTTCATGTTGATGTCCCCAGACACATCCCTGCTTTGATTGGATTTGGTCCTGTGAGAGGGTTGAGTTGATCCACACTTTCAATAAAACAGAGCCTTCGTTTTGGGCAGATTGGCTGCCCCATCCCTGGAAGTGCTCAAGGTTGGATGGAGTTTGGAGCAGCCTGGTTTAGTGGGAAGTGTCCCTGCCCATGGCAGCAGCATGGAACTAAATTGTCTTCAAGATCCCTTCCAGCAGGAAAAGAAAGAGAATTCAATCAGATGTGCTTTGGGTTTGTTGGTGAAGCACAAGTGCAGCTGCTTTGGTGACATTTTTTCGCAGTACCAAACATAAAGGACAATGGAGGTGGAGGGACCAGAGGAGAACATCTGGTCCCAGCTGATACAAACCAAAATCCACGAAATTCTGGAGTTGCACCCAACAATTGGAATTGCACTGTCTTTCCCCTAGACCACAGGGAGGTTCCAGGAACACGTTTGCCCAGCCAGACACAGGTCAGCAATGGGATTAGCCAGCGGTTGCTAACACCATTAACTTCTCCTATCTCCTTTTCCAGAACTCAGTTCTCGTGATGTTATTTAAGCATTTTGTAATCCAAATCCTTGCAGTTCCTCGCTGAAAGCTAAAACAAATATATCCATCTTATCAGGCCTTTCCAAGAGCGAAGCATGGAAATCCCCTGTCAGGCTGGCACCGTCACCGGTGTTTTCCTCTCTCCACCAGCAACTTTTCCCTTAATATTGCTGTACAGATCTTCCCTGGATTGTGCAATGATTGAGAAGAAGGAATGAAAAATTGCACAGGAATTTGGCAAGGGGCACGTGGACCCCTCGCAGCTCCAGTTGGTGGTGGGGTGGATTTGTGATGCATTAAACACGTGGACGATCTCCTTGTGGTGCAGAACCGCCGGCACTTGGTCAGGGACCTGTTCCCTTTTCACACAGACTCCTTCTGAGGGCAGGCAGATATTTGGGTTGGGGATTTTTGCACGTGGATGTCCACAGGGAGATAAGGCAGGCTGGAAATATGAATTATTCTGTGTGAGTATTTCCCAGGGCTGTGATCCTTTACCTGTGGTGGCCTGAGGTGGGTGCATTTTACGGGAAGTGATACCTGGCAGCAGGTAAACGGCTGCAGGTGGGGAGAAGCCAGACAAGCTTTTGATGCGTAAATCCTCCGGTTCTGACACAAAATGTGATATTTGTCTTACCAACTCCACCGGTTGCTCTGAGCTTCGTCAAAATACAGCAGCACTTGGGGTGAGAGAGGGCACAGTTGGTACCTGTGGAGCCAAGGGATGAGCTCGCTGGGGAAGGAGGTAAATTATTGCTTGGGGAAGCTAGGAGGGTGATCTGGGGACCAAGGAGGAGGACAGATTTAGAGAGAAACTTGATTTTGGTTGACAGTCGCTGGGGGAATTTAATTCCCCAACTTGATTTTTAATGCATTTTATAGATGCCCATCAATATGCAAGACATTTTCCTTTTCTCTCCTGTCCTCTCTTACCCAGGTGCTTCTGCCTAGCGTGTTAAGTCCTAGTGCAGGAAGTGGGTGGTGTAGCAGGTGAAATATGCAATATTTGGGGAAAGAAATACTGTAATCCATAGTTTTGCTGCAGCAGAGAGGATTTGTGGGGTGGGGGCTGTGTCTGAGCTGCTTGGCTGGGTTCTGCTTCCATTTGATGTGGTTCGTGTGCTTTGGTGGGCAGTTCTCTCTCTGCAGAGCTGGAGGGAGGGGAGAAGCTCTTTAAAGAGAAACACTTCAAATATAGATGGAGTTTATACTGCAACAAAGCTGTGTTTTACCTCTTCATGGCTCTTTTTCGCCAGTGCTTGGCTGCACCTCACTCAGCAGATGTTCTTGGCAACCTTGAGTCTTACCTTGGGCTGAGCTTTGAGGAAGCACAAGGTCAAACTGCTGTCGTTCTAGAGGAAGTTTGTAGGTTCAAAATTCAACTAGACCTGGTCCTTAATAAAAAAAAATAATTAAAAAGCAAGCAAACAAAAAATATTAGTATGGACTGCTTCCAGTCTTGTACAAGGGGGTGGAGAAATCGTAGAATCATAGAATTACAGAACCATAAAATGCTCTGGGTTGAAAGAGACCTCAAAGACCATCTAATCCACCCCCCTGCCATGGGCAGGGACACCTTCTGCTATCCCAGGTTGCTAAATCAACAAAATCATGTGAACAAGACCATGACTTTGCAAAAAACTTTGTATTTGAGACAAACTGGTTTTGAGGATGAAATGTTACTGCTTCTCCCCCAAAATGAGTGGATATAATGGCATCTAAACTGACATCTGAGCTTTTGAGGTACAGGTGGGACTGAGCAGGGAGGTCTCTGCAGCTGCATCCCATTTGGGTCTCATTATTTAAGGTTCCTCCTTGCAGAGAAAACTTGTGGGCAGGTGAGAGCTCTGCGGGAGAGGGAAATGACCTGAGGGATTTTGCAGCAGAAAGGTATTGGAGTAATGTTCTAGCTGGGTTGGATTTTTCAGGAGAGAAGTTGGTCAGGATTCACCCTGTGTCGGTGTTTTAATCCATGGAAGGAGACTCAGATGTGTGGAAGTGATGGGAGTTCAGCAGGCACTGGCTGGGATGTTCAGTGTCTCCCTGCCTTCATCCCAAAGATGAGCTCAAAATTACAGGTGGTGACCAAGAGCAGTGTGAAGGGTCTGGAGGGAAAGAGTTAATCTGAGCAAAAATGGAATTATTAGGAAGAGCTGGAGCTCAGCCCTTCAATGCTTCCCCAAACTGGACATGCGGAGAGCCCCAGGAATGGCTGAAACACCTGGGGACCCCCATGAAGGGTGGTGTTGGCTGGATTTTTTTCTTCCCAGTCTGTCTTGGAGTGAAAACGCAGCGGAGAGGACGAGGATTCTGCTTGCACGCTGCCAGAGCAGATGTCCCTTAGAGACACCAGTTACTGTCAAAAAACCAACCTGAAACTGCAGCTGCAGTGGGTCTGTGCCTCCAGCTGCCCCAGGCCACGCTGCTGCCAGGTCACCACATCCTCGAAGGCTGCTGGGGAAGGGAAGCACAGCCCTGCTCCTGCAGTGCCCTGCAGTGCTGGGGGGCAAGAAGACCTCAACACCCACCTCGTGGTGCTGCTCCACCTCCTTGCAGAGCTGCCAGAGGCTCCGTTCAGCTGTCCTGGAGCTCAGACACGCCTTGGGCAGGATGGAGATTTGTTCCCTCAAACGACAGGTCACAGGAAGTGAATTTTCTGCTCCTCAGCTGCCACTGCAGTCCACCCAGCTCGGGTGCCATGAGCAGCACTGAAACCACCCTCAAATATTTCGCCAGGGATGCTAACAGGTGTCCACAGCATGAAAACAAACTGGGAAGCCCAGTATGGCACTGGTTTTGAGCCAGCTGATCAATGGAAGGTCAGCTTTGCTGGAGGATGTTTCCCAGCTACTGCTTTGCTTCGGAGGCGAATCTGTTAAAAGTCCTTTTCCCAAGCAGCCAGAGGCTTGCTCAAAACCTATTTAATATCTATTTCTTTATTTTTATGTGCTTTGAATCCTGAAATGTACCATTTGGGAAGATGTTTTAGTGAGATGTTGGCTGGCAATCCAGCTCTGCATTAACTGCTTTAAAACATCTCCTCCCCGCTTCAATTTTATTTGCCCTTAAATAAAAAAAAGATAGTATCTGCTAGACACCAGTTTGTTCATCCCTCAGGCAGGTGTTCAGGAGTTTTCATTGTTTTTAAAGTGGCTGTTTCTGGGCTTTTGGAAGGGCTGTCAGCTTGCTGAGGTCCGTGATGAATCTGTAAGAGGTGCTTTATTGGAAATACTGGTGAAGTGATGGGATGCAGGCGATCACCAGGATGCTCAGCCTCACCTTTGGTCCCCACACTGTGCTCTGGGCATCCCTGCTGTGTAATCTCACAGGGGCAGCCCTGGGGTTTGAGCTTTAGCAGGGGAAGAAATTCTTCCTCAGTGCTTCGTGTCTTGCTTGTAATGAAATGACTTTATTTTCTTATGCAGCAATCGTAATTTTAATAAATTTTCCCTGTCACAAAAGGAAAGAAATATAGTGAACTGATTTGCTGCTTCTCTTCACCATGAGGCAGATTTTTCCTTTTCAGAGGAAAATACCTTTTAAAACATTTGCTCTGCCTTTCAGCTCGAATGATTTCATCCATACTCTGATTTTTATGAACAAAGGCTCACAGCAAGATGACTTTCAGCCCTTTCAGCTGTTGATTTATCCCAGTCTTTATTCTTGGGAGCAAAAATATGGAAAAATTCTCTGTTACACAATTTTTTACATACATTTTCAGAGTTTCATACCACAGAGCATTGTGGATTTTTTTTTTCCCCGTGATGCTTTAACATCTGAATTTGGTACAATTTGCTGCTTTTGAAGCATTTGGTGACTCTTGCTTTGTGCTTGATCCAGTTTTGATGTGAATTGTCCCAACTTCTGTTTCGGGGGAAGAGCGAAATTATTTTTCTTCTCACCAGCCTACATGGCATTTAATCCATCTGGAGCACGTGGCTGTTGTAATACAGAAACCACACTCTTTTTTTTTCACAAATTCTTCCCTGTGTGACTTCAGTAGTTAAAGCTGGTTCAGTCTCCTGCCCCAGGACTGCCGGGCTGGAAGCTGAAATCTGTTTGTGTTTAAAGATGCTGCTTCTATTTTGGTAGGAAAATGCATCATCGAGAAGTCTTTCTTCCCACTCGCTGCACGCTCAGCCTGGAGTACGGTTTCCAGGGGCACATCCTGATGAAATAACCCATTAGGACACAAAAAAAACCCACCCCTGATAGTGGGATCAAGCTGGATCCTTCCCAAGAAGAGTAAGTTGAAGTCTGGTGTAGCAGAGGTTGGACACAATCGGGGTTTGTGACTGATGAGATGGTGTTAGGAAAAAGTTGTTGGCTAAATGAAGTCTGATGTGTTGCAGGATAGGAATTTTTATATTGGATGCTGTATCTCATCAGCAAAAAATAGCAGGGGTATGGGATATGGCAGCCCTGGAGGTTTTGGGGGTATTGGTGGATGAGAGGATGGGCATGCCCTGGCTGTTTCCTGGGCTGGTCTCACATTGTGAGCAGCAAGGGAAGGGGAGGAAGGGGCTCCAGGAGAGCTGGAGAGGGACTTTGGACAAGGGGGGGAGTGAGAGAACAAGGGGGAATGGCTTCCCACTGCCAGAGGGCAGGGTTAGATGGGATATTGGGAAGGAATTGCTCCCTGTGAGGATGGGGAGGCCCTGGCACAGGGTGCCCAGAGAAGCTGTGGCTGCCCCTGGATCCCTGGAAGTGTCCAAGGCCAGGCTGGATTGGGGTTGGAGCACCCTGGGATAGTGGAAGGTGTCCCTGCCTGTGGCAGGGGTGGAACTGGATGATCTTTAAGGTTCCTTCCAACCCAAACCATTCTGTGCTTCTGACTCTAGGATGATATTTTCGTTCAATTCAGACAGGCTGGGATGCAGTGAGAGTCATTAGCAGGGGCAGGGGGTGGTTAATTAACCCACTGGACACATGAGGACATGCAGGGGGTGTCTGGATGCAGCCAGCATCACTTGGAAAGCACCAAACACAGTCACTCCACCTGGAAACTTGGGATTCACAGGAGAACAGGAAGAGCAGGGCTCTCGAAGGCACATCCAGGGATGTGCTCTCGAACCAAACTTCAGAAGTTAACAATGTGCTGAAGAATGAAGGAATTTCTCCCCTAAAAATCGATGCAGCTGCATAGAGGATGTGTGCAGGGGCTGAAGAAACGCCCCTGCAGTTACCTTTCCATCATTGCCATTGCCTTCCTCATGTGGATCAAGAGGAATCGAGTGGGAAGGACACAGCAGTGGAGAAGGGGTTGGGTGTCCCTTTCTGAAAGCCACCACCCCCACCAGCTGATGATCCTGATGATCCTGCTCCTCTTATCTCACATCACACACCCCGTCCTTACCAGTATTCCTAGAGGGATTTGCAGAGCCTCTGAAGTGATTGAAGTGCTCACAAGTATTTGAATATCCCAGTAAGTATTTATCTGCAATTAAGGTCTTGGAAAAACATTGTGAAACGCGAGCCATCGTGCGAGTCCTGCTTCCCTTTGTGTCAAACTGGCAAATGCTGGCTTTGATCCTCTCCTATCCCCATGGATTCGAGCCATCTCCTTTCTTCTTTGCACGGAGGACCCACAAAAGCATCTGGGGCTGTGCACGGGGCCCCAAACAAGCAGCAGCCAGGCTCATCTCTCCAATTTTCGGGCTCGCCAGCGCCTTTTGTGAGATGGTACCAGTCTTTGGTACTTCAAAGAAAGGTGTCAGAAATGCAAAAATGAGCAATTAAGGATTAATCTGCTTGTGGGGATGGGTATCTGCCTCCCCCTCCTGATTGCAGTGTAAATTAGTGGTTGACTTGAGCCCTGTAGTGGAGCTATTTATACCTCGAAGGTTTGAATTATAGCTGGATAGATTATATCATCCCTTTGTTTAATCCTTTTTCCTTTCTTCTGTCGGGCTTTTGACCTCAGTGATTTTCAAAGCAGTCAGATTTGCTTCCTACGGTTTTCTTGTGATGGTATTTGTATCCAGGAAAGGGGAGGAGAATTTAGATGGCTTTTTCTGTACCATTTTATTTTCTCTTGCTCTCCCTTACTCATTTCCTCATTCAACAGCCCAGTCCTTTTTCTTTTTAACCTTTTCAGGCATTTTCATTCCGCAACTGTCATTGCCTTTCTAAGGCTTTTTATTTTCTAGGCCTTCACAACAGCAGAGGTAAGGGGCAGCCTGGGTGAATATTCCACTTTATAGGCTTGAACTCTTCCCAAAAAGCTTTGGAATGAAGATTCTCCTGCCATGCACCTGCCTGCTGGTCAGACCTACAGCTCTCCTTCATTCCCCCCCACACCCAAGGACCGAGCGGTGCGAGGGAGGGTGTTGTTGCTCTTGGATTTATTGGCTGTGATTTTGCAAATAAATGCTTTATAATCACTTCCTTGCTGCTCCTTGCAGCCAAGAAAGGGAGACGTGCAGCCAGGGAAGGGCAGGCTGCCTCCCTGTGCTCCAGCTTTCCCTTTGGATATGCACTTCCCATTTCCAAGACTGCTTTCTTTAAGACCTCTAGTAACTGTTAGAGGGTTTAGAATATATATTTATTCTTACAGCTCTCTAAAAGTTGTGTTTTGAACAAAAACACCCCAAAGCTGGCCCCGGGTCAGTGGCTGCAGTGGTTCCTGGCTCTTTGCTCTGTTGCTGCAGTTTGGATTTTCCCGTACTTCCCGTCTGGGAGAAGCCGTCAGAAAAATAAAGGGCACAGGAGATGTGGAAGTCGACTGAATATTTTTAAATATCAGAACATGCTGTACAAGGGTGGGAATTAAACTTTGCTGCCGAAGCAAGCAGAGAGTTCCTCTGCAGTGTGAGCTTCCCTCACATCCCCCTCGATGGGTTTTCCTACCTGGGGCAGCCCTCCCACCCCAAAAATTCCCATTGGCCTTCAGATCCTTGTGTGGCAAGGATTTATACACGTGGCTGAATGTTTCTGAACGAGAGGGAATGAAGATATCCAGCAGAACTCCTGACAGGGGTGGAAACCTTTAAAAAGTGAAGCTGAGCTGGGCGCCTGTGGGATGGGAACAGCCTTTCATGACTTGTAATTCCCCATCCCTGCTCTTCCCCATCCCTGGAAGTGTTTAAGACCAAGTTGGATGGGGCTTGGAGTAACCTGGGCTGGTGGAAAGTGTCCCTGTCCCACAGAAAAGACCTTGAAGTAGCAGCAGGCTCTTGGATCCAGCGGGTCGTTATTTGCTGAAGTGATGATCAAGCCCAAAATAACCATTTTTTGGTAATAAATTCGAATAGCTTTTACCATGAGACATGGGTGTAAAATCCTTTGGGGAAATAGGATGGTGGTTGGAGTGGAGTTTTCCAATCTAGTGGTTCTTTTAGGACATTTTCAGTCGAAGCCATTGCATTTTTGACACCCTTTATCAGTATGTGCTTAACCTCCAGCCTGGTGGATATCTGGGGCCTTGTTTGTCTCTTACAGCCCTTCCAGTTTTTGTGAACAAATAATATTTATTTGGAGCAGCACTTGAGCCCTTGGTCCTTTTTTCCCCAAGCTGCTGCCCACAGTTTGGCCACATCTCAGCCTTTCTCCTTGGTATTTCTGGGAAGTGGAAGCTGTTTCCTGGTGCAGAAAAACCAATTGTTGGATAAACTCAGATCCTGCATCTGGCATGAAGTTGGGAATATTCATCAGGCAACACCAGTATCATAACCTTCATTTTCATACACTGGGGGAGTGTTGGAAGCAATTAAGGCTGATCAGATGGGATGGGCCCCTCTCCTCTCTCCCCTTATCCCACCCTTTCTTACTCTTTTCTCTGCCTTCTTTCCCTCCTCCCTAAAAAAGGAGCAGGGGAAAGAAAAGCAAAGTAACTTGTATGGATAGAGGGGAGGTGTAATTATGAGCAATGGGACCAATTTAAAAAGGAAGATTTCAGAGAGACTCAGACTTCCTTTGACATGTTGAGGGGTTTTGGTAGAGGATAAAAGGAAAATAAACTAATTTATTCCTAAATTGTAATTCCTTTTTGGTATTAATCTGTTTCATTAGTGTAGTTCACAAATGCACGCAGGCAGGGGAGGGGGAGGGCTGCAAATTGAAATGAAGACATTTTCAAAAGGAAGGTCTTGCTAGGAAAGGCTTCCTGCAGGGAGAAATCATATCCTGGGAGAAGAGCTGGAAACTCCATCGCTTTGGGCTTTTATAAGTGAGACTGGATGGAGCAATTTGGGAAGTTTCTTGTAGGGAGCAGTTTTTGCTGCGTGGTGGGTAGGACCAGATGATCTAATCGATCCCTTCCCTGGCCAGTCCATGTGGTTTTCATTTCCTCCTGCTGAGAGGTGGGGAGGAGAGCTGGACTGGGCAGTGTGGTGGCCTCGGGGATCCGTCACTGCTTGCAGGGTTGCTGTTTTCCTGGGCTGTGATTCTGCTACTCGAAAATATTATCAATTGAAAAAGATTTTTTTATCTCCTGCTGAGGCTCTTTCTAGGTTTAGGAGGGTGTAACCCTCTTTGCAGGGAGTGCTCTTCACCTTCCCTGAGATGCAGCTGAGGCATCTCCCAGAACTGCCTGGTGTCCGTGGGGTGTCAGCTCGGGAGCTTGTGAGCTGGAAATTGTTGCAGTGAGATTTGAGCAGCTTTTTCTTGGCTTTCACCCACAGAAAATCCTGTTTCCTATTTGCTCCATGAGACAGAGATCTGAGAATGGAGAAGAAATTGGGGCAGAATGTATCATCATAGAATCCCAGAATGGTTTGGGTGGGAAGGGACTTAAAGCTCAGCTCATTCCAGCCCCTGCCACGGGCAGGGACACCTTCCACTATTCCAGGTTGCTCCAAGCCCTGTCCAGCCTGGCCCTGGACACTTCCAGGGGTGGGGCAGCCACAGCTTCTCTGAGCAACCTGTAGCTGGCCATGAACTTTTTGTTTCCTCTCTCTTTTCCTCTTGGTCGTTGTGCAGGTTGGTGATGAGAAAACCTTGTGAAGAAGGTTAGGATTTGACCCAGTTGTAACATTAAATTATGTGGCTGCTGGCTGCTGCTGTGTCGTGGCTGAATCACGGCTTGAAGGTCACGAGTGATTTGCCACCAGCCTTGTTCATCTACCAAAGCGAGTGCTGTGCCTCTTGATGGGAAGAAAAGCAAGGATACGTGACTTGGTGTGGATTTCCAAGGAGGAATGGGGAGATCTGAGAATCATTTCTTACCTAGGAAGGACGGTTGTGGTAGAGGAAACAGCTGTAGGACGCGGGAGGAGGGAAAAGGTGAGAAAGTGGACTGTGCGTAGCATTTAGTGAGGAGATGGACTGAGTTTGGTTGAGTGCAGAGTGTGAATTTTTGGGATAGAGAGAGCTGGAGCAGGATGAGGGCTGTAGAGCATTGGATAAAGGAGCAACTTGTGTGGTGCAATCGAGCAGTGGGATTCTGAGCAAATACAACTCCATGGTTGTGTGTGTTGTGGAGAGATGGGGGTGCATGTGAACACAGTCCACACGTGCCTGGTTTTGAGGCTGTGGAGACTGCAGAGCCCATCTTTATTTGGTTCTGCACTTCAGGGCTCATATTTTCTTATTTCGTGTGCAAGAATTGAACCTCAGCTCCGCTGTCCTCTCCTGAGGAAAAGCCTGTGGAGATCTCCCCTGGATCTGTGCTCAGAGCACGTTCACACCCTTGCACAAGTGTAAGGTCAGATTTCTGAAGGATCTGGTTTTCCCTCAGAAGAAGAGATGGCTTTTCAAAGGAAAAGTCCGTTCTCCTTGACAGTGACTTTATCCCTTTGACAACTCTTAATTCCTTCAGAATTCTCCCAGTGGTCAGGGACAGCAGAAGTTGGATGCTGCATAATCTCCGATCCCCTGCCGGTTCTGCATCCCTCCTCTCAGCAGTGATTTGTAAATATTATTTCCCCCCCAGTATTTTAAAGGACATTTTCATCTCCCCTGGCAGAAGGAGGAGGATATTTCTGGCACTGCTGTTGTATCAATTTTGCTCCCTGTTTAAGATTAATAATAAAAATAATAACGACACCAAAGCAAATGCGCTTTTGGTGTTTTCCTCTTAATTTGCCCATTCACTTAAAGTCCTGGAAACTGTGGCTTTGCTACCACTTGAGACCCAAAATGCAAATTTAACCGAAGATCACATGGAAATCAACTCATCCATTTTCTATGTGATGAGGGAAGGTGCATAAAGGGAAAACCATACTGGAATTTAAACCTTGGCAGAAAATAGGGAAGAACTGTGGGCTGCTGTCATGTTGATTGTTTGGGCAAGGCAGTGGGATTTTGGTGTGTTGTTTCTATTTAGCTAATTCTTAGCAGCATAATGGCAATTTTAGAAAAGTTATTTCAGTCAGCAGCGAAACTGCAACACAATAAAGATAGATTTGTTCCCCTGATAACAGTTTTGATCAAGGTTTCCTTTTATCCTGCAGTTTTTAAATAATTGGCCCGCTTGCTCTTGGCTTTTATTGTACTGGGGATATTATAAACTCAGATTGTTTTGTAAACCTCTAATTTTAGACACATCTTGGTGCTTATTGTTCCCTTCATCCCCTTTTTTTAATACCATGGCACAGCCTCTGCAGAGAGGCGGAAATCATCTGTGTCCTGAGACTTTCATGTCTAGACTGGATGAAGGGCACGAAAATACAATCAGAGCGATCCCCCCACAGACTTTTTATAAAGACACTTCTCCTTCCCAACCCCAAACCCCACAACTTATTCCCTTTGCTGTAACACCGGGCAAAAATAAGCAGACGAGCATCATAAATGCAGCTTTATTGAGTGAGTGTGAAATCAGGAGCAGCTTTCCAAACCAGTAGCTGCGTATAAAAGCCAGCGCAGGCATCGGGGATACAATTGAGTTGCTAAGGCAGAGTTTTCCAATCGTGCCCCGTAGAGCCCCGCATCGTCTCATTATTCCGCTCCAGCGTCAGCCCACAATGGGGGGAAGATAAAAGCCTGGCAGCCCGTTTGCTTAGAGGGGTCAATTTATCCCAGCTCTTTGTAGGGCAGTGTGATTTTAGGCTTTTACACGGCGGATCACGCAGAAATCCTCGCCGCAGCGCTTCCGTAAATAGGTCAGGAGGGGACTCGCCGTCGGGGGAGCGAGGCCGGGATCGCACCTTGCTCAGAGGGAATGATGTTTTCTCAATGAAAATAAGATGGTTTTGTCCTTATTCACCCGGTTTGTAAAGGGAAAAAAAAAAAAAAATGGGTCAGTTGGACAGCGGCTCGTGCCTGCAGCGTGTTTTGGTGTGCTGCATTTGGGATGGAGAGTTCATGGAGCCTGGGATTAACACTTCCTGCAGCAGCAGCAGCAAGGAGTGATGTCTTTTTTTTTTTTCCTCAACAGGAGCTTTGGAAATGATATATAACAGGTGTTTAACCTTTCTGAACATTATTCTGATATACTAGACTTGTTTGGCAGAGATTACAAGGTGGTCGTGGGGCTGTTTATCAGCTCCAGCACTTCTGGGTGACCTTGTGTCTCGTCTTGGGAAGCAGCTTAATCCCTGTAAGATCCCAAAAGAAGGATCTCAGGGTTTTTATTGGCAGCTTCTGTATTTTGCAATACCGTGACAAACTGCAGGTGTTGGGCATGGTCAAGGGTTTGGCCACAGTGGCAAAAGGCTTGGGAAAAACGGAGTGAAGTTCCTTATTCTTCCTCTCCTCGCTGACAAGCGATTAATTAATTACTCAGGGAGGAAGTAGGAGGACTCTGGAAGGCAATCAGGTGCCAAGGTAAATACAGCCTGGCCCTGCCTTTAACCAACTTTCACAAGGAGTCCTCCTTGAAAAGAGCTGGGGTAACGCAGCCCAAGGTGAATAGAAGGCTTTGAACCTCCATGAGCAGGTGGTGCAGATCCCTGAGAGGCTTCCTCTCTCCCTCAGTGTAGGAACATGCAGCAGGCTGGGATCTGCCCTCCTAGAGCTGCTAGGACCAGCACTTAGGATCAGAGCACTGCAAAGGATCCATAAAAAAAAAAAATTAAAAATCCACTTCTCTCTGCCTTAATGCGAATTTTGTTCCCAAACCACACCAGAGATAGTTGGATGTGTGGGGAGACTGAGGAGTTGCATGGAAACCTTTAGTTGTTCTTCCACCCGAACCACAGATGTCCTGGTAGGCATGGGATGGCCAAATGTTGGAGATGCTTCTCATTTTGCTGGGGAAAAGGGAGGGAAAAGGCCACTTCTGTTAGTCCATTCTATGGGAATGCCAGGGCTTGGTTCAGCAGGGAATTAAAACCTCGTTGTGTTTGCTTCACTTCCCAGTAGAGCTTCTTCCATCTAGTACAGCCAAAGGACTTCCAAGTTAAGACTCAAGGTCAAATTTTCTCTCCCAGTAAAACCCGGGGGTCATTTGAGGATGGCCCAGCGCAGCGACACTCAGGACAAGCAGGAGCTCTTCCTTTCATGTCACCACCCAGCATTTCCACCAGCCCGACACACAGGTGTTTTTCTCCCTCCTTGCTCTGCTGCTCAGCATAATCTGTGCTGCCGCTCAGGTTACATGGCCAGAGGCTGCAGCACAAAGGAACAGCCCCTCACTTTGCTCAGCCCTCATCTCCTCGCTGTCACCTCTCCAGTTCCTGCCCTTTCCCGTCAGCCTCTCACCCAGGAGCCTCCTTTGATCCTGGCGCTGCTTTCCCCTATAAAAAGGGTGGAAAGAGCCCAAGTGGCAGCTCCCTTGGGCTGGGAGAGGGGACGTGGGTGCACAGTGAGGCGCACAGAAAAACCCGGTGCCGTTATTCTGTCGTGCTGAAACAATATCTGGCTCCCTGACGCCAAAGCTTCTGCGCAGCGAGGAAGGATGGAGATGAGGGCAAAGATTTGAGGCGCCTCGCTGGCCTTGGCTGCCCAGCTTGTCACCTGCTTCCAGGCTGGCTCCCTGGCTCATGGCAGGTGAGCAGATCCTTGTAGCCTAGGTGTGGTTCTGGAAATACTTTGCTCCAGGGACCCGCTCGGTGTGAACAAGAGGCGCCAGATTTCCCTTCTCCCGCCCCACCGAGTCCTCAAGTTACTGCAGGGCTTGTGCAATTTGATGTCCCTGGGTGCTCCTGTGCTTTGTGAGTCATGGTTTTTACCTGCCAGGCTGTTAAACCCCCCAATTTTGGTGTTCCACCTCCCAGCTCTTGTAATATCTCAGGTCTTTTGAAATGGAAAAGAAGAAAAAGCCCCACACGAAAATGCATTTGGGCCATGATGACTTCATGGGACACAGGGAAAAGCCTGGAGTGGTGCTGGGCAGCAGGAACAGCTTTAGATGGATGTTGGGAAGAAATTCTTCCCTGTGAGGGAGGTGAAGGGAGAGAACAAAGATGCTGAGACACGAGGTGATGCTGATGGTGGGACACTGGGTGCCCCTCTAGGGGGATCAGACCAGAAGCACAGATCGTGGTCCCCACAGTTGGCCATCTGAGATACATTAGAGCCAGCTGTCAACACAGAAATACTTAACTCTTGTCTTCGAGTGAGGGTGGGAGTGGGTGTCAGCAGGGGCCAGAGGTGGCTCCAGCAGTGAGGGCTGATGGAGAGCTGGGAGGGTGGAAAAGGAAATGATGTGGGGCTTGTGGACACTCCTGAAGGCCTGGAAGCCAAAAACTGGAGGGGTCCTGTCATCTCTTCCAGTGAGTGCCCTGTAAGAACAGGGATGGAAACACATGAGTGCACACGCTCACGGGGTAAACCAGCACCCTTTCCCAGTTTATACTGGGACACCCAGCTGGTCCTCAAACCCAGATCCCGAGTCAGGTGCTCTCCTGCAGCGGTGAGGCAGGAGGGGAAGATGCCAACTGCAGGCTGTGTTTCTGGTAGCTCCTCTCTGACTTAGCAGGAAAAGACTGACCACAGAAAATGTACAGTATTGTTTTTCTCAGCATTTTCCTGAAATCTGTTGAACTGCTTTGCCTGTGGAGGGAGAAGAGGAGGGGTCATGTGGGGGATGGGGGGAAGAAATAATGGTGGCTCTGTTCGATGGAACTCCCCTAACAGACAGTTTGTGTTGTTATTTTCCCCCTCCAAACACATAGATCTGATCTGAAAATCCCAGGCTTAAAAGCACAGATGTTTAGTCTGACACACAAACGTGGCATCGTTCCAGCAAGTGAAACAGCTGGAAAGTTCCTGGTGAGTTCCGAGGAGCTAATCTGGGATGAGAGGAGTTAAAGCTGTTCAGCAACAGCTGCATCCTTCAACCAAAGCACCTGAAACTTTCCTTCCCTTCCCTCCAGGTCTTTCCCTTTGTACTAAAGCAGCTTTTAGAGATGTCACAGCTTCTCCTGTCCCTCAAAGTGTCCTCTGGAGCAGGGGGAGAACCGGTGCTGGGGATAAAAACCAGCCCATGGCAGTGCCACCAGGCTGGGTGTTGTGAGGTGGTTTTGGGGGTCTTATCTCTGTGCCCAAATAAGTCAGGGGGAAGATGGTGTTGGGTTAATTCTGTCTCTACATTAATGTCACAGCCAGAGATGTGTTGGGGTGTGAGTTGGGATGGGTGGCCATTCATTTCAAACTCATTAATTTTAATTCCAGTCCACGCCAGCAAGGATTAAAAGTCACCCCACTGCTGATGTTCCTTCCTTGACTCTTAATAAGTGTCTCAGCATACGCCATGAATAACTGGTTCCTCCAGGTGGTTTGAGAGTGTCCCACACCTGAAATGCCCTTCTGCTGCCAGGAAAGGCCACCTGGAGAGAGCAGGGGCTGCCCTGCTTTTCCCTGTGCTCTCCTTTTCCAGTCTTTTCCCATGGTGCAAAATCTGCTTTAGAGGCTGAGCTGGGCCTGTCATCTTCGCTGCTTTGGAGCTGGGATGGGGGTCAGAATTCCACTCAGGAGTCCTTTGTCTTCACTGCCATCCTCTGCAAAGTGGTGGTGGAGATCTGGGGCTTTCCTTCAGCAGAGCAACCAGGGGCACTTCAGAGCTAATCCCTTTCTTCACTGCTCGTGGGGTAATTCATTAATTGAGAATGAAGATGGCACCGTGTTTTCCAAAGACTCCAGGTCTGCCTTTCCTACAGCTTGCAGAGTGGGAGACAGGGAGCAGTCAGCATCCAAACGTATAATTGTACAGGCATTTGTACATCGGAGCATCAGGGACGTACAGAGGATGTAAAGAAATCCCTTAACATCTGGAGAACTCGGGTTTTAAAACCAGGCAAACCACACACAGAACCCATGGGATGCCTGTAAAGCTGTGTGGGAGAGGAGTAGGGGGAAGTACTCTGCAGAGGAGTAGAGGCTGGTTGGTTCATATTTAAGTTAAGTTGGTTAAGTTAAGTTAAGTTAAGTTGGTAGATATTTAAGTTAAGGCACTTCTGGAAATCACGTCCAGCTCTCTGAAATTGTTTGGAGATGGTTCCTGTGAGAGCAGTGCCCTGATGTGAGGGTGTTATTGAGGTAGAAATAGAACCATGGACTCATTTAGGTTGGAAAAGACCTCTCAGATCATTGAGTCCAACCATTAACCCAGCACTGCTGTGTCCAAAAATAACCCTGTAATGAATTAACTGACTGCTCGTAACATCTCTTTTGCTTTGTCTATGTATTAGATGTTGCCCCTTTTCCATCTGGAGGATTTTGGTGTCACAAGCCTTTTGCACCTCCCAAAATGACATCTCCTTTTCTCCCTCCTCTTTGGTACATCCCTGCATTTGGTTATGGAGGGGTTGCAGGAGGTCTTCCCCCACTGCTGGACAGGCACAGGATGGCTTGGGGTGCAACATCACTGATTTGGGATGAACCAATCCCATAAATAATCATCCGGGAATGTGTCTGATTTGGGACAGGGCACAGCTCGGAGATGGATGTGTGTCACTGAGGGATGGAACTGGATTTGGTTTGGACTAAAGGTAGCAAGGAGGATTTGAGCCAGGGTGGCCTCAGGGTGCATGGCATGGAGTCAAAAGTGATGGCACCAAGCTGAGAGGTGCAGGTGATTCACTTGAGGGACAGGATGCCATCCTGAGGGACCTTGGCAGGCTGGGGAAGAGGCACCTCGTGATCCTCGTGAGGTTAAACAAGGCCAAGTGCAAAGTCCTGTGCCTGGGTTGGGGCATTCCCAGGATCAAAACCGACTGAGGCATGAATGGATTGAGAGCAGCCCTGCCCAGAAGGATTTGGGGGTGCTGGTGGATGAAAAATGAGCCAGCTCACAGCCCAGAAAGAGAATTGTACCCTGGGCTGTGTCCAAAGAAGGGTGGCCAGCAGGTCGAGGGAGGGGATTCAATTCTCTGCTCTGCTCTCAAGATGCTCCACCTCTTGTGCTGCGTCCAGCTCTGGGATCCCCAACAGCAGAAGGACATGGAGCTGCTGGAGCAAATCCAGAGACCACGGAGGTGCTCCAAGGGCTGGAGCCCCTCTGCTCTGGAGCCAGGCTGGGAGAGCTGGGAGTGTTCACCTGGAGAAGGGAAGGATCCAGGGAGAGCTCAGAGCCCCTTCCAGTGCCTAAAGGGGCTCCAGGAGAGCTGGAGAGGGACTGAGGACAAGGGATGGAGGGACAGGACAAGGGGAATGGCTTCCCATTGCCAGAGGGCAGGGTTAGATGGGATATTGGGAAGAAATTGTTCCCTGTGAATATGGTGGGGCCCTGGCACAGGGTGCCCAGAGAAGCTGTGGCTGCCCCTGGATCCCTGGCAGTGTCCAATGCCAGGTTGGAGCAACCTGTGATAATGGAAGGTGTCCCTGTCCAGGTCAGGGAGGTGAAACTGAGTGGTCTTAAAGGTCCCTTCCAAGCCAAACCACGCCACGACTCAGTAAAAACGAGATGAGTTTGTCAGGCTGGGCCCTCGCGCCGCCAAACGCTGTCCTGGTCTCGAGCAACAGGCTTGGTGTTGTGTCCCTGCAGGCACAGAAAGCCCTCTCTGTTGTGTGGGAGCTCCTGTACCATTTAATGCCTGGTTTGGGGGGTCTCTTATTTAACAGCAGCACTGAGGAGCCCTCTGTGTATTATGCTGCTCTCCAGGGCATGATGGAAATGGGTGTTTTTGTGGGAAAGCTGCTTTTCAAAGCCTTTTGAAAGGAACAGCAAAGACTTTCAAGGATGGGGATGTCTCGGGTGCTGTCGTCTTCATTGCTGTTGAAATGATTGAACCGGAGTGGAAGGCTCTGTCCTTCCGGATGGGATTGAAATGAATTTAATTCAGCATAATTTTGTTTGGCTTAGGTGCCTAATGCCGGGGGATTTGAGCTCTGTCGTAGCCTCTTAATGTTTATTTTCATATCACTAAAATCTAAGTGACAAATAGTGATGTTTAATGGCTGCTCAGGGAGACCTTGTTTACTGGAAAAAAAGCAAAATGGGTCATAAAAACTGAATTCCAGCATTACCTTGACTCTGTTGTCTCTTTCATATGCATCCAGTCTCTGCTGTCATCAAGGAAACTTGAAATTCCCTCTTTGTGTTTTGTTTTGCACGTGAAATGGCCAGGATTCATCTCTTCACCACTGCCTACATGCGTCCAAAAATATTTGTGGTCCCAGTGCAAATACAATCTCCTAACACTTCAGAGAAGCTGTTCCTTCCAGCAGCTGCTGCCGCTGTGGTGCCCCTGAGCACAGCAGCTCTTCCAGGCTTTTGAGCATGTTTTCAGCACAGAATTGCCTCACAGAAGGACGGGAGCATTATTTTGGGGGGCTCTGTACTTTTTGATTTGCCGTGATGGGCGTTTTACTGGTACGCAGCAGGACGGAATAATTAAACTGGTAATTTGCTGGTTTGCATGAAATTGCCTCAGGAACTTGTTCTCTTTTCTAGCACCAAGCGTCAGGTGACACGACGAGGGGGAACGGCTGCAAGCTGACAAAGGGCAGGGTTGGATATTGGGGAGGAATTCTCCCCTGTGAGGGTGCTGAGGCCCTGGCACAGGTTGCCCAGAGAAGCTGTGGCTGCCCCTGGATCCCTGGAAGTGTCCAAGGCCAGGTTGGATGGGGCTTGGAGCAGCCTGGGATAGTGGAAGGTGTCCCTGCCCATGGCATGGCGTAGCACTGGATGGTCTCTAAGGTCCCTTCCAACCCAAACCATTCCATGATTCTGTGGTTCTGTTCTTGGAGATGATGGGCTGCATCCACCTTCACTTTAGGGAGGGACCTCAGGCTTCTCCTGCAGCTCCATCTAGAGGGGAGGAAGATGGGCTGGTCGTGGAGGCTGGTGGCCTCTGTGGACCCCCATGGCTCTGCTGTCCCCTCACCCAGTGTCCCACCCTGCAGCACCTTGCCAAGGCTGTCAGTCGTGCTTTTCCTGACCTTGGGGTCACTCCTGACCCCGGAGCCACGCTGCTGCTGGAAACCCTCGTGTTTAGAGGGGAGGACACCACAGCCAGGCCCAGTTCCTTGCCCAGCCGCTGCTGGGGAGGAGCATTTCTCTACCAAATACAGGGAGCAGAAGCAGGTGCTGCTCCCCTGGCAGAGGATGTGGAAACCACGCACAGCTGCTCCGCGGTTGCTTTTGGGGTGGATTTCACAAGAGAAATCGTTGCGGTTGGGGTCGGGGCTTTCCTGGAGAGGAGGTCCTAGCTGGACCTCCCCAAAATCCATGCTGTGGCTGTGTGGGCCAACACCTCCATGGACCTCTGGGCTTGCTCCTCTAGCTCCAGCTTTCCTCCCAACCACGGGCTTTTGTTTTATGTGATACTCTTATTTTAAATGCCATCCTGGAGGGGAGAACGCAGCAGTGCTGAGTGTCAGGTTACATTCCCTATCCGAGTCCTAATTCTCCCTTTTTTTTTATACAGGGTGCTGTGGAATTCCCAGCTACCCGGCTGTGCCCAAAAAAAGGCTGGTTTAGACCTTAGCAACAGGGTATTTTTGTTCAGATTGTATTTGTTCTCCTGTGAGAGCCATTGTTCTGTCCCATGCCTTGACCGCTTCGAAGGCTGGAGATAAAAGCCCTGGCTGACAATAATACAGTTGAGTTCAGCCTTTTGTTGGGGAGATGAAAATAGAGGATGAATTGTGAATAACATGGGAGGACTAAAAGTCAGTCGTCCCAGGATGCTGGTTAATCACTTCAAAGATAAGAAACTGCATTTTAATTATATATTTTTCAGAGCTACTGAACGTTAAGTTTTGTGTTGGTATCGGCAGGGGCTTGTACCCACTGTTGTGTTTAGGACTGGTTCTTAAAATCTTGTGTCACCAGGAAATCGGTTTATTGCACTTATACTGGGTTTGTGGTAGGTTTATAGCAAAATCTATATATAATTTGTAGTGGCTATATTGTATTAGGTTTATAATAGGTTTATAGATATATAAATCACTGGAATATAGAATCACAGGATGGTTTGGGTTGGAGGGAACCTTAAAGATCATCCAGTCCCACCCCCTGCCATGGGCAGGGACACCTTCCACTATCCCAGGTTGCTCCAGGCCCCATCCAACCCGGCCTTGGACACTTCCAGGGATCCAGGGGCAGCCACAGCTTCTCTGGGCACCCTGTGCCAGGGCCTCCCCACCCTCACAGGGAAGGATTTCTTCCCAATATCCCATCTAACCCTGCCCTCTGGCAGTGGGAAGCCATTTTCCCTTTTTCCTGTCACTCCACCCCTTGTCCCAAGTCCTTCTCCAGCTCTCCTGGAGCCCCTTTAGGCCCTGGAAGGGGCTCTGAGCTCTCCCTGGAGCCTTCTCTTCTCCAGGTGAGCACCCCCAGCTCTCCCAGCCTGGCTCCAGAGCAGAGAGGCTCCAGCCCCTGGAGCATCTCCGTGGCCTCCTCTGGATTTGCTCCAGCAGCTCCACATCCTTCTGCTGTTGGGGATCGCAGAGCTGGACACAGCCCTGGAGGCAGAATCCCCTCCTGTGACCTTCTGGTCACATCCATAAATACGTTTTTATATAATGTGTTTATAGCAGTAGCAGTGATAGAAGGTGCCCAGCTTGGTTTGGCTCTGTGACCTGTGCCTACAGCATCGCTTTGCTTTAGATAAGGACACCCCTTTGGGCATGGAAGATGGGAAGGAAAACAGGTGAAGAAAAGGCAGATTAGAAAAATTGATAGAAAACAGATGGAAAAAAAGAAAGAAAGATAATGGTAGAAATAGAGCCACTGGAGGCAAGCAGGGTGTGGTCATTTTTCAGGAGCATGGGCTGATGAGAAGAAATATTTGGGAGACTGACCTGCTCAAAATGCTGACAGTGTGAATGATCACCCCAAAACTCCACAGGCCTTGGAAATCCTCTCCTTGCTGAGGGTATTTTGGTGGCACTCTGGGCTGCAGCTCTTTTTTGCCCAGATATTTCTGTTCCAAGGGAACTTCCTGCTCACATCAGCTTCTAGCAAGGCTCCTCATCCCTCCTGGCAGATCCTCCCTCCCCAGCTGCCCTCACCTGCCATCCCTGTAATTGGCAATAATTTCCCTAAATGCTCACAAAAGCAGATGTTCTCTCTGTGGTTGCATCCAGCCAGCTTATACTGCACTGGATACACGAGCACACAGCATTAAAGGACTAATTCCTGTAAATAAGCCTGTTAAAAGGTTGGGGATAATGCCTCCAGCTAAACCATCAAATGCAGCTGAATCTCACTGGTTGTATTAATTTCTTATCTGCAACATCCCAATCCCAGTCTGCCCAGGACCAGGTGCCCTCGTGCTTGGCCAGTTGCTCATATGTGGTGGTTGGTGGGTGTCTTGTATTGTTTCCAGCTAATAAATCACGTTTATAGGTAATTAACACTCCATCTAACACTTCCCCAGTATTGCTGGTGAGTGGGAGAAGAAATTGCTTTGTGCAGTTGTGAGTGGGGGACTCTGTGCTTTCAAGGCTTTAGGTGATGCTGCTGAGGAAAAAAATTAATCTCACTTATTTTCCTGCCTCGAAGCGGGGGATAAAAAGGCGGGTCCCCAGTTCTTCTCCAAGTTCTGGATGTAAGGAACATTTTTTACAATGAGAGTGGTAAAACACTGGTACAGGTTGCCCAGAGAAGGTGTGGCTGCCCCATCCTTGGAAGTGCTCAAGGCCAGCTTGGACAGGACCTTCAAGACCATCTCGTTCCACCCCCTGCCATGGGCAGAGACACTTTCCACCAGACCAGGTTGCTCCAAGCCCTGGCCTTGGACACTTCCAGGGTAGGAAGCTCTTATAAACTCTGTAAAATCCATGAACTCACTTCTCCCTGGCCTCACATGTTCAGCACCATTTCATCCACTCGCTAGATTGGTCATCCAAGAAAATGGAAAAATCATGGCTTTTTGACGAGCTGACTTTTTAAGGCAGCATCTCTCTGGGCTTGCATCTCCAGAAATACCTGTCAGGCAATTTTCCTTTCACCTGGAAACACGCTCCAATGTCTTATTTGTGGATTGTGCTGAAAAACAGTTGTGTCTGGCAGCACAACTGCTCCAGTCAGACTTTTCAGCTTGAAGCCTTCAGCAGAAGACGTGCCTCACAATGCTTTTGGCACTCACATGAGTCAGGGAGGAAAACGCTTCAAATCCAGTTCCCCTGGTTTGCAAACCTTGCTTATAAACCCTCGCAGCCACTGGTGAAATCATGATTTTGGTTTATCTGGAAAGCAGAGGAACACAGTTAATGAGAGATGCAGGGGATGCATCCCTGGCCCCGCTCCGGCTGTCACCATTTGTGTACCTCATCCTCAACCCTTTTTTTTTTTCCCCAGTCTAAGACATGCAAATATATGTAAAGAGTAAAGACTGTTCCACCGAGTCTTGCACGTTTGTTCAAAGAGGAGGAAAACAAGTCGATTTTACAGGGAATTTGCAGGCTGAATTTTTAAGACCTGCCTATAAAAAAAGACCCAAAAAAAAGCAGCTGTTGGCCGCGGGTGCTGACCGAGGTGATTCTTCCTGGCATCTGTTTTCCCTGCGCTCGCAGTCGTAATGTCATTAATATGGAGCTTTTGGAGAACTGGAGTATATCCTAATTAGCAGCCTCTGATTTTTTTCCTAGTTTCATAATCAGTGATCTCGGCTACACCACAAGTGTTACTGTGGCAACAGGGCTGAACCGAGCAGCGGTGCAGAATTACCGCAGGTAGAGCGGTGATTTCACGGCTCCGCGGCACTTTCTTAGCCCAGGGGCTGCTCCGTGGGACAGGCTGGCTGCTCCCCGCACCTACAGGTGTCCCGGGTGGATTTCAGGGTAAGCACAACCACGGAGATTAAGCTGCATGACCGAACGCATGCGTTTTAATCGGGGCTGAGCCTCTGTGATGAGATTTTAAGGCTGTCATGCGAGTGATCCCCTCCGACACCTTTGTTTTAAGTAGGATGCTCCGAGCCCTCGCTGCCTGAACGCTCCCGGCTCAATCTTGGCGTGGAGCTGGGACTTCATCCCTGTCTTGCAGAAAGGGCTGAGCCCAAACGCTGGGCTTTTTTTTTGTTTTGTTTTGTTTTGGGTTTTTTTGTGGGGGTTTCTTTTATTTTGAGCCTCGTTTCTCCTCCCCACGCACCGTTCTCTCTCTCCGAAAGGCATTTTGCTAGGTAGGGATGTTGGCATGCTGAATAATGGCCATCCTTCATCCTGACTCCTCCATCAAAAGCAACCGGTCCTTTTCATAGCTGGAATGTGAACTGTGCTCGTGTTTCCTTTGTACACGCCTGGGACTTAGGAGGGGGCACCCTAGAACAGGATATTTAAGAAAATATGTTCCTGTGCGCCTTGACTTTTTTTGTTTCGGTTATTAATTAATGGTTTTGGGTAATGAGTTGAGCCAGCTCCTCCCGTGCCTCTCCGGCGGTTGTTCTCCGCTTCCCGGTGCCGTGTTGCGGCTGCAGCGCTGATCCCACGGGGAGAGCACACCAGGAGAGTGGTCTTGTGCTAGCCAGGGGTTTTTACGAGCTCTGAGGGCGTTTTTTTGGCAGATCTGTGTTAATCATCCCAGAGGAGGTCTCACCTCCCTCTCCCCTTGGCAGCACAGCTCCTGCTCCCCCCCCATCCCTCACTTCCATCCCAGCACCTTCCTCCTGGTCAAGGCTTGGAGTTGGTCCTTCACCTTCCTCCTCCCTGCCCTGACAGCTCCCTCAGGCTTAGCTCTCTGCTCTGCTCCTCAAAACTTCCCCTTCTCTTGGCTCTCACCTGTCCCACCTCGATGCTCTGTCCTTTAGGAAACGCTCTCCAGCTGGTCATTCTCCGTGGCTACAGGCCCAGGGAGCTTTTCATCCCCTCTGTCTCTTCCATAATTTACTCCCTGAGCCATCCCAGTTTATCCTGCAGTAGCAACTGGCACGTACTCCCATGATCACACATCTGTGGCGCCAGGAGAAAAGAGTGGCTGAGGGCGCATTAAACCTGGCCTAATTATGAGAGTTATTAGGAAAATTATTATTAGGAAAATAATTTGTGTTTGTAGTTCTTCCCCTCCGAGGCACCTCGGGCGGTTTCCAGGCGGCGGCTGTGGCAAGGGTGCCCTTCCATGCAGATCCATGGGCAAGGATCCTCGAGGGCCTTGGTCTTAGACGTGCCACAGATCTGCTCCTGGCTTCATCCAGGGATGGAGCCTCATCCCCTGGCTTTTGCTTCCGTGTTTTTAGCATGAGACCATCAAGTCTGTAGGCTCTTTGTTAGTATTTGCTTGTTTTTAAACGTGCAGGGACTGATTTCTTTCCTAAAAGCAAAATAATACAGAAGAGTAAGGTCTGACATGCCAGTTACAGAGGACTAATTGTGGGGGTTGGAACTGGATGATTGTTAGGGTCCCTTTCAACCCAAACCATTCTCTGGTTCAGTGACTGGTACCCACTGTCAGTATTTCTGCATCTTTGTAGGAAATTGAACTATTTCGTGTCCCAAAAACATCCACATTTATTGTTTTTCTCTGGGTTTTTTTTGCTGAAAACCTCATTGGTTTATTTTTCAGTCCCAGAAGTGCTTGGACAATGCTCTCAGGTATATGGTGTGATTTTTGGGGTTGTCCTGTGCAGGATCAGGAGTTGGACTTGGTGATCCTTGTGAGTCCCTCCCAACATCCTGCACAGTGTAGGGATCTCCTACTCAGTGCTGGGTGCTTTCTTACTCCACTATGAGCTTCAATCCCAGCAGCTTTGCTTTTTGAAAAGTTTGCAGGACAGTCAGTTACAGAATCACAGTGATTGACTTTGGAAGGAACCTCTGGAAGTCACCTGATCCAACCTCCCACACCAGCAGAGCTGCCAGATCCAGTTGCACAGGACGGCGTCCAGAAAAATTTTGAATATTTCCAAGGAAGGAGACTCCACAACATCCCTGGGCAACCTATGCCAGCACTTTGTCACCCCCACAGCCAAAATATATTCCCTGATGTTCAGAGGGACCCTCCTGTGGTCAGTGTGTGCCCCTGGCCCCTTGTCCTGTCCCTGGGCACCACTGGCAAGAGCCTGGCTCCATCCTCTCTGCACCCTCCCTGCAGGTGCTGATGGACAGGGATGAGGCCCCCGCAGCCTTCTCTTCTCCAGGCTGAGCAGTGCCAGCTCTGCCAGCCCTTCCTCAGAGCAGAGATGCTCCAGTCCCCTCACTGGGCTCTCCCCAGTCCGTCCATGTCCCCCTTGTCCTGGGGAGGCAGAACTGGACCCAGTGCTCCAGGTGTGGCCTCACCAGTGCTGAGCACAGGGGCAGGATCCCCTCCCTGGATCTGCCTGGGGAACCTCCTTCCAAGTTCTGGCTGGTGAGCACCTGATCCTCTCCATCCACCCACGATGGCTTCACACACTGCTGCTGCCAGGGGAGCTTTGAGAGAGGATCACCATGGGATGGGTTAACATCTCCCTCCTCCATCCATGGGAAAGGCTCATCCTGGTTCAGACCAGAAGTTTTTTAACATTATCCTAACAGCACAAGTTATTTCTGGGTGCCCAGAAACCCAGGTGGGAATAGGGTTGGGTTCCCTCCTTGTACACATCATGAGGTTACTCTTTGAAAGATGAGTGCGTGTTCACCTGTTGGACTGAAGGACATGAAAATGCTCCAAGGACTGGAGCCCCTCTGCTCTGGAGACAGGTGGGAGAGCTGGGGGTGTCCAGCCTGGAGAAGAGAAGGTTCCAGGGAGGCCTTCAACACCTTCCAGGGCCGAAAGGGGCTCCTGGAGAGCTGAAGAGGGACTTTGGACAAAGGCCTGGAGTGGTGGGACAGGGTTAAACGGCTTCACACTGCCAGAAGGCAGAATTAGGTAGGATACTGGGGTGAAATTCATAATTGTGAGGTTGTTAAAGCCCTGGCACAGGTTGTTCAGAGAAGCTGTGGCTGCCCCTGGATCCCTGGGAGTGTCCAAGCCCGGGTTGGACGGGGCTTGGAGCAACCTGGGATAGCAGAAAGTGTCCCTGCCCACAGCAGGAGCTTGGAACTGGGTGATGTTTAGGGTTCCTTCCAAACCGTGCCATGAGCAAACCCTGATGTGCAGGAAAGCAGCGATTTGTGGAAGGTTGAGCAGGTGGAGAAAGCCAAGCTCCAGGCCCTTCCCACAGGCTCGTCCTCCTCCTCCTGCCCCGTTCCATACAGGGGCTGCTGCTCATGTGGAAGCCGCCTGTTTATTTAAAAGAAGGAAAAAAAAAATAGAAAACTAAATGGATTTTCAGAAAGGGTGAATGGCAGCTGTGATTCATCTTTTCTGGTGAAGAGTGGAACAGCAGAGGGTGGGGGAATAATGTTCAGTGACACATCAAAGGCCTCGCTTCAGCTTCGGAGACACATGCGAGGAATTAGTCACTGTTGTTTAGTGCAACAAAACCCTTTTTCCTCCCTAAATTCAATTCTTCTCTCCCTGTGATGGCCAACTCGCCGCAGCCCTCGGCTATTCCATGTGTGTTTTGACATCCTTTGCATCTCATCCAACATGAGAGGTTTGGGGTTATGATGAAGTCACCCTGCTATCAGACAAACTCCTCTGCCGTGGATCACAGCACCAGTGAGAGGCTGGAAGTCCACAAACGGGATTTAAAAGGAGCAGGGAGGGGGAGAGGGAATGGCAGGTTTGTTTTCCAGGGTGGCTGAGCCGTGCCGATGGCTTGCTGCCACCAAAAAGAATAAAAAAATGACCTTTTTCCCCTTTCTTTATGCTCGTGCTTGTTCTCGCCCTACTGTGAGCTGCTTCAAAGAGCCAACCTTGCTCCCAGTTCTGCACCCTCTCCCCCTGCCAACAAATAAAAAGGAAAACTGAACATTATTTTTATTTTTCACTGCAGTTGGAGCCAGCATGAGGCAGTCTCAGTTGAGCCACTGCCTTTCAGCATCCTCCTGATGACAGCAGGGATTTCTGGGGTCCCGGGAAAGCTGGTTAGAATTCAGGTTGTGTCTCCTCACTGCACACAGAAAAAGATTGCCTCATTTTCCAGGAATTAGGAATATGTCAGAGGTGGGGGTAAATCCTGCCTTTGATTGTGGACGGCTGTATCCGGGTTGGATCTGGGCAGTTTCTGCAGCAATAAACTCTAATTCTTTGCATTCTGGAAGCGCGGCGAGGTGATCCTGCAGCCTGACCCCCCTGTAGCACCAGCACAGGCATTTTGAAGCCACTTATTACTTTATAAAGAGATTATTTCCTTTATTTTTCCCCCCCCCTCCGGCATCAATCATCTTGACAAGATCTGCTTCTTTTAAAACATACATCCTGCAGCTTAAAATCCAGCCTTTCCTACAAGGAAGATCCCGAGCAGTTTATGGAGGAGTGCAGTGCACATACACTATCTATATCTATATCTATACATATATATATATAAAATACATATATATATAATATTTATGGGCACACCAGCGGCAATTATTGAGGTTTCCAAGCCTGATCTGTGAAAAAAGAAGGTCTCAAACGAGGCCACGGTGCCGAGCATCCCGAGCCCCCGGAGCAGCGGTGCCGGAGCCGGCTCCTTTCTCCTGGGCAGAGCCGGCGCCCTGACGTCAGGGTGTTTTTCTGCAGAGCTCGCAGGATGTTGCAGCCGGCCAAGAGCTGTGTTTATGTTGATAACATTACAAGTATTTCCTCTCCGTTTCCGAAACCAGCAGGGAGGGAGCCGAGGGGGAAGGGAGACTCGGGTTTCTCCAGCTTTGGGGTAGGACTCTCGAGGCCTTTTATGTTAAGGAGCGGGGAACGACGAAGGGCTGGCATTTATTTATGCTGCTTTTGGGAATAGGGAGTGTTTTAGAGCCGGGGCTGGGAAACTGGGAGCTGGGCTGGCGCAGCCCTCCCCTGGCACAGGGATCTTTGCCCGCTCCCTGCTCCGGATCCGGTTTTAAGGTGATAAAGCAGCTCTGGCAGCTGATTGCCGGTCACAGGAGCAGCTCCTGGGATTTGGAATTTTGGGTAATGATGTGCACAGCAAGCTGGGATGCTCCCAGCATCCCGTTCCTTCTGAAAGTCACAGTAATAAAGCCATAAAAACTCAGGTTCTGCACGGACCGCCCGCATCCCGCTTTCTTCATGAACGTGAGGCAGGGCTCGGGGAAATCCAGCATTATCTCCCCTTGCCAAGCCTTTCCTCCTCCTGCAATCCACTCATGGATCAATGAAGTGATTAAATGCAAAATCAAGGAGGGTTTAAAGCTCCCTGCCTGCTGATGTAATCCCAGGGTGTCAGAGCTGCGCTGCCGGCTCAGCAAAGGAGGGACCCTCGTCGATGGCTGGACTTGATGAGCTTAAGGGTCTTTTTCAACCTAAATGATTCTGTGATCATCCCACCATCCCAAAGGGGCTTTGCAGCCAGTCCAGGAATCTCCTGTAGCTCTCATCCATGTAGCAATCGTGGTTTATGGAAATAAGCCCAAACTCTTTTATCCTTTGTGGGTTATTTCCCTATAATGGCGAGCAGAGAGGGGATTCACAGCTTTTCCTTCTTTCCTCTCACCCTCCGTGTCCTGCTTTGATACCGAAGGAAAGTGTGGTGAGGATGTGGGGAGGCTCTGGCACAGCTTGCCTGGAGCGGGGGCAGAAATGGGATGAGTGGGATCCCAGATAAATGGAGACCCTAAATGAATGGGATCCCAAATGAACGAGGACCCCAAGTGAATAGGGACCCTAAATTAATGGGATACTAAATGAATGGGAGTGCCAAACGAACAGGATTCCAAATGAGCGGGATCATGAATGAACAGAACCACAAATGGATGGGAATCCCAAATGACTGGGGATCCCACGTGAACGGGATCCCAAATAAACAGAACTCAAAATGAATGGGAATCCCAAATGCACAGGATCCCAAATAAATGGAGATCCCAAGTGAATGGGATCCCAAATAAAAAGAACTCAAAATTAATGGGAATCCCAAATGCACAGGATCCCAAATGAATGGAGATCCCAAGTGAAGGAGAGCTCTTGTTTTGAGAAACAAGATGGGGGAAGAGAAAGGAGCCACATCCACCACGTGGGTGGTGTTTCTGTGCAAATATTCACCAAAACACAGCAAGTGGTGACTTTTTTCCTAGCAGTGCTTCCAGAAGAGCCAAGCCTTTCCCTTTCCCTTGCCGCTGTGTCCTTGCTGTGGCAGTAATGGGGTCCCACTGAGGGAAGTGGTTGCGATGACGAGATCTTGGTGTTTTCATCAGCCCTTGTGGGGTTTTCAGAGCATCTCAGTGCCGTCGTTTCCGTTCTCTGTTGAGTGTGTTTAAATTCCTCCTGCTTTTGCACGTGGGTCCTGGCAGGATGAGCACCTTATTTCTGTGGGATTCCACTGTGGGACGCTTGGACAATCTGTGTCGTGCAGCGAGTTACAAAGATCATAGAATCATGGAATTGTTTGGGTAGGAAGGGACCTTAAAAACCATCCAGTTCCAACCCCTGCCATGGACAGGGACACCTTCCACTCTCTCAGGTTGCTCCAAGCCCTGTCCAGCCTTTTCTTGGACACTCCCAGGGATCCAGGGGCAGCCACAGCTTCTCTGGGCAACCTGTGCCAGGGTCTCATCACCCTCACAGGGAAGAATTTATTCCTTATAGATATTGGATTTTCTCCCCAAAGCCACACCTGTGTAGACCAGGCTCATCTCAGACTGTGGCAGGCAGCTGACCAGGCTGAGTGAGGTGTGTTAATCACCGAGAGTGGAACATGTCATCAAACCATCCAACTACTCGTTGTGGGTTTTTCCCGACATCCCACCCTGGAGCACAGCCTGGGGGAGGCATTGCAGGACCAGTGCTGCTGTCACCAGTGACAGGAGGACTGAATCAGTTCAAACTCATGCAGACAGATATTTTAACTGGTGATGAAACCCTCTGGAATGCTGACTGCTCGCACCAGTGGGACCCTTGGAGAAAGCCCTGCCCTGCTTGCAGCAGCAGGGCTGGCCGTGGACAGAGCCTACGGAAAGCTCTTATCTCCAGAGCTTGGTTTCCTTCTGGTCCAGGGTTTGTCTGACCTTTTGGTCACTGAGTAAGGTCGATTTTTGCCAGGTTTTCTTTTGGAGGGGGAGGAAAAACATGTAAGTAGGTGGTGCTGGTGGGAGGATTCTCCCGGGTGGGGTGGGAGGATCTTGTATTGCTGATACCGTTTCCAGCGCGTGGATGACTTCAGTGTTGTCCTTCTGCCCAGAGTTTGGGATGGGTCTAGATGAAGCAGATTTAAATAAATAGAAGAAGCACAAACAACACAAGATCTATTAGAGGGGGAGGGAATGAAAACCGTTCTTGGCAGCGCCTCGGGTTGACTTGGCAGCGAGATCTCGCAGCTCTCTCCCAGGAGATCCTGGAGATGCAACTGGACACGGGACAAAAGCCTGAAGGACGGGAGTTGTGCGGCAGCTGCCGGCCCATGGCACAGAGCAGAGCTGTGCTCGAGCCCTCTCTGGGCTCGGAGCAGAGGAGAGGTGTTGGCCCATCCTTGGAAGGCCCCGTGGCCACGTGCTGGTCTGGACTTGGCAGCTCTGGGCTCCGTCCTGGCCAGCACGATGATGTCTCACCGCTCCGGGCCTCCGGATCCGTAGGTGTTTGGGAGGAGATAACCATACCCATTTCTCAGGAGCTTTCTGAGGTCTCCAGAGGAAAGAAATCACCGTAAAAATCTTGTCTTAGAAGGGGCTAGGGGAAATGATTTCACTGATGTCATCGTCCTGTAATTTTGCTGGACGTTTCCTGGGAAGCACGTACAGTACGGGTGTGCAGCCTGCACTTGCTGATTTCTTGGATTATTTGTGGGTGTTTGTTCTGTCCACATACACAGGAAATCCAACGGGGTTTAATGGAGCTGAGTGTTCTGCCCCTGCCCTGTAACATTCCAGGTGTCAGTGAGCCAGGGGGAGCTGACCTCTCCTTCATTCCCACCCCCAGTTCTGGGGCATTTGGGATCAAGGCTCTTTGCCGTGGTCTTCACCTAAACTGCATTTGAGTTTGCTCAGAGTGCAGTCATTTGCAGACCACCTTATGAAGAATTTATTAATTTAAGACCAGATACTTGGTTTTAGTGCTCAGCTTGTTCCTCTCGTGCTCTCCCACAGTTCACCCGTTCCCTGCTTCATCCATGGACACCTTTGCTGCTCCACCAGACTGGGATCTCTCCATGTTCTTTCCCGTTGGGGCCCTATGAACACACCCATAAATCCTTCCCATCCAGGTGCCTGCAGGGACTCCAGCCACACTTCCACTCCTCCCTCCCAGCTTTACAAGATGCACAGCAAGTCCCCACCTTGGATTATTTTGGGATGATGTTGCACGAGGGTTTAAATAAGTGTTCTGTGCCTTTCTCCCCAGGTCAACATGGATTTGTGGTTCTTTCTCCTTTTGCTCGGAAGTGGCCTGATAAGTGTAGGTGCTAACAACGTAACAACAGGTAAACTGTGCTCCTCATCTCTCCTTTATCACTTCTTTAGGATCAAAGGAGTGAGTGTGAATGTGCTCAGTGTCTTAGTCCTTCTGCCCTCCACGTGACTGTAACATAAAATGTTGGAAAGAGGGTGATGAGCTTCCGGTGCTCATAAATGGGGCCCACAGGTTTGGCTCTGACCAGTATTGATCCTCACCTCCAGGGGCTCTGATGTTTGTACCTCCCCATAAATAGCACCTCTTTAGGTTATATTTTTATGACATTTGCATCACCTGCTGTGCAGAGCATTCCCTGTCCTGCACTCAGGATTTGTTGGTTGTTTTATCTTTATAGTTACAGTCACCTGAACCTTCAGCATCTAAACCCCTCCGTGTCACAGAAAAGAATCTCACAGAGGTTCCCCTGTGCTTTTCCCTTCTCAGAGCCACCAACAACAGTGTCCACCTCCCCCAGGAGCCCCACCAAAGCTCCTACACCAGGTCCTGAGGATGGGACTACGCCCAACACAAACAGGCTCAACATGAGCACTCCAGGGACTGTTTCTACCACAGCGCCAAAACCTCCTCCGACCACAGCCGCCAGGATCTCCCCCAATGCCACCACTGGCAGCCTCAACATCTCCTCCACCCTGGGGACAACCGTGCCTGTGCCTCCAGCCCTGTCCCTGCTCCCCAGCGTGACACCGTCGGCCCCACGCACCACTGTCCCCAGCACGGAGGCGGAGACGACGGAGAGGAATTTCAGCATGGTGGTGACAACACAGGAGACCTCTTCTTCTTCCCACAATGGTAGGCACCTCCTCCACCTCTTCTTCTCCAGGCCACCCTGCCCTCTGGGTTTGGTTCTTTGCTCTTCTTTTGTTTCGCTGAGCAAAAAACCATTTTGGGGCAAATGCCATGGTGATACAAAATGCTAGAACGGCCCAGATCAGAAGAGATTTATCTGACCAAAGGTTTAGGCCAAGATTATCTAGTGAAAGATGTCCACAGGTGCACTAGATGATGTTTGTTTCCAACCCAAACTATTCTGTGATTCTCTCCTTACATTATCAATTTTCCCCTTTACTTGGGTGACTTTAATCTCTGAAAGGTCCAGATGAGAGAGAGTTGTCTCTGTTGCCATCCTGATCTCATTCCCCTCTTGGCTCATCAGGAAAGTGACCCCATAAAATGTAGTTTGGCTGCTCAGTTGGGGTTAAGAGTGGAAAATCAGGCAAAAGGAGGCTGAGGTGACCAGGAATCTTTGCTGAGCTGTGGCTCTTCAGCCATGGCTTGCTCACTGTATTGTTGAGACCCAGTTTTGGTACTACATGTCTCCAAGTTGCAACAGGAAGATGGCAGTGCCTGCTAGTCCTTGGGATTTAGTGGAAAAACAGGATTGGTAACTTGGTTGTGGAGTAGAAAACACTGAAACAAGATAATGATGGAGTTAATGCAGGGAGGTGTCAAGTGTATATTCCTTAAAAAAAAATTTACCAAGGGATTTTGGGTATCTCTGCACATCAGTGAGACTTGTGTGTGCCCTCTTCCTCTGGGAATCTTTGGAAGCCTCAGCCCATGAAGCTGCAGGGAAGTTGTCTTTGCTACCAGCCCAGGGAGGGATGTGGCTGAAGGAAGTTCACAATCCAGTTTTTGTAGTGTTCTGCAACCCCTGAGCTCATCCAGCTTCCTTCCCAACACAAATCCTTTTTTGCAGAGTGAAGGAGTCAGGTGTAGCCTTAGACACACACATGGGACAAGCAAGTTTAGAATAAGTGTAGCCTTCAGATGGGAGAGATGGAGGCAAAAGCCTTAAGTGATGCTGATACCTGGATTTTGTAATCAGATGTCTGCTCATAGGGGGGCTGAATTCATCATTTTTGTGTCTCCACTGCCTTTTTGTGTCTTGAGTTACCTGGTGTATGCCATGAGGCGTTGGCCATTGCAGCCTCAAGGCCAGAAGTGGCTTCTCACTTGATGTCACTCCTGAGAACAAATGACCAAACCTAATTCTTTCTTCATCTCAAGTAGTTTGTCAAGGAGCAAAATGATTTTAGGGCTGCCCTTGCCATTAGCCTTAATGGGAAATGTGGGCATTAGTCATGGGAGAATTAAGTGGTGCTCAAGAAGGGGACTGAGGCAGAAGGTGACACGTAGTAGAGGCAGCTCCTCCTTGTCCAAACCCACCAGGATTGTCCTCAGCCCCGTGCTGCAGCTCTTCACACACAGCCCATGGCCACGGGGTGCCCGTGCCAGCAGCACTGCCCCAGCAGAGCCAGGCTCTGCTCTCCCTGGCACGGGTTTGTTCCGGTGTCCTCTGGATGAGACATCCAACCCAGCAGGTAGAGACTTCTCTTGGATGCTCCTCGCCCCCATCCCCGAGCCCAGCTGCTCTTAATTGAACTCTTGGCTCAGCCACTCTCTTAAAATTATGCACCAGTGTTATCTCTCGATATTTAAGTGCTAATGAATTACACCGGTGACTTGCTGGTTATGGGCTTAAACAGTCCGTGCAATAAGTTGTGTTTGTTGATGTTAAAGCTTAGCTTCAGCTCCCTGTTCTGCTGATAAAAACTCGGGATTTGTTCCTTTTTCCTTACTCAGAAATTAATTTTAACATCCTGGTTTTATAGCTGGCGTTTTAAAGGAAAGATTTACAGGCAGATGATGAGAGTTACTAAATTTGTTCCTGTCTTGGTCTTTGATCCTTCCTGACTTATTAAAATGTCTTGTTCCTTTGTTGCTAAGAGACTTTTGTTTTCTTTTCCTGCAGGTAACTCTGACAGAAGAGGTAAGAATGTTATATTTCATTGCTCTTTAGTCAGTAAAAACATTTCCAGAAGCGTTCTGCTATTAGAGAGCTCTCCTCAGGACTTCCAGATGTGCTTTTACAAGGCCTCTCAAGCTCTTTAGAAGAGCTGGTGACACCCTGATATCTTAATTTCTGTTGGGTTTTTCTTCTTAGAACGAAACAATCCCATTCCAATTTGTACATGTCCTATTAGATACAAATTGTTCCTGCTCTGAGAATGTCAGCACGTCCCTAGAGCTGGATGACCAAAGTCTAAGAAGCCATTCAGGAAATTTCATTTTGGTTTTTGGTTGTTGTTTTGGTTTTTTTTTTTGCTGCTGAATTGTCTTTATTGACTGTGACTTACGCGATTTGATCCAAACCCATCCTGCAGGTGATGGGAATAATTATTATTCCCCTTCACTCTGTTGGCAAGCAGTAACACGAATCCATTTCTTGTAAGAGAACAGCACTTTAGGGACATTTTCCCATCTCTCAGCTCTGAGAACTGGCATCTCTACCAGAATATCTGCAATTACTCATGGCTTTAGCACTCCAGGAGCGGGCAGAGCCGGGCTGGCTCCCACCTGGAGGAACGAGCTGCCTCTGTGGGTTTTCATCCTGGCTCTGATGGGTGTTGCAGCTTTGCAAACTCTGCTCGCTGTGCCTGGCTCTCCCAGCCCACTGATGGTCCAGGGAACAGACAGATGCTCTGCAGCACTGACTGGCAGCACACATTTAGCAGAGGGAATAAAAGGGATGCAGGTCTGAGGGAACTCGTTTGAAATTGGGGCTAAGCCTCTGCAGAAGTGCTCAGTGTAATTCCCTCAGATCTGGCCTGGGTTAGGTCTGATTTTGTGCTCTCTCTGCCATCATTCATCCCTGCTCCTGAGGGCAAAGAAACACAAAATGGGAATATATCTGAATTCCTAACAAGATATTTATTAATATTGCTAGTATCAATATAAATATAGTTAGGAAATCCGATTAAATAAGGGACTTTTTACAAGAGCACTGACTGATGGGGCAAGGGGGAATGGCTTCAAACTGGGAGTAGGTTTAGATTAGATACTGGGAATAAAGTCTTGACTGTGAGGGTGGTGAGCCCCTGGCACAGGGTGCCCAGAGAAGCTGTGGCTGCCCCTGGATCCCTGGAAGTGTCCAAATCCCCAGCTTGGATGGGGCTTGGAGCAACCTGGGATGGTGGAAGGTGTCCCTGCCCACGGCAGGGAGTGGAATGGGATGATCTTTAAGCTCCCTTCCAACCCAAACCATTCTGTGACTGGTTTTGTGGGCAGATGTTGCCAGCTGTGAGCAGGGATGGGTTTCTCAGCACTGTCCCTGTCTTCTGCAGGGAACAGCCTGTAGATCCCTATAGAGCACCTCTGCCTGCAGCTGGGACACGATCCCAAGCACCAGAAGAGGGTTTGGTGGCTCCTCACAGGGGCCAGGACAGGATTTAATCATCCTGCTGCCTTCCAAGCTCCGGGCTGCAGTGGGTGCTCCAGCGCTGTGGGAGCAGAAGGTTGAGTCCTTTACTTTTCCAAGTGAATTGGCAGCATGAAACCCTCAGGCTGAGGCTGGAGCAGGACAGGAGCTGGGGAGGAGGGGTTGGCACAGCTCAGCAGGGCTGGCAGGGCAGGGAGGGAGCAGCTGGGGACCCTCCAGCTCGTTTCCTGCCTGGGCTTTACTGGGTGGGCCGTTAGTGGTGGGAGAGCTCCGGCTCCTCATCCTGCCAGATGTGTGGAAAGAATGGCTGCAAAGAAACCCCAAACCTTCCAAACTCCCTGCACCCTGCAGCCAGAGCCACTCATGCCCTCAAATCTGCATCCTGCAGCCAGAGCCACCCCTGCCCACAGATCACACCTCTCTCACAAATCACCAGCCACCGCTGTCCCGCGGCTCCAGCACTGGTTAGGCTGAGCTTAACTCCAGCCAAGGCAGGAAAAAATGGTCGAACGGTGGCTTAACACCACAGGTTTTGGCAAGGCAGCTCTCCTTCCTCTCCTGCAGCCAGGATGGAGGTGGTGGCTGCGCTCAGAGGTCTCCATGAAAGGCCAGGGCTGGCTGTGGTTGGGCCAAGACCAACCTGTTCTTGCTTTTAGGAAGTGTCAAGGTGGGGAATGCCAAGGCTCATCACCTGTTGAGGTGTGCAGGAGGCAGAATTCCCAATAAATTCCTTTTGGGCTATGGAAGATGCCAGTCCATTAGGGCAGTAGATGGAAAGGCCGAAGACATGCAAAACCAGGATAATTTAATTTTTTATTTACCACACTTGGGTCATTGCCTTCAAATCATGACACAGAAATCCGATGTTCTAATACAAATAACATTCCCAGACCTCACCCCACAGAGGGACAAAGACAGAAATACAACCAGAGTGCCTCTGGGTAGCTCAGAGATGAACAAAATAAACCCCACCTAAGGAAATCTGCTGGCTGGAATTGCTGGGACACATGGAGCAGGAATCTGCAGGGGAGTGGATGCACAGAAGGTGGGAAGAGGGGTCGTGCCCTGCAGCCTCTTGAGGCTGTGTAGACACAGTGTGGTGGCCCCCTGAGATGGAGGGAGCTGATGAAAAATGGAAATAGCCCCAGCTGGCATTGCTGGCATCCACATTCATCTGAAAAATGCCCTTCAGGGCCGTTCTCCTCCCTGGCTGGAGCTGCTTGGCTTCCAACCCATCTGGGTAATTTGCCAGCACCGACCACTGATTCACTGACCTCCAGGACAAGATAGAAATGGCTCATTTAAAGGGAAAAAAATCTGTTGTGGGTCGTGGAGGATGGGAATGTTTCAGACTAATCTAAGTGGTTTTGCAAGGGAATTGTGAGGTACCTGCCCTTGAGGAGCTTCTGCAAGGGAGCCAAATTGGGTCACACTGGTGGTCTGGTGGTCTCTGACCTCTCCTGCTCTCTAAACTCAGTATTTCCAGGGAGCAAAGAGTAGAGGGTTGGACTAGGTGGTCTTTGGAGGCCACTTCCAATCCAAATTATTGTATAATTACAGAATCACAGAATGGTTGGGTTGGAAGGGACCTTAAAGCTCATCCAGTTCCACCCCTGCCGTGGGCAGGGACACCTTCCACTATCCCAGGGAACAAAAGGAACTATCCCAGGGTACTCCAAGCCCCAGTGTCCAACCTGGCCTTGGACACTTCCAGGGATCCAGGGGCAGCCACAGCTCCCCTGGGCAGCCTGGTCCACACCAAACTCACCCTGGAGGTGTTCAGATCCCAGGTGCAGCAGGAAGTTTTGCCCTCTTGTCCTGTTTGACAAGGAACTGGAAGCAAAATCGTGGTGGTGTTACAATTGTAGTGTCTGTGGGATCTTTTCACCCATTTTAATATGAAGTTCCTTATCATATTATACCAAACTCGTGGGCCTGTTAGGAACTTCTCTGGACCCTTAAGTCTCAGGCAGAAATTTTTGTGGATCACCAGCTGACAGAAGAAATTTCTGCTGGTGGCTGCTGGGCCACCATGTGCACATTCAGTTGTGCAGAAGGAACCCCAAAATAGCCCAGCCCCAACTTTCTCCATCACTGTTTTCATCTGCAAGGTCACAATTTCACAGTGACCAGCTCTTGGAGAAGACTGAGGTGCTCTGAGTGATGGTTTCAGGTTTTAATCTGACCTGGGAGTGTCTGAGGCACATGGTGCTCGTTCAGGTCCTTTTCTGTCTTCGCTCTCAGACTGAAAAAAATGCAACATCACTTAATACTATTTATTATTTATTATGTTTTTATTACTAATATCATCATCAGAATTGTTTTTCAAGCAGAATTTGCAGAACTCTGCCCTGTTAAATGATGGCTCTGGATGTTTTCCAATGTCCATAACCACACCTTTCTCTTCCTCTTGCAGATGAGACTCCCATTATAGCTGTGATGGTGGCCCTGTCCTCCCTCCTAGTCATAGTATTTATTATTATTGTTCTGTACATGTTGAGGTAAGAGCTGCTTTAATGCTGGATTCTCTTGTTTGACAGAAACAATTCCTGAATGAACAGGAACGAGCCTTTTGTGCTGCCTCCCAGGCTAAAGGCTGACACAGCTGGTGCTTTGAAAAGAAACCTGTAAGGACAATGGATGAAAATGATGTTTGGGGTTATCTGGTGAACGATGCATATTCCTTTCTCTGCAAAGCTGCTCCTCGTGTGGGGAATTCCTGCTCTGCCTCTCAAAATGTCACATTTAGCTGGGTAGATTGAACTGAAGCCCTGTCAGTGTGGGGAAAAGCAGGTGAGGTTTCCTTGTGAGGCTGTTAATGGTGGACTGAGTAATCCAGGGAGGCTGAACACAGCCACAAAGTCCTTTCCATGTGTTATTCCTTGATTCCCATCCTGACATCCAGCAGGATCCAACACCCAAGCTCTGCTTTGGGTACCAAACCTGCACATTGTGCCTGTGCATCTTCCACTGTGAATGGCAGGAGCTTGTGAGGAGTGTTAAGTGATGCTGTAATTGGAATTACAGCATAATAAAGCCTTCTTAAGTCCATTTTTAAAAATCCAAGCAGCTGCTCTGCTCAAAAAGAAGCATTCCCAGCTCCTGAAAGCATAACTAAGAGGGTCTTTATTCACCTGCAGTAAACATTTTCATTTACTCACCAGTTTGGTGATTAAGTAAGTGTGAGAAAAAAAAAAGAAAAAAAGAATTTCCTAAGCAGTGGAAAACTTCCCTCTGTCTCCTGGCTGCAGGCCTGCCCTCACAGCAGTGAACCTGAGGAGAGTTTTGCCTCAGGAGCTCGGCAGCAGCAGAGTTTGAGTCCTTCCCACCTGGCTTTCAGCCCTGAAAAAAAGGGTTTGTGTTCACTGCCCAGTGATTCAGCAAAACTCCGAATTTCAGGCAAAGGGAGCATGAGCAGCTGCTCCAAGTTAAAAGCACATGGAGCAGGGGCAGGATGGATCAACCTGGGCTTTGTATGCTCTGCTGGATCAGCCCAGGGAGCAGGGGCTCCTTGGGGTGTCCTCCACAGTGAGCACCCTTAAAGCCTCTCCTGGTTTCCACCTGCTCTGGGCTCCTGCAGCTGTTGCAGATGTGCTCAGTGAAAAGCTCTGCCCACAGGCAGCATTTCAGAGAGCCTGCAGCCTCCTGGACCCACCAGCTCATTCATGAAGCCATGAAAAAGCGTGGGACACCCCGGCATGTCTCATCTGGGAGGGGGCCTGGGCTTCCTGGTGGATATTTACTGACTTTTCCACCCCAATTCTCTTTGGCAGGTTCAAGAAATACAAGCAGGCAGGGAGCCACTCCAACTCCTTCCGGCTGTCCAACGGCCGGACAGACGACACAGGTGAGTCCACCTGGTGCCACACAGGGTCTCTCCCACCTCTTCTTTTTGTAGGCAAATACTTCTTCATTTCTGTTTTTTGTTGTCGTTTCCTGTTCTCCTTTGTTCCATGTTTTCCATGGTTTTGGCAGACTTCTGTAGAGTGAAGGTTTATTTCCCAGCTTTCATTCCAGTGACTAAATGTTTGCCCTCAAGTGGTTGGTATTAAAATGGGTGATCACTTCCAAAATCAAACCATTCACATTCCTCTTGAGTTTTCACAGTGTTTCTTTGACTCAAATGAGAGCCTTTTTTGAAAAAACACATCTTTGGGGGGTAATTAAACATTCCTCTACTCTTTCAGATTAGGATGGTCTCTGATTAAAATTTAGATCTTCACGCTAACTGTAGACACCAAACTAACATTTCCAGGAGAAAGCAGGGATTACACTTATTTTCATTAGAAAAACGTTTTTGTACCTCTTGAACACACTCAGATGCCATTTTAAAGCCTTGTGTAATGTCTAAATTCTTCTGCCCCTGAGCTTTGAGCCAGAGCTGACATTGAGGGTCTGAAGTTGGGCATCTCCATCCATATGTAGGCACCAAATTAAGATCTGAAGAGACCTCTTAAACTCAGTTCAGATATTTTTCAGCCCTCCTTCCACATAAACCAAACACCTTCTGAGAAGCACTAACTGAAATTCAGCGCCTTTTTTATTTTATATTGGTTGCTAAGACTTTCCCTGCCCGTCTCACATCACTGTAAACGGAGGTGTGAACTTCATAAACCCTCAGCTGTGTTGGTGTAACCCTCAGAGGGCCTTTCTGGGCTTTGCTGAGCAACCCAAGCAGCAGCTGCCTTTGCTGTGTCCTCCTGGGAATTGTGTCACGGTGGTGGTGCCAGACTTTCCATGTGAGAGAGGGAGAAGCTGGAATTCAAAACGAGGTGGTCTCCAACCCCAGTATTGACTCGGTCCTCAGTGCCCTGCCCTGCCTCTGTGAGAGTATAGATCCCAGGGTGTTAATAATCATAGCATCACTGACATTTTTTGGGTTGGAAAAGCCCTTTAAGATCATCCAGTCCAACTATTCCCCCAGCACTGCCAAGGCCACTGATGGGACTGACCCATGTCCCCATGTGCCACATCCACGTGGCTTTTTAAAACCCTGCAGGCATGGAGACTCCACCACTGCCCTGGGCAGCTGTGCCAGGGCTGGACAGCCTTCCCATGAAGAGATTGTCCCAATATCCAATCTAAACCTCCCCTGGCCCAGCCTGAGGCCGTTCCCTCTCCTCCTGTCCCTGTTCCCTGGCAGCAGANTGAGCCCCTTTCCCAGCTCCTTCAGCTGCTCCTGCTGCTCCAGCCCCTTCCCCAGCTCTGTTCCCTTCTCTGGATGCTCTCCAGCTCCTCAAGATCTTTTTGTGATGGGCCCAGGGTGTGGAGGTGCCCCAGCAGTGCCAGCATAGGGGACGGGCACTGCCCTGGCCCTGCTGCCACCCCAGTGCTGCCACCAGCCAGGTGCCACTGCTCAGAGCATCCCCGTCTGTCGGAATCTGTCGCAACAAGATGATCTTTAACACCCGCTCCAACCCAAACCATTCTGAGCAAACACGAGGACAGCCCTGAAAGCTGCGGGGTCCCCGTGCCCAGGGGGGACGGCTGGTGGCCCCCCTGACCCCCGGGTGTCATTGCAGAGCCGCAGAGCATGCCCCTGCTCGCCCGCTCCCCCAGCACCAACCGCAAGTACCCCCCGCTGCCCGTGGACAAGCTGGAGGAGGAGATCAACCGCCGCATGGCCGACGACAACAAGCTCTTTCGGGAGGAGTTCAACGTGAGTGCCTCGGCTCCTGCCCTCGGATCCCACGGGCCGCCCTCGGGTTCGGGTTTAGGGTGTGGTTCTCGGGGGTTTCTCAAAGGGCTGAGCGGTGGCAGGACCGATTGTGTCCCTGAATCCGCAGTGAGGGTGGACAGGCTGCTCACGCTCACTGTAGGAAACAGAGTTTCTAGCAGACAGCTCTTCAGAGTGACATTTTCCTGGAGTTAGGAATATCCTGAATATCTCAGGGTCTTCCAGACCTCCCCTGCTCGCTGGTTGCCTCCCAAGCTCTGCCTCCCTCCTCCCAGTCCTCATGGCTTTAAATCCATAGACGGCCAAAACAAGAGCTTTGACAGAGAAACAGGAATGACCCCATCTTATTTCAGTGAGCTGTTAACCCTGAAACACGATGACAATGTGTGGGACAAAGGCTGGCCTTCAGCTGTGAGCAGTTCTGATATTGTGCTTGTCCCACAAGCCCAGAGCATTTCTTCAGGGATGGCTACGACCTCTTCTCGACATTGCTGAGCTTTGCAGCTTGTGACAATAAATCTGTTTTGCCTTGTCAATACAAAAAATAGATTAGAATAGAATTGAATAGAATAGAACAGGATAGATTCATTAAGGTTGGAAAAGCCCTCTAAGATTATCAAGTCCAGCCATTAACACAGCACTGCCAAGGCCACCACTGACCCATGTCCCCAGGTGCCACATCCACACGGCTTTTAAACCCCTCCAGGGATGGGGACTCCACCACAGCCCTGGACAGCCTGGGCTGGGGCTTGACAACTCTTTCTGTGAAAAAAATTTCCTGACTATCCCAATCTAAACCTCCCCTGGCACAACTTGAGGCCGTTTCCTCTTGTCCTGTCCCTCTTCCCTGGGAGCAGAGCCCGACCCTCCCGGCTGTCCCCTCCTGTCAGGGAGTTGTGCAGAGCCAGAAGGTCCCTCCTGAGCCTCCTTTTCTCCAGGCTGAACCCCTTCAGCTCCCTCAGCTGCTCCTCATCAGACCTGTGCTCCCAGCCCAGGTCCAAGCCATGACAGGGCACCGTGAGAACGATGAGAAGATTTAAAAAAGCCACTCACTTTGTCCAGCTGCTACAAAACTTGATCCCTTTCCTGGCCGTGCTGCAATGAAACCAAATAGGTGCAGTGAATGCCCAGGGAGGGGGATTTTTAGGGTTATAAATACCTGATTGCCCTGGACACTTCCTGCCATCCTGTCAGCTGGAGGAAGGGATGGTGGATACCTCCAGAACATTCTTCAGTGTTCAAAGAGGACGTGGAATAACAGCGCTGGGGAAGCACCTCCTGTGCTCGACTGGGAAACGCAGGGACAGTGTCCCCTGTCACCCCAGCACTCCCCCACCAAAGGTCCCCTGGTGCTGCTCCTGCCATCACTGAGTGGGCTGAGGCGGTGGGGGCTTGATCAGGTCGCAATTAGCGGCACTGTTAATGAGGGAATCTCGGCGAGAGCCTCCGTGGACAGGAATCGGGAATGAGCTCGTTGGTGCTGCCGGGTGGGTTCGGAGCTGGAGGCTTTGCTGCCACCTCGTGTCCATGGATCAGGAGATTCCAGACATCTCCTCTCCAGAGGGATTGGCTCCCTCTGGTCCAGCCCAGCTATTTAAATGGTCACTTGGAGCTCGGTGGGGAGGAGGAGCTGCTGCTGGGGTGGAGGTGAGGGGTGTGGGTGGTGGGGACATGTCCAGAGGGGCAGGATGTGGCATTTCCCAGCGCATTCTTCCTGCTGTGCCATGAGAACATCACGGAAAACCCTTTTTTTTCTACCATTTCAGGCTCTCCCAGCGTGTCCCATACAGGCCACGTGTGAAGCTGCTTCCAAGGAGGAGAACAAGGAGAAGAACAGATATGTGAACATTTTGCCCTGTACGTATCACAGCTGGTTGGATGGGGGGGAAACACTCAGGGGCTCCTGCCAGGACTCCCCATTCCTGGTTTTGGGATGGGCAGGGGCACGGTGGAGGGCATTTCACCTCCCAGGTGGGTGGCTGTGTCTGCTTTAGCTTTACATACCTGTGAGGGGAAGCTCCCTGGAGCCCTCAGCAGCCAGGAGGCCGTGGAGAGTGAAACAGATGGGAAATGCCAGAAGGGACAACTCCTGCCTCATGGCATTGGGCAGTGGGCTGGCTCGGGGTGTCCTCAAATGTGCACTCTGCAGAGGAAAAACTACCTTGGACAGGGTCTAGAACCTCTGTGGGTTTAAGCAAGAGGAATTTGAGGGCATAAAGGTGTTTTTGCAGCAGAGCCAGGAGAGCAGGCTCTGCTCCAACACCTGGATTCTCGGTATGCCAGGTACCAGCAGGGTGGAGGGGGTTGTCTTTAATGCAGAGTTTTAATTTCCCTCCAGATGATCATTCCAGGGTTCACCTGACTCCCGTGGAAGGGGTCCCTGACTCCGACTACATCAACGCCTCCTTCATTAATGTGAGTTTTGTGATTTGAAGGGGAAATCCCTGCCAGGAGCAAAGGCGAGAGGGCTGGTTTGGAAAGGGGCTGGGGAACCACTTCTGCTGGAGCTGGGGATTTCTGATCAACAAACAGCTGATGAATCATAGAATCTTTTAGGTTGGAAAAGCCCTCTAAGACCCTCAAGTGCAACCATTCCCCCAGCACTGCCAGACCACCACTAGCTCATGTCCCCAAGTGCCACATCCACATGGATTTAAATCCCTGAAGAGTGTGGCCGGTTGATCATCAGTGCTTCCCAGCTTGCAGGGCTGGACGTGGGAAGGGGATGAAGAAGAAATCAAGGAATCCAGTTAAATGGAAGCAACATTGCCCTGCTCTGCTCCTGGGAGGGGATGGGTCCTTTGTGGTTGTCAGCATGTGGCTCCAATCAGCTGGAAGGGTCGTGTGAGAGATGGAGGCACAGGAGGCAGAGCAAGACCCAAGAGAGCTTTTTCCTTTCCTCCCCCAGTAAATAAAACGCACAAAGTCAATTCCTATGAGTTCTACAGCCCCTCTTCCAAGGATTAATGCTGATTTTCATGTGATGCTCTGGATGCAGGGTCTGACCCCCTGGAAGGGCTGTCAGGTGCCATTTCATTAGTGCCTTGTGCCAGCAAGTGGGGTCATTCCTGCATTGTGTGAGCATGGGCAGTGTTCCTGTGGGAAAACAGCCCTTTGCACAAGGGTTTTCAATTATTTCAGCCCAACTTTGGAGCTGATTCTCCCCTCAGATGCTGCAGCCCCTTCTCTGCACAGGCGAGTGAGCAGCAGAGCAGAGCAGATGCCAGCTCTGTTCCTGAAGTGGATGCATTTTGTGACTCTTGTGTTAGACAAATACTCATTTCTCTTCCTTTTTCTCCTTTTCTTGCAGGGGTACCAAGAGAAAAACAAGTTCATTGCTGCACAAGGTAAATTCTTGATTATTCCCATTGCTCTGTTGGGGGCAGCTGGGCTGGGTCCCTCTGCTCAGTGGAGCTGTGCCCCTCTAACCACAGCACAGCATCTTGCAGAGCTCCCCTGCTCAAAAGGAGGCCTGGCTGCTCCACAGATTGTTCCCAAAATGATTTTCCCAGTCAAAGATCAGTGCTGGATGTCTGGGTGGACGGAGAGAAGTCCTACCTGTGCAATCCCATTGCTGGAGGGTGTTGTGACCTCTGGAAATACTGCCAGGGAGCTGCTTAATTAAACTCCCCAAATCACAGAATCCTGGAATGGTTTGGGCTGGAAGGCACCTCAGAGCTCATCTCATTCCATGCCCCTGCCATGGACAGGGCCACCTCTCACTATCCCAGGTTGCTCCAAGCTTCCTTGAACACTTCCAGGGATGGGATAGAGAGAAATGTCCTTGTGATTTTCAGAAGTCCAAACGCATCCCTAAAACCAAAATTCCCACTCACAGGGTGGGGATCACGTCAGCAACAGGAGTTGCTGCCCATGGGAGTGTTTTGTGTTTCCTCTCTTGACTTGCCAGTGGGTCAGGGCATCCCTGGCCAGTTTCCCTGGCTCTGGCTGGAGAAGGAGGCTGGGTCAGGTCCGTCAGCACTTCCAGGCTCAGGTTAAGCTTTGGCTCTGCTGTTCTCTTGGCTCGCCCTGAGCCTCAGGCTTGGCAAGGGAGTGTAGGCTGAGTTAGCTCTGTGTCTGGCAGGCAGCAGGGAACTGTTCCTGTGCCACACTGAAATGGGATCCCATGGCTAAAACCCAAGATCCCAGGGCAGGACTTCTGCAGGCTCTGGGACAGCCACAATTTCCCTGGGTGACCTTGGGCAAGTCCATGCTCTGTTTGTCTGGTTTCCCCTTCTTGGGCTAAATACGGAATTCCTGACCATGAAACACATCCAGAAACTCCAGCTATGGTGTGATAGGATTATTCCTTGGATCAGACATGCCCAGACANCAGCAGGGTGGAGGGGGTTGTCTTTAATGCAGAGTTTTAATTTCCCTCCAGATGATCATTCCAGGGTTCACCTGACTCCCGTGGAAGGGGTCCCTGACTCCGACTACATCAACGCCTCCTTCATTAATGTGAGTTTTGTGATTTGAAGGGGAAATCCCTGCCAGGAGCAAAGGCGAGAGGGCTGGTTTGGAAAGGGGCTGGGGAACCACTTCTGCTGGAGCTGGGGATTTCTGATCAACAAACAGCTGATGAATCATAGAATCTTTTAGGTTGGAAAAGCCCTCTAAGACCCTCAAGTGCAACCATTCCCCCAGCACTGCCAGACCACCACTAGCTCATGTCCCCAAGTGCCACATCCACATGGATTTAAATCCCTGAAGAGTGTGGCCGGTTGATCATCAGTGCTTCCCAGCTTGCAGGGCTGGACGTGGGAAGGGGATGAAGAAGAAATCAAGGAATCCAGTTAAATGGAAGCAACATTGCCCTGCTCTGCTCCTGGGAGGGGATGGGTCCTTTGTGGTTGTCAGCATGTGGCTCCAATCAGCTGGAAGGGTCGTGTGAGAGATGGAGGCACAGGAGGCAGAGCAAGACCCAAGAGAGCTTTTTCCTTTCCTCCCCCAGTAAATAAAACGCACAAAGTCAATTCCTATGAGTTCTACAGCCCCTCTTCCAAGGATTAATGCTGATTTTCACGTGATGCTCCGGATGCAGGGTCTGACCCCCTGGAAGGGCTGTCAGGTGCCATTTCATTAGTGCCTTGTGCCAGCAAGTGGGGTCATTCCTGCATTGTGTGAGCATGGGCAGTGTTCCTGTGGGAAAACAGCCCTTTGCACAAGGGTTTTCAATTATTTCAGCCCAACTTTGGAGCTGATTCTCCCCTCAGATGCTGCAGCCCCTTCTCTGCACAGGCGAGTGAGCAGCAGAGCAGAGCAGATGCCAGCTCTGTTCCTGAAGTGGATGCATTTTGTGACTCTTGTGTTAGACAAATACTCATTTCTCTTCCTTTTTCTCCTTTTCTTGCAGGGGTACCAAGAGAAAAACAAGTTCATTGCTGCACAAGGTAAATTCTTGATTATTCCCATTGCTCTGTTGAGGGCAGCTGGGCTGGTTCCCTCTAATCACAGCACAGCATCTTGCAGAGCTCCCCTGCTCAAAAGGAGGCCTGGCTGCTCCACAGATTTGTTCTCAAAATGATTTTCCCAGTCAAAGATCAGTGCTGGATGTCTGGGTGGATGGAGAGAAGTCCTACCTGTGCAATCCCATTGCTGGAGGGTGTTGTGACCTCTGGAAATACTGCCAGGGAGCTGCTTAATTAAACTTCCCAAATCACAGAATCCTGGAGTGGTTTGGGCTGGAAGGCACCTCAGAGCTCATCTCATTCCATGCCCCTGCCATGGACAGGGCCACCTCTCACTATCCCAGGTTGCTCCAAGCTTCCTTGAACACTTCCAGGGATGGGATAGAGAGAAATGTCCTTGTGATTTTCAGAAGTCCAAACGCATCCCTAAAACCAAAATTCCCACTCACAGGGTGGGGATCACGTCAGCAACAGGAGTTGCTGCCCATGGGAGTGTTTTGTGTTTCCTCTCTTGACTTGCCAGTGGGTCAGGGCATCCCTGGCCAGTTTCCCTGGCTCTGGCTGGAGAAGGAGGCTGGGTCAGGTCCGTCAGCACTTCCAGGCTCAGGTTAAGCTTTGGCTCTGCTGTTCTCTTGGCTCGCCCTGAGCCTCAGGCTTGGCAAGGGAGTGTAGGCTGAGTTAGCTCTGTGTCTGGCAGGCAGCAGGGAACTGTTCCTGTGCCACACTGAAATGGGATCCCATGGCTAAAACCCAAGATCCCAGGGCAGGACTTCTGCAGACTCTGGGACAGCCACGATTTCCCTGGGTGACCTTGGGCAAGTCCATGCTCTGTTTGTCTGGTTTCCCCTTCTTGGGCTAAATACGGAATTCCTGACCATGAAACACATCCAGAAACTCCAGCTATGGTGTGATAGGATTATTCCTTGGATCAGACATGCCCAGACACCACAGCACCTCCTGTGACCTATTGGCAAAAAATGAGTTGGATCATCCGTGACGTGTGGCCTCACACGCTGGGGTTTGGCCCCAGGTGGTGAGAGGTTGATCCCAAAGAGGACATTTTGTTTTACCTTCCCCTCAGGACCAAAGGAAGAAACAGTGAACGATTTTTGGAGGATGATTTGGGAGCAAAACACAGCGACAATTGTCATGGTGACCAACCTGAAGGAGAGGAAAGAGGTAGGTGCCAGAAGGTTTCACAGGCACATCCTGTACCTGTGGGCATGTCCTGGAGCCATTCCCAGCCTTGTGAGGGCATCCAGAGCTCACCTGCACCTGTTTTGTCCCCCCACAGTGTAAATGTGCTCAGTACTGGCCGGATCAGGGCTGCTGGACGTACGGGAACATCCGAGTGTCCGTGGAGGACGTGACCGTCCTGGTGGATTACACCGTGCGCAAGTTCTGCATCCAACAGGTGCCAGGGATCACCTCTCCCATCCCTTCCTGTCCCATCCCATCCCTCCCCTCTCCGCACTGGGCATCCCAAAGAAGCTGGCTCAACTCCTCCAAGGCTCTGTGAGAGCAGAGTTGGGATGAAATGACCCCCAGCACCCACTTTTAACCAGAGCTGTTGAGAATTTGTTCCTCCCAAGAGCCTGTTCCCAGTGGTACCAGTGTGGCTGTGCTGAGAGCAGGGCAGCTGAGGGATGCCAGGGCTGAAATTCCATCCTGCAGTACTCCAGCACTTGCTGTTACCAGTGTTGGTTCCTGCTCTCACCCACAGACACTTAATGCCTGAAAATAATCAGATTTATCCCCTCAGCCGAGACAAAATCCAGCGCCGTATGCATTGGGTTTGATTGCTTTCCCATCTGTCACCACATTTTCTTGTCCTCCAAGGAGATTCTGGGTGTTTTAGTCACTTTGTTTGTTTTCCTGCTGCTCTCAGAGGCAGGCAGGGAAGAGTTGGTGCCTGCAAACCCGTCTGGACCCTGAGTGTGATTCTCCTGGGCCTCATCCTTCACTCCAATGGCCTGGACGTGTGTGTTTTCCTCCCCTGCCTTTAATCCAAGGATGATGCAGGCAGAGGGGTGGGAAAGGATGGAGCAACAGCTTTTATTTGAGCTTGTTGGAGATGAAATATGGCAGCTGCTGCCAGGCTGGATCCACACACAGGGACAGGCTGGCATCTCACACCCCTCAGATGTGGGATGTGGTGCTGGGTGGTCAAAATGTCGTGTTTTTAGAGACTGATTTGTCCCAGAGCCTGAGTCTGTACCCGTTCAGCTGTGGATGCTGCATCTTAAGCCATCCAGCTCCACCTCAGGACTGCAGCTCCCTCTGTCTCTCAATTTCGGGGACAGAAAGGAAACCTGAGTATTTCTCATGAACCTGAGTCCACGTTGCCCCTCCAGGTGGGTGATGTCACGAACAAGAAGCCTCAGCGCCTGGTGACCCAGTTCCACTTCACCAGCTGGCCTGACTTCGGGGTGCCCTTCACCCCCATCGGGATGCTGAAATTCCTGAAGAAGGTGAAGACCTGCAATCCCCAATATGCAGGAGCCATAGTGGTGCACTGCAGGTGAGTCCTGCTCACAGCCCGTCCTGGGTCACCTGGGAAAAGTCTCCTATTTAAAAGGAATTTTTTTTTTTTTTTTTGAGTCAGGACTCTTTTATTATCTTTATATAACTTTCCTGTGTTAAACAGGGATGTTCCTAATAGGGACATGGAAAAAAAGGCATGAATTGAAGGAAGTTCTTGCAATCAGTGATGTTAGGGTGTTATAACTCATCTTGAGGGGTCATTTGGGTTGGCTGGATGCTGAGTGAGCCAAGCTGTGCACTGGTGGCATCTCCCTTGGCTCTCCACTGCCCTGGCATGAGAAGATAACATCTCTCTTTGGGAGAAAGCAGTACTGAGCTGGCAGATTGCCTGGAGCAAGGGCCGTGGGGATTGGCCTCACCTGGAGTGGTTTCAGGCACAGCAGCAGCCCTGGGGGAGCCACAGGGGCTCCCACATTGCAGTGAGGTGAAGCCCCATGGTTAAAGGCAGAGATGGTCACATTTGCAACATCCCAAGTCCGTTTTCCTTGCCTTCTTGGGAAGCAGCTGATCCAAGAGCTTTGTCTTTCCCTGTTGTCTGCTGGTCTCACACTTCTCCTTGAAGCCCATCCCATTCCAACCCCCTGCCATGGGCAGGGACACCTCCCACTATCCCAGGTTGCTCCAAGCCCCGTCCAGCCTGGCCTTGGACACTTCCAGGGATCCAGGGAAGAATTCCTTCCCAGGCTCCCACCCAACCCTTCTGTTGCAGCGCCGGGGTGGGACGCACGGGCACTTTCATCGTCATCGATGCCATGCTGGACATGATGCACGCGGAGAGGAAGGTGGATGTTTACGGCTTCGTGAGCCGGATCCGGGCTCAGCGCTGCCAGATGGTACAGACAGATGTAAGTGTGGTGCTGCCCTGCCCTCTGGGCGTGGATTTCCTTCACCCAGTCAAAGCCCACGTGAGGGTCGAGTGTCATCCCTCATTTTGGGTGATGCTGCGTCAAGTGAGCCCTTCGCGGGGTCGTGCTCTTTTTAATCCCCTTTGTCAGATCATTAAATCATTCAGGTTGGAAAAGATCCTTAAGATCAAGTCCAGCCGTTCCCCCAGCACTGCCAAGGCCACCACTGACCCATGTCCCCAGGTGCCACATCCACACGACTTTTAAACCCCTCCAGGGATGGGGACTCCAACACTGCCCTGGGCAGCTGTGCCAGGGCTGGACACCCTTTCCATGAAGAAATTTATCCAATATCCCAGTCTAAACCTCCCCTGGCACAACTTGAGGCTGTTCCCTCTCCTCCTGTCCCTGTTCCCTGGGAGCAGAGCCCGACCTCCCTGGCTGCCCCCTCCTGTCAGGGAGTTGTGCAGAGCCAGAAGGTCCCTCCTGAGCCTCCTTTTCTCCAGGCTTGGAGAACATTTTGTGTCACATCAGCTTTGCTTGGTGTGGTAAATAAAGTCCCAGTCCCCATTTAGTGGCAGGAGGGTTGTCACTCCTTTTTCTGGGGTCTCAGAGGGTGGGCAGGGGGGTGGTGGGATTGCACCCAGCACGTGCCCCCTGGGCAGGGAGCAGGCACTGATGGCTTCTCCCTGCCACCCTGGCAGATGCAGTATGTGTTCATATACCAAGCACTTCTGGAGCACTATCTCTACGGTGACACGGAGCTGGAGGTGACCTCCTTAGAGATCCACCTCCAGAAGATCTACAACAAAGTGCCAGGGACCAGCAGCAACGGGCTGGAAGAGGAGTTCAAGGTGAGCGTGGCTGTTGTCCTGGTGGATCTGCTGGTGGGCACCACCACGTGCTGGCCTGGCACTGGCACTGGGTGGCTCTGAAACTTCCCTCTGCTTTGCTCCTTGCCCTGCAGAAGCTCACTTCAATCAAAATCCAGAATGACAAGATGAGAACGGGCAATTTGCCAGCCAACATGAAGAAGAACAGGGTGCTTCAGATAATTCCATGTAAGGCTTGTTTGGCTGCGTGTCCAGTGGGTGTGGGGACAGGAGTCGGGCTGGAGAAATGGGACAGCAGGGACCTCATGAGGGTCAACAAGGAAAAGTGCAAAGTCCTGCCCCTGGGGAGGGGCAAGGCCAGGCACCAGTTTGTGCTGGGGTCACCCAGCTGGGTGGAAAAGCAGCTTGGCAGGAAAGGACCTGGGGGTCCTGATAGACTCCAGCCTGAACCTGAGCCAGCAAAGTGACCTTTGTGACAGAAGGGACAGTGGTGGCCTGAGTTGTGTCAGACAAAACTCTTCCAGCAGGTCCAGGGAGGGGATCCTGCCCCTGTGCTCAGCACTGGTGAGGCCACACCTGGAGCACTGGGTCCAGTTCTGCCTCCCCAGGACAAGGGGGACATGGACGGACTGGGGAGAGCCCAGTGAGGGGACTGGAGCATCTCTGCTCTGAGGAAAGGCTGGCAGAGCTGGCACTGCTCAGCCTGGAGAAGAGAAGGCTCCGGGGGCCTCATCCCTGTCCATCAGCACCTGCAGGGAGGGTGCAGAGAGGACAGAGCCAGGCTCTTGCCAGTGGTGCCCAGGGACAGGACAAGGGGCCATGGGCACGGCCATCTCCCAAACCAGGGCATGGCAGAGGGTGGAGCTGACTGTCCTTGTCCCAGTCAGGTGCACTGTGCTCCCCTTCCCTTGTCTCTGTCTCCCACGTAGGGCTTGGTGACTCCCCAGGTAAAGGCCATGCAGGTTATCCCAAATCTCAGATCGTTTTGTTCCGTTCCAGATGAGTTCAACCGAGTAATCATTCCAGTGAAGAGAGGGGAAGAGAACACAGACTATGTAAACGCTTCCTTCATTGATGTGAGTCTCCTCCAACCTTCTTTCCATCTTCTCCAAATGGAAGCCACCTCACGCTGCTTCCTTTGGGAAGAATTTGTCCCAAACACTCCTTTCATGGGTTTTGTACAACTCTCTCCACTTGACTTTGCTTTGTGTCACCGGATGGTGCTGGTTTCTTTCTCCAAGAAACCCCTGGGTGTATCCAGCTCTTTGTGGGAGAGGAGAGCTGGAGCCTGAGCAGAGCCTCCAAATCCTGGGCTCACTTTTGCCCCTCTGGGCTCTGCTGATGGCTGTGGAGAACGGATGCACGTATCCATGGAAATAACACAGCACTGGCCATTTGGTCAGAAAACATCCGCCAGATTAGATTAGGGAGCAATACACGATCCCAAAACCCTGGAGAGAAGGCAGGTCAATCCCATTACACCTGTCTGGATGGCGGCAGGAGGCGAGGCAGGGAGGTTAAGTGCTGTCCTCACTCCGAGGAGGGGGGAAGTGATTGCACATCCTTCTCTCCTGAGCAATCCTGTTGACTCCAGGGAGACATCTCGGATGAGTATTTATCTCCACGCAGTGATGCCAGTGCTGGCCAAGTGACAGACCCTGCTCTTTTCCAGCCCAGTTTCTGCTTTCATCTCCTAATGACAGAGGGCTTTTTTTTTCTCCAAAAAGGCGATCACTGGATTTGCCCACTAAAACCAGTTTATTCCCAGTTCTAACATTGCCAATTAATTGCTCCCTGAAATCTCCCTTGCTGGGTCCCTGCTGTGGCTGCGGGAGCAGCCAGGAGCAGCTGCCTTGTTGTGCATCCAGATCTGAAAGCGTCCGTGGCACGTAAGCAATTTGGGCTGAGGATTCAATTTCCTGCCTCTGCTGAACTTTGCTAAATGACAAACTCCAAATGACGAAGCATCTGCAGTCACAGTCTGCAGGGAGGGCACAGGGGAGTTGGAGAGGTTTGGAAACATAAACTCTTTTTGGCTGTGGAAGGGCCAGAGTCATCCAGCCTTCCTGCTGGTGTTCATGGATCACAGAATGGTCTGGGTTGGAAGGGACCTTAAAGATCATCTAGTTCCATTTAGTTTTGCTTGCTTCTTCCAAAAATCCTCAGTAAAAATCATACCTGGAGTACTTGGAGCTATGGCAAAGCTCTGCTCCAGCACTCAGAGCTTGCAATATTGCTGAGGTGTGCTGGAAACCCAAACGGATAAAGCCAGGCATGTGTAGGGGATACGATCACCCCAAAACTGAACTGAGCTTGGTAGGCCAGCTGTGTCCAAGAGATTCCTCCTGCTGCTCCACTGACCCTGTTCCCAAATTCCAGGGTTACCGCCAGAAGGACTCCTACATCGCCAGCCAAGGGCCGCTGCAGCACACGATAGAGGACTTCTGGAGGATGATCTGGGAGTGGAAATCCTGCTCCATAGTGATGCTAACGGAGCTGGAGGAGAGAGGCCAGGTAAGCTCCCGGGATCAGCTGCACTAGACACCAGGGAAATGAACAAACAAATGGCAGGGGGTTGGAATGGAGTGATCCTTAAGGTCCCTTCCAACCCAAACCTGTCTGTGATTCCGGGAGTTTGTGAAGCCCATGGGATCCCACCTGGTGTGGGGCAGCTGCCAGAAGATTCTTCTATCCAAACCCATGGGAAAAATGCAGGGTCCTCACCCTGTCCCCTCCTGTGATGGTTCCTCAGGAGAAGTGTGCCCAGTACTGGCCGTCCGACGGCTCCGTGTCCTACGGAGACATCACAGTGGAGCTGAAGAAAGAGGAGGAGTGTGAGAGCTACACAGTGAGGGACCTGCTGGTGACCAACACCAGGGTAAGAGCCTGGCTGCTCCCTCTGGAGACCTCTGGGTGCTCCTGGGCTTCACTGCCCTGAGCCCTTGCTGGTGTTCCCTCAGCTCCACCATCCCGAAGTGATTGTGTCCCTGTATCCCTGTATCCCTGCCTCCCGTCTGGCAGAGTCCCTGTCCTGCTGCTTGTTCCTCATCATCCCCTCCGTCCTGCTGCCCTCACCCTTCCCCACCTTGTCACCGTGCCCACCACGCAGCCTCCCTGCTGCTCCTCATTCCCCACACCTCCCCTGCTCCGTGCCATGGGAATGCCACTCCTCCACAAGCAGCTTCCCTGCACAGATTGTTACCCCAACACCCTGAGCCAGTGGGTTCCTTGGTACAGATCTCTCACCAGCTGCCTGACCTCGAGCTGTGCCCTCCCAACAGGAAAACAAGAGCCGACAGATCCGGCAGTTCCACTTCCACGGCTGGCCAGAAGTTGGGATCCCCGGGGATGGGAAGGGGATGATCAACATCATCGCGGCCGTGCAGAAGCAGCAGCAGCAGTCTGGCAACCACCCCATCACTGTGCACTGCAGGTAAAGCCTGGCTGGAGCAGCTGGGCCACCCCTCCGAGGGGATCTGCTCCACCAGGAGCATGGTCAGAATCCCAAAGCACGTCCTGGATAAACTGGGAGAGGCTGGGGCAAGACTGGCTCCTCCAGTTTTCCAGCGTTTCCCCTGTGGATTGTCCCTTGGGCAAAGCCAACGGGGGCAGGACAGGGGTTTTCCCTCACCCCCTGGTTTCTCTTTCCCAGTGCTGGAGCAGGAAGAACGGGCACCTTCTGTGCGCTGAGCACTGTCCTGGAGAGGGTGAAGGCAGAGGCAATCCTCGACGTCTTTCAGACAGTCAAGAGTTTAAGACTACAGAGGCCACACATGGTGCAGACACTGGTAGGTGCCTCCTGCCCCGCCAGAACCTCAGCAAGGACAGGCTAGAGGGACTCAGTGTTGAGCAAAAACCTCCTTGATTCAAGGTTTTTGCTCTCCGTGAAAGAGGGATTGAGGGAAGATGTGGATTCATCATCCCTGGAAGTGCCCAGGGCCAGGTTGGACAGGGTTTGGAGCAACCTGGGACAGTGGAAGGTGTCCCTGCCTGTGGCAGGGGGTTGGAACGAGGTCATCCTTAAGGTTCCTTCCAACACAAACCATTCTAGGAACCATGATTCTATGGAGGGAGGGCCAGGAGGTGTCTCCCCTTCCTCTTGTTGAGGCATCTGGAAGAGGTGCTGAAGGCATCGAGTGCCTTTTGAGCACTGGCAGAAGTTGTAGAAGCCTCCTTGGAGACATCCTCAGCCACAGTCCGTGTATTAATGGGCTGAAAGACCTGGAAAACCACCCTGGAGTGGCTGTGGAATTTTGCACACAGGCAGGGTTGGAGCAGGCAGGGCTGGAGGAGGTCTTGCAAGAGGGGTTTGCTCAGGGATTTAGAAGAAAAGTCTTTTGGGATCCAAACAGAACCTCAGAGAGGGAAGGGGAAGGGGAAAGCAGAGTTTCTTTTGCCGTGGGTACCCCAGCAAGGGTTTGGGGGTCACAAAGGAGGTGGGGCCTGCTCTGGACAGCTGACCAAGCATCAGGTGCTGTCTCAGGTGTGGGTTTCCCTGCTCTAACACCGTTCTCTCCCAAATCCCACAGGAACAGTACGAATTCTGCTACAAGGTGGTGCAGGAATATATCGACGCCTTCTCAGACTACGCCAACTTCAAGTGAAGAAAAACAGGAACAAAAAATCCACACCCACCCCCGAAACAAATGACAGAAGAGTTGCCTTCTTTAATATTTTGTAATATTCTGTTTGTTAATATACCCCCCCAAACAAAAAAAAAAAAACAAACTATGTGTATATATCTTAACTGTTTTAGAGGTTGGTACCATAAGCTTCATATTAGCTGGAGATTTTATATGTAGCAAAGTGTTAGTGCAGATACTGTTGGCTCCTTTTTTTCCAATGTTTTATTGGGGAATTAAATAGCGTGATGTTTGGATTAATATTGTCATACCATCTCTCTTCTGGAGAGTTGATACAGGCTGTTATTTTGTTTGTAAATCTTTTTTTTTTTTTTTTTTGAGGGGGTAAAGCCTTTTTAAAAAAAAAAAAAAAGGAAAGAAAGATACTCTGGATCTCATCTGAAAACAAAACCCAAACTCCCCCCCCTCCAACCCCACCAGCACAAGCTTTTCCAAACCTGCAGAGAAATGGTTTCACATTTTTCTGCTGGTCAGCTCTTAAAAAAAAATAAGGAGAAAAAAAAAAGCTCATTCTGTGTGTGTGTTTATATAAAAATACCTTCATTTTTGTATCAAAAGCTAAAAACTTTCCTCCCTCAGGGTCAGGCCACCATGTGCTGCTGGTTTGGAAACTGTAATTGCCACACAGCAGTGCCCAAATGTTGGGATTTCAACCCCAAAAAAGCAAACCCCAAACAAAAAAAAAAAAAACAACAAAAGGATTTTTGCTCCCTGAAGGAAAGGGCTGTGTGTTTGGAGCTGGATTTTAGAGCAGGGATTGGGGTCAGCCCTGTGGCTGAGGGTGGTCACAGTCGCCCTGCCATCCCTGCTGGTGCTCTTTGAACCAGGTGAGCTCCATCCCCAGCTGCTGGAAGGGATGTCAGGTTATTTTTCCTGGCATCCTGAGAGATCACAGAACGAGGGAATGGGGTTGAAATCTAGGAAATTGTGAGTGAAAACAGCCCGTAAGTCAGAGAATCCAAGTTTTCCAGCTTTTTCCATCCAAGCAGGCGTCACAGGGGGGTTCAGTCGAGGCACACAGGCAAGGGGACACCCCCAGCCACCCAAAACACCCCCCAAAAGGTGTTTTGCTGCTGCCATCATCCCCACTCCATCACCTGGTCCCCCTCAGGAGCCCAAACATCTCCCTGTTGCTAATAAATTCCGACTCCTAAAATTCCGGGGCTTTGGGCCAAGGCTGTCAGTCACACTCAGAAATAAATCTGGTGACCCCAAAGAAATGGGGACCCTCCTTGAACAGGAGGGTTTCATCTGTCCCCACAGATGCTCCACCCAGGAACACGGACCACCCCAACAAGTCCCTCCATCCCACTGCTCGATGGGTGCTGGCTGCTCCCTGGTGCTATTAATGAGGTTTTCCCCCTTTTTTCCTTCGTTCCCAGGATCTCAGGGGGCTTGGGGAAATTTTGGGGTCTGGGGAGCTGCCTTGACCTTTCGCCACAGCATCTGCCCTGGCCCCTTCCTGCATCCAACTGCAAATATCAGAGAGATGAGCAGCTGCTGGAGATAATCCAGGGCCAGATCCTGCCTAAATCCCCTTCCTGAGCTCTCTCACATCCCCCTGAGCTGGGAGTTTTGGCTTCTGTGGCCACTGCCAGCATCCAGCCCAAATTCGGGGGTGACAAGCTTGAAATGGGGGAAGAACTGGGGAAATGGGGGCTGGGCTGGGGTAGGGAAACTGAGGCACAGGGGGGTTGGCTCCCCTCCTTTCAACAAGAGCTGCAAAGGGACCGTCTGGATCCATCCCTTTCCCAGCTGCCAGCAGCTGTGTTGGGAAAGGAGCCCCTTCTTAGGGGGGTCCCCAGCCCCGGGTGATGGAGCCACATCGGGGTCAGCGGGGCAGAATCCCCCAAAAAAAGGGGTGTCAGGGTGCTGTCCTGCAGTGCCAAGGGGATTTAGGGGGAAGGAGGCACTGGACGCTGGCACGGGGAGGCCGACGCCATCGGCGAGGTCACTGTCCCCCGTGGGAACGGTGGCCGGGCCGACGTCACTGTCACCGAGCCCTTCAAATAGCGGTGCCCGCCCGGCCGGACACGGCTCCAGCCACCGGCCACCGCCACCACCGGCACCTGGCCGGCCAGGTGAGGCTGCCCCGGCCACGGCGCGGGGTGGGGCACGGGTGGGGGGTCCTGCTTGCCGCGAATCAGACCCCAAAAGCAGCCCCGGGGGTGGGGGGAGTGGCCGCGCTGGATCCAAACCCCCCCGGGGTGCTGAGCCCCTCCAGCTTCTCCAGCCACAAAGGGCACCCAGGGGTGCTCACTCCCTCTGGATCTCCATCCCAAGCCCACCCCAAAGAGATGCTGGGTCAATTCCTCCAGCGTCTGCATCCCAAACCCACCCCAAAGAGCATCCACGGGTGCTCATCCCCTCTGGATCTCCATCCCCCCTGGGGATCCGCTGGACCCAAACCACCGCAGGCAGCACCGGCGGCTGCTCATCCCTCCCGCAGCCCCCCGGGCGTGTCCCCGGGGCGGATGGCGGTGGGACAGGCCCGCCCGTGTCCCCGCAGCCCCCCCGGCCATGGCACCCCGCGGGTCGCTGCTGCTGCTGGCGCTGCTGCTGCTGAGCTGCGCGCTGCCCCGCGGCCGCGGCCAGCACTGGTCCCACGGCTGGTACCCGGGGGGCAAGCGGGACCTGAGGACCCCCACGGACCTCCAGGTAAGCTGTCCCCCGCCGGTCATCCCCCTCCGGGTCACCCCCTTCCCTCGCGGGGTGATCCCCTCCAGCCCGAGGGTGATGCCCACCCCGGCTGTGTCCCCCTGCCCTGGGGTCACCACTCTGCCCCAGGGTTTGTGCCCCCC